>PVHT021183524.1:28396179-28740448 GCA_004024745.2 Catagonus wagneri
TCCAAGTGAAGACAAGCACGTACTCTGAGAAGGCATGAGGTGGTTCTAGCACTTATTCTTTTTGGCGGGGGGGACCACACCCACAGCATATGGAGGTTCTCAGGCTAGGGGTTGAATTAGAGCTGTAGCTGCTGGCCTACACCACAGGCACAGCAACGCCAGATCCTTAACCCACTGAGTGAGGCCAGGGATCGAACCCACAGCCTCATGGTTCCTAGTCAGATTTGTTTCCTCTGCGCCATAACGGAAACTCCCGGGCACTTATTCTTGATCTAACATTATTTTAAAACATTGGGACCAAGTTTTACAGTTTGCAGATGGGTCAGTGATACAGGGGGCAAATGGATGATCTCTGGGATACCTGTAAGAATGGTACCATGTACCCAGGAAGCCTAATTAAACCGGTACCTAACAATCTCCTGCTTCAGCATCCAGAGTGGGTGCTCCAAGCATGCCATACTTCTTTGCCCCTTGGCCACTCATCCATCTTTGGAAGTGCTCTTCTTTGGGAGCGCAGATGCTGGTTGGAGCTACGCCCTCCTTTTCACTAGAGCTTCCTAAGTAAGTGTGGGTTAGGGTGTTCCTTAGGCAGCCGTGGATTAGCAAAGCCGAGAAATGCAAAGGACTTATTTTCATGTGGCCTTTGCACTGTGGTAGAGGGAAAAGCAATACGGTCTTGAAGTCAGAACATTAGTGCAAATCACAGGTTTACTAGTTCATATTTGAAACGTCTGTAAAAATCTCTGTGAGATATTTTCTTTTTAAACATTAATTTTAACAAAGTATAGTTGATTTACAATGTTGTGTGAATTTCTGCTGTACAGTAAAGTGGTTCAGTTATACACACACACACACAAACACATATATATGCTTTTTATATTATTTCCACTACTGTTTAAACATAGGATTTGAATACCATTCCCCGTGCTATACAGTAGGACCTTGTTTATCCACTCTCTATGTGATAGTTTGTGATACTTACATCACGTGTGTAAAATAAGAATAGTAATAGTTGAACTTTCTACTTTCAGGTTTGTGGGAAGAATGAAATAAGAAGTGTTGAAGTGATTTCATTATTTAATTTGGCCTGATCATACTGTGTTACCTTAAAGTGCTCTCTTTTACAAAGCAGAAATTCTGGAGTTCTCCCTAGGTTTACTGTCTACAGATGAGAAAGAGGGCAAGAGGTGGCCTAATTATCATATAAGTTGTAGCCTTGATGTGGATGGTACACTCTTATTAGGGACCTTGAAACAGTCATGCTTTTTCTTTATCTTGAGAGATGGAGCCTGGTGGCGCTTCATCAGCTTGCCCTCATCTCAGTGTCCCCACTTACTTAGCTAAGTCTTAGAAACTTACCATGAAGAAGTGTGTCTAGACTGCAAACTCCATGAAGGTGGTGTCTTTGTCTTGCTTATTGATGTGCTCAGTGTCTATAGCTATATTGGCACATGCTCAATTCTTAGTGAATATTTGCTGACTGAATAAATGAATAAGGCCCTAAGTGCCATCTGGGCTTACAGCTCCTTTCTGTGGAAGTAAGTCAAGCCAACAGTTTATTTTATTTTTTAATATATTTTTTTTTGTCTTTTTAGGGCCACACCCACAGCATATGGAGGTTGCCAGGCCAGGGGCTGAATCAGAGCTACAGCTGCAGACTTACACCACAGCCACAGCAACACCAGATCCGAGCCACATCTGCAACCTACACCACAGCTCATGGCAACACTAGATCCTTAACCCAGTGAGAGAGGCCAGGGATGGAACTCACATCCTCGTGGATGTTAGTCAGATTTGTTTCTGCTGAGCCAGAACGGAACCTGTTATTTTATTTTTTAAACTAACTTACAGTAAACTTACGTTTTTCAAGAATTCAGTTCTTCGTAATTAACAGATACATAGATTTACGTGACACCAACCACAACCACAAAGAAGAACCCTGCCATCACCCAGGCAACCTCCTTTGCACTGCTTGCTGTAGGTACACCCTTAAGCCCCCACTCCCAGACCCCACCCCTAAGCCTTGGTACCCACTGATCACTTTACTATCATCATAGCTCTGTTTTTGCAAAACAGTCACACAGTGTATCATCTTTTGTTGACACTGCCTTTTTTTAGTTAACATAAATGCCTTTGAGACTCAGCCAAGTTGTTGTATGTAGTAACAGTTCATTTCCGCTCATGGCTGAATAATATTCTATTCCATGGATGTACCGTAGCTTTTCTCTCTGATCACTCATTAAAGGTCACATGGATTGTTTGGATTTTTGGTGCTTATCAATAAAGTTGCTGTAAATGTTCATATACAGGTGATTGTGTGACATAGTATTTATTTCTCTAGAACATACACTTAGGAGTAGAATTGCTGGGTTGTGTGACTATATAATTAACATTGTAAGAAGTTGCCTGTTTTACCTTTCCTCCAGGAATATATGAGAATTTCAGTTGCTCCGCGTTCTCATTAGCACACTTAGTATTGCCAGTTTTTTGAAAAGTCATTCTAATTTGTATTCGAATTAAATCCAAAATCGTAATTTCAATTTGTATTTCTTTAACAGCTAATCTGATTGTACATCTTCGTACATACGTTATTTGCCATCCGTATATACTCTTTGCCTATTTTTAAATTGGATTAATTTTTGTTTAACTGTTAAGTGTTGGCAGTTCTTTATACATTCTGGATATAAACCGTTTATTGGATATGTAGTTGGTAAATGCTTTCCCCCTGTCTGTAGTTTGACTTTTTCTTTTCTTAACAATGCCTTTCATAGAGCTTTGAATTTTGTTTGAGGCCAAGGCATCAATTTTTAAAATGGATTGTACTTTTGATATCTCATCTGTGAGCTCCTTTTCTAACCCTTGCTCTCATGTTTTCCTCTGAAAGTTTTTGAAATTTACAGTCAATGATCCCTTTGACTTTAAACTGCTTTTTGAATAAGGTATGAAGTTAAGGTTGAGGTTTTGGTTTTTCATACACGAATGTTCAGTCGTTCCAACACTGAAAAGACTTGTTGAAAATCTGTTCATTCACCACTGAATTGTTTTTGTGCCTTTGTCAAAAATCAATTGGCTGTATACGTGTGGTTCTGTTTTCATGACTGGGTGAGGGGAAGAGGGCTCTGCCCAGCATGTACTCTTATGCCCAGTCTAAGCCCGGGAGTAGAGGCTGAACAGAGAGTAAATTAATTAACGGCAGTGAGAGAAGAAGCACAGATGCAGCAGCTGATGGCTCAAAATACTAGAACTCAGAACAAGGAGTCATGGACAAGCTGGTCACTAGAGCTTAGTGTGTTTATCCATTAAGAGACCTACTGTGTGAGAGTTCAGGGTCAGTTTTAGACAAGTCTACGCATCATGTTTCTTGAAGTTCTGAGGTCACCATTCACTTATGCGTAAGATTAAGGAAAGCAAGTTGCAGACACTAGTGATTATCCTAGACCCTGGTGACACAGACTTTGTTTAGTAATTTATAAGTAGGTTATTACCTGTGTCTGTGGAAATGTTATGAATTTATTACCATACATGACTTTGCTTTGCTTTTGAGATGGTGGAGAAACTGTCCCAAATAATTTCTTATTATGTGTAGTTCTAATAATGTCACATAACTTTTCAGGAATGAGGGCTTCTACAAAATATATCCAAGTTTCAAGAATTTGGAGTGGCTACTTCCGAATCTCCATTTGAGGGAATGTGGAGACAATTTTTAGGCATGATGTTTGTTCTCTTGGGTGTCTTGATTGGCAAACAGAATAAGTGATTTAAGTTGGCTATCTAAGTGCAAAACTGAACCTCAGGGAGTAGCCGTCATGGCTTAATAGAAATGAATCTGACTAGTATCCAAGAGGATCCAGGTGCAATCCCTGGACTCGCTCAGTGGGTTAAGGGTCCAGCGTTGTCATGAGCTGTGGTGTAGGTCGCAGACGCAGCTTGGATCCTGTGTCGCTGTGGCTGTGGTGTAGGCCCTCAGCTAAAGCTCCAATTCAGCCCCTAGCCTGGGAACTTCCATATGTTGAGGGCGCAGCCCTAAGAGAAAAAAAAAAAAATGAAACTCGGGGAACCACAGTACATTTCAAAGAGATTAATCTGCGTAAAAAGCTAATTACCTGCAATTTTAAATGCCTTTATCTATATATATCATGGAAATGCATCTCAATATTTAAAATTTTAGAAATTACTTTATTTTAAAATTTAAATATTTTAAATATTATTTAAAACTTTTCTTTAAAAAGCATCAAATGGTCAAGGCAAATCTATCCTTCCTTTCTCCCTCCCTCCCTCCCTTCCTTCTTTCTTTCCCTCCTTTCTTCCTTCTTACAGATCAATGAAGTTGTCACCTTGTAACTGTATTTACAAACTGAGTAAGACTTCCAATGGCTGCAACATTAACTCCCCAAATTGGGAGCTCAGCTGGAAAACCTCCACACAGATGTTAATGGGAAGTATAGCAAGAACTGCACTGTTAATGGAGTTTATAAAAAAATATATATATGTGTGTGTGTATATATATATACACATACATATATATATGTATATATATGTATACACAATTGTTTTAAACTTTGTCTCATTCCGTGGCCATCTTTACGTACGGATTAATTACAACCATGTTTTCTGGTTTGATCCGCTCCAGTCCCTGAGTCATCTCAAAAAGACTGCTGGAATTGAAAAAGCTTTAAACAGTCGCACAGGTCTCTAATTGTAAATGAGTTTTGACAGGACCCTGATACAGCGTCCTGCTCGCTTCCAAAGTGATGCTAGCTGACAGCCTCGCACCGCTGCAAGAACAAAGGCACATGTGGAAGACATTGTACTTTTACATTTCACAGCTTGTCATTTCCTCTGCAGGGCAGCCCCTGACCCTCTGAGAGATCCTGACACCCGCACGGGAAGTGTTCCCACTGATGGAAAGGAAGTGGAGAAGCAGTTTAACGCTAAGAAAGCAGGGAGGAGGAGGGTGTGTCAAAAAGATCCGGGGGACAGGGAGATGAGTTGGGCTTAAAACGTTTCCAGCAGCTTAGAATCTTTGCTGCGTTACTTCCTTTCGTGAGAGAAAACTGAAGGGTTCAGAACGTGATGGGGTGGGGGGGGTTCCCCTACCTGAAACAAATTTTTTTTTAAGTGGAAATGGCAATAAAAATGAATGTGTCACATGTGAATGATGCAAATAAAGGTCTGGGGGAAAATACAAATATGTGCTTGCTGCTCTTTTCCAATATGTTTCTAATTACAGAGTGTGTGTGGGTTAGATTGACAACAGCAGATTACAGCTTGTGTTTTCAGGACATTTTACACCCTCCGCATTTTATTTGGTCTCATATATTCATCACAGTCCATTTTCCTTCTGTACCTGCACTATTAAACAGGGCGGCAAGGAAACATAAAAAGGCAATTGGGTTGTGTTATCCTTCAAACTGGTTTGTCCTTCCCATCGGTGGGCAGAAACCATTTCAAAACCCCTCAGATTATCAATGATCTTAGAGCCACTAACAAAGTCATTTTTTTAAAAAGAATTTCATTTTCTTCTTGAAACAATCGAAAATCTTTTTCAGAATACACACTTTTCCGACTGCGGTCTTTAGAGCGAGGATAATACTTACTCTTTCCTCCACACACACATACGTCTTGTTTGAGGTGTATGTGTGTGCGTTCCTTAACCTGTTGTGGCAAATATGTTAAAAAATGCAGGTGTGCCTTGTATATTCAGCCACTGGTCCTAAAATTGTACTATTTATGAAAATCATTCAAATTTCCCTTGGCTGATCTCTCTCATTTAATCTGCAGCTACTCCGTGTATTAGATATCCTTGCAAATAATATTGCAGAAGAGGATAAAGACGATCAATAATATAGTTCTTGATGGAGAGTGAGACGCTGTAATTGACCGAGCAGGTTAAAAAAAGTTGAACATTTCTAAAAAGCTTTGATAGCAGTGGTTTAGGAAGGAAGACCTACTGTGGACCGGTGACAAGACACCTTTTCTCTCTGGCCCCACGAGTCAATCAGGATGTTCTTAGAAGTCCCCAGAGCTAAATGCACAATCCAGATAAGTTGGAAATAAGGAACTGTAGGAGTAAAATGGACTTTTATCCTGTTTTTCACCAACGTGTGAATTATGATGAAAGAAACCGTGAGTGACTGGGGAGAATTCCTTCCTTACATGTGACAACGCAGCAGCCCAGCTGCCAATAGCTCCAGTTTACGAGATTGATACTGGTTTTCCCACGGGCTCTTCCATTCTCTAAATTTTATTTTATTGTGATTACACAACTTGTGATCTGCCCGCTTAGGAAATTTTTAGTGTACAATCCCGTATTGTTAATTGGAGGAGCTGATCTTATAAGCAGATCCCTAGAACTTATTTATCTCGAATGACTGAGGCTTTAGGCTCCTTGACTAGCAGCTACCTATCTCCCCCTCCCCCGGCCCCAGGCATCCACTGGACTGCTGCCTCTCCGATTGCATGAGTTTGACAATTTTAGATGCTTCATGCAAGGGGAATGTGAATAGGCATATCTCCAACGAAGGGACTCCACAGACACTTCCTGCAAGTCCTTAGCAGGCGGTGTTTCCTTTGGTTCAGTATTGTCCTTATCAAATTAACAGAACCTCGGTGGGAATAGAAAATCAATGACCTCGTGAGATCTCCTATAAATAAATGGGTTCATCAGCTCTTTCTAAGCATGAGGCTGGCTTTGAAGACTTTAATGATCTGATTCAGTCCTTTTTCTTATGAGCCTGTGATTGGCTTTGTTCAATGTGGAAATAATTGAAATTAAAATCGGCAGAAAGCGAAGGTCTTTTAATCCAGGATGATCCACTCCGTCTAATTAGATGGTCCTTACAGAATGAGAGGTAAGAGATATGTTAGAGAAATAAAACTGAGTCAAACAGGTGGTTGTTGGATATGTACTTTGCAAGTATTTTCTCTCAGTCTGCAGCTTGCCTTTTGATCTTCTTAACAGAATCTTAAAAAAAAGATTCTGAGTTTTTAGGAAGTCCGGTGCAACATCCTCCTTTTATGGTTTGAGCTTTGATGTCGAGTCTAAGAACTCCTTACTTGTCCCTTAGATCCTGAATATTTTCTAATTTTTCTTTATTTCTTTCCTAAAAGCAAATGCGTTTTCAGTTTATTTTAAACATAAGGAATGAAGTTTAGTCAATTTTTATTTTATTAATTTATTGTATTTATTTTGGGGGGCTATAGATGTTCAGTTACTCCAACACCATTTGTCCAAGAGGCTAATTAGGCATCTTTCGTATTTTCCAAGTTTCTGAGAGATACTGGTCTGTAGTTTTGTTTTCTAGGTACTGTTTTTGTCTGGTTTTGGTGTCAGGGTTATTATAATGGCCTCATGAAAGAAGTTAGGAAGTATTTCTCCTCTATATTCTAGAAGAGATTATGTAAAATTGATGTTAATTCTCGGGTAAATTTGGGTAGAATTATCTAAGGAAACTGTGGGCATGGGTTTTTTAAACTATGTATTTAATGTAGTGACTATAGAACTAACACATTATCTATTTCATCTTGGGTGAGTGTTGTTGAGTTGTATTTGAGGAACTGGCCCATTTCTTCTGTGTTGTCGAATGTGTGAACATAAAGTAATTCAAGGCATTTCTTTCCTTTCCTTTTTCATAGCTGCAGTGTATGCAATGGCATTTCACTTTATTCCTAATAATGGTTAATTGTATCTTCTCTCTTTTTCTTTTTATCAGTCTTGCTAGTAGTTTATTAATTTTACTGATTTTTTTTTTGAAGAACAAGTTTTTTTTAAATTGATTTTCTTTATTGCTTTCCTGGTTTCCATTTCATTAATTTTGATTCTTAACACTATTATTTTCTTCTACCTATTTGCTGTAGCTTTATTTTTCTCTCTTTCTAGGATCTTGAGATGGGATCCTAGATTATTGATTTTCTTCTTTTCTGAGAAAAGCATTTGATGCTATAGATTTCCCTCTCAGCATTGCTTTAGCTGCATCTTACAAATAATATGTTGCATTTTCATTTTCATGCTCTTCAAAATTTTTTGAGACCTCATTGTTCTGATCCACAGATTATTTAAAAGTGTCTTTAATTGTTAAGGGTTTAAACATTTCCTTTTGTTTTTCTGTTAATTATTTCTGGTTCGAGGTTTTATGGTCACAGAGCATAACTCTGTATGATTCCAAATTAGTGAGGTTTCTCTTATCGGCCCAGAATATGATATTTGTGAATAGTCCGTGCACACTTGAAAAAAAAAATGTATACTGAGCCGTTGCTGGATAGACTGTTTTACTTGCGCATGTGCATGTGTGTGTGTTTAAACTTGATTTTATTTGTTATATTGCTCAGATCTTCTATATCCTTGATGATTTTTCCATCTAGTGGTGTTATCATGAAATGATAGGGGAGTGTTGAAGTCCTGAATTATAATTGGAAATTTAAAAATTTCTCCTTTCAGCTCCATTGATTTTTACTTCATGTATTTTGAAGCTGTAGTGCATACTGAACATTGTTATGTTTTACGAGCAGTTCGATCGTGAAATATTATATGATGTCCCTCTCTGATATTTTCTATGCACTGAGCTATGTTTGTATGATATTAATGTAGCCAGTCCTGCTTCTTAAAAACTAATAGTTTCATGGTGTATCTTTTCCCTATTTTTAAACTTCTAGTTTATCTGTTATTGGAGTTCCCATCGTGGCTCAGCGGAAATGAATCTGATTAACATCCAGGAGAAGCAGGTTCAATCCCTGGCCTTGCTCAGTGGGTTAAGGATCCGGCATTGCTGTGAGCTGTGTTGTAGGTGGCAGATGTGTCTTGGATCTGGCGCTTCTGTGGCTGTGGTATAGGTTGGCAGCTGCAGCTCCGATTTAATTCCTAGCCTGGAAGCCTCCATATGCCGCGGGTGCCGCCCTAAAATTTAAAAAAAAAAAGGCAAAAAAGAATTTATCTCATTGAATTTGAAGTACTTTTTTTGTAAATAGCATATAATTAGGTTCCATTTTAGAGTTAGCTTTGCCAATACCTGCTTTTTAATTGGGATCATTAGCCCATTTCGTTTAAGGCAACTGTGGATGTATTAAGGACTGAGTCTGCCATGCTAGTGTTTGTTTTCTCATTATTTCCTTTTTCTCATGCCTCTGTCCCTTTTCTCTTCCCTTCCCGTGTACTATATGAACACTTTTTAGGATTTCACCTTGAATTAATTGTCATTTTTGAACATATCTCTTGTGCTATTTTCATAGTAGTTGCTCTGGGTATAGCAACACAAGCATGCGATTCATTTCAGTTTCTTGTCAGTATTTAATCATTTTGAGTCACCTGTTGGTATCTTACTTCCATTTCGGTCCCTTAACCTTCTCTACTTTGAAATATCATTGTCTTAGGTAAAATACAGTGTGATAATTTTATTCTAATCATCATGTATGATTTTTAAAGCCCAAGAGGGAAAAGAGAGTGTGTTGCATAGACTCACGTTTGATGCTCTTTCTGTTTTATTCTTTTTCTTTTCCTTCTGTATACCCCAAGTCTTCTTTTATGATTTCCTTTTTGTTTGAAGGACTTTCTTCAGGCATTGTTTAAGGGGAGGTCTGGCAGCAAATTCTTTCAGGTTTTCTTGCATTTGAGAATGTATTTTGCCCTCATTCCTGAGGGATAATCACTGGATATACAATTTGTAGTTGCCAGATTTTTCTTTCAGCAGTTGAAAAATGTGCTGTTTTGGTCTGCCTGATTCTGTTTGTGTATCACTCTGGGCACCTCCTGAGCTCTTCTGGTGACATCCAAGGGGACAGAGGTGCTTCCCCAAGCCTGGTCGCCTGGTGCTTTGGGGCGGGGAAGGTGGTCTCCAGCCTTAGATGTTAAGACACACCCCAGTCTAGGAATTAGTTGTGGCCGGATCTCCCTGCAGGTGCCACTTATCCACCTGTTGTCTCTTCGTGGGAGGAGGGCTGTTTCAAGCAGCAGGAAAGGCAAGGGCACCCCCACCCACCCGGATGCTTAATGCAGTCAGGCTCTGGGCTCTCCTGCTCTCCCACGGTGCTGGACTCACTTGATGTTGTTGGCGGGGCTTCCTTTCTAAGGGTGGCTAGGGTCCTGCCTGGACTACTGACTGCTGATAGGATGGGTTTGAAGGTGCCTGGTCTGGATTATTTCTTTCTGTTGGGTGAGCTGGGAGAGGGTGTAAGCCACCCTGTCTTATAGCGTTGCTTCGGTCTTGGGGGCCCTAATTACTTCTCCTTCCTCTTTATATCTTTCAGAATTTCCTTCAGCACCCTCCTACGTTATTTCCAGGGAGAGTTTAATTTTTCTTTTTTTCTTTTTTTTTTTTTTTTGCTTTTTAGGGCCACACTTGAGGCATATGAAGGTTCCCAGGCCAGGGGTCGAATCGGAGCTACAGCTGCCGGCCTACACCACAGCCACAGCAACATCAGATCCGAGCCACGTCTGCAACCTATGCCACAGCTCACAACAACACTGGATCCTTAACCCACTGAGCAAGGCTGGGGATCGAACCCGCAACCTCATTCTTCCTAGTCAGATTTGTTTCTGCTGCTCCATGACAGAAACTCCAGAGAGTTTAATATTTTTAAGACTAAGGGAAAGATAAGCTAGGTTTCCTAAAAGGATGGAATCTTTTTAAAGATGCCCCAAATGGGTGAGGTTTAATAATCATTCTTGGAAAAAACAACCGAGTATATTTCTGCTCTTACATTCCAAATCATTTTGCTAGGCAAGGCATCCATGCATGAATCTATTTTTTAACCCTGAAAATGCAAAATATTCAGAGATTGCTATGGGTTGATATGCTGGCAGAGATATTTACAGTTCTGTGCTGGCAAGAAAGTTAATTGGAATAACGTATAAAATAAATAATGTATGCAAATGTGTTTTAATTACCTGAAGAAATACTATATAAAATCAACTAACTGCTGCTATTCATAAGTGATATCAAAATGTCACGTGGGTTGAGGGTCCACATCGACAGATTGTGCCTTAGTGGTTGGGGCAGAAGTGAAAGTGGGGATTGTTTTGTTGCATTCCCTTTTTTTTTCCCCCCTGCTTTTTAGGGCCACACCCCCAGCATATGGAAGTTCCCAGGCTAGGGGTCGAATCAGAGCTGTAGATGCCAGCCTACACCACAGCCACATGGGATCCGAGCCACATCTGCAGTCTATACCACAGCTCACAGCAACATGGGATCCTTAACCTACTGAGTGAGGCCAGGGATCGAATCTTCATCCTCATGGATACTAATCAGATTTGTTTCCACTGTGCCACAGTGGGAACTCCTGTTGCATTCCTGATGCAACTAATATTGAAACATTTCCAAATATGAAACCATTAAGCATCTTAACACTTCTATGAAACCAGTTCATAAAATATTAGGTGCACTTTACCTTTTACTAAATATTTTCAGCTTTAGAGGCAACAATTCCGGCCAAACCTAAACTTCAATTTATGGTTCTTGCGCTTTGTCCACAGTTACATTTTTAACATCAATTGGCTCATTTGTTGGTCCCATGAAGAAAAGCTATCATTTTTTCCTTGACGTTATGCCCGACATGTACCTGTTTATGTTGGTAGAATCCAAGTTACTGCTTATAGGGTCCGACTGTGCTGCTTACAGAGAATGGTGTCAACTCATTACCTGCACTTACGTACTTTCCAGTTCGTTCACTGTTCATATCCTCATATGGATATTTGGCCATTATTTTGAAAAGTGGTTAAAACATTTTTGCTTTCTTAACTAGAAACGAGATATAAGAAACCACATTTCAAAACCCGTGAGCCTCTGTTTCTGATGTAGGTAAAAAATGCTGAGATTTAGGTCTGTGATTGCAGCCATGGTCCTTGCAGCATGCCACTGAGAACTTGTACTTGGTGCTTATTGTGGCCTTTAAACTGTTCATTTGTACTGCGAACTAGATTATGTGCTTCTAACTGTCAGCTGAATGCATTTCAAGTCAATTTACTAAAATAGTCACTGTTAAGCGGTATATTTGGACAGAGTTGACACCTTTGACATTTTCTAAAATGGCAAAAATAACTGTATTTAAGGGTATGATTTATGAATGTTGTGTGCCTACAGAACTTCCATCTGATTATGGTTTTCACTTTAGCTGCTGAAACTCCATAAACTGCTGAAAGGACAACTCGCGAGTGCCATGCGATCAGGTATTTAACACAGACACACGCACAGAAACACACAGAAATAAAACATCAACCCAAAACCTAGTTCTTGTTGCTTCTGAGAATTGTCTTTGTCTAACAAGGAAAGAATAGTTGAGATTACAGCGGAGGCAGGGAGAGGAAGGAAGAGAGAATAAGATTGATCATACAAGATTGCCCTTATGAAACACACATTCTTTGGTATAAATAAGGAAAGCAACTCAGAGTGATTAACCCGTATTTTGAATCCTGAGTTGTCTTGTAGATGGCTGGCCTCTATTAAAAACTTCTTAAAATAACAGATAGCTTTAATTCTTCAAGCAAGAGAAAAATTATATCATCTTAAAGATTTTCCATATTTATTATATAGATGTGACTTGACTATGGAGGGAAAAAAAAAGCAAAAATCTCTTGTATTGCAAGTTTTAAATGTACCAGGCTAAGGTTTACTTAATTAGAACCTCCAGGCAATAAAGGAGCCCTTTTTAAAATTCTGTGATTCTTAATATGCTAAATAATGCAAAGCATCGACTCTTCAAGCATGAGACACACATCTGGCAGTTTAACATTTAAATTACAGGCGGAAAAAAAAATTCCTCACTTCAGTAGTAATTTTCTCCAAGAAAAGAATAGGAAATGTATTACAACTGCATTTAATTTCTTTTTAGATTTCCATCCTGTTTAGTTGCAGCTATTTTTTTCTAGGTTTTCTGTATTTATATTTTACACACACATTTTCTGTAAATTTTATTAATCTTTAATTTGAGATGCTTCTCACTGTTAGAGCTCTTGAAACACTGTGGTATATTTTATTTGAGGAATTGTTTTGAGAAATTCATCTGATCTCTAGTAATAAAGACAGTGATTTTAAAAATAAAGGGAAAATAAAATTTCAGAGAACTCATAAAAATACTACTGACAAAAAGACAGCATTTTTTCAGTTGGTTTTACGATCCAGCTTAAATTTTTTTCAATATTAATGGTTTCTCTGTTTTGTCATTTTTCTGGCTGTTTTTCATGCAAAAGTTATTATAAGCAGCATTCTTTCTTTGTATTTCTTCGAAGGATAGTGTCAGATCCTTGGTTAATCTTACAAAGGTCATTTGGAAAAAAACACTAAAAATATGCCAAGTAAAAAAGATTAGCACAACGCAGGCAAAACCTACTTGTATGAACACGTGCATTTATATATAGATAGGGTATTGTAACATTATACAGACTTGACGTATTCCTTATGCACCTCATGCGTTATTAAAAATATGATTGTTCCATTTGTTTTTTCCGAGTGATCCCAGCTGATACGTTCCAGAGGCATCAGCAGATGACTGTTATTTGTAAATGTTTCTTCTTTTCCTCAGTATAAGATGATCTGATAATTAAATTGACTTGTGGTGCCATTAGCACCAATCCGTGTTCTTGATGCACAGTAAGGCCAAAACAAACCAAAACATCAGAGTTTGGAGCAGAGAAAGTTTAACTGCAGTGCTGTGCAAGGAGACAGGTGGCTCATGCACCGCAAATCGCCTGAACTCCCCAACTAAATTTCTAAAGCCCGCTGAAGAAGGAGAATGGGAGTGTAATTGATCAACTTGGGCATGATGATTCTGATTGGCTGACGGTGAGGTCACAGGGCGGTATCATAGGAGTTAACATTATCAGTACTTAGCCTCCAGGAGTCCTAGGGGCTGTGTGCTCACAGTCATCAAGTAGTTAACATCTTCCCTTTGGTTGGGGGGATTTTCACATTTGTAAAACAATTTAGGAAATGCACAGCAGAAGCCATTATCTAGATAAATCTGAGAGGAGCTGAAGCAGAGGATATGGGATGGTTCTGCCCCAGGTGGTCCTATAGGGTACTGCTTGGTTGCAGTTCCATAAAATAAAATGCACTTTCAAAGTAACTAATCTATGTTTGTATTACTGATCCATGAACAAATGGATGCATGCATTTCTACTTTTACTTAAAAAATAAACAGCACTGCAGCTCCCAATTTTAACTACAGCAGAGTAGCTGGTAGCAGACTAGCTCTTCTTTTATAACCATTAAATCATTAAACTGGAAAGAATAGATGAAGCATTTTAATGTTTTAATTGTCATGGAGAGTTGGCCATCAGGAAGCATAAGACATGGTGATTTGAGAGAGAAGAGAAACTTGAGGGAAACCCTGACTATCTGCCTGGGGAAAATACTCTGACTATAAGGCGGGGAAGTGAAATTGCAGCAAAGGACAAAGGTGACAAAGTTTGTAGATCAGGGTTGCTGGAGCAGCTAGAATCCTCAGACTGCGAGAGAGCAGGGGGATGTGGAGAAGAACCCATAAATCTGTATAGGGACACCCCGCCGCCACCACTGTTGATGAAAACATCGGCTATCTCTGTACACTGATGCCAAATAGAAATTGAAACACAGAGACAGAGTTGGAGGAAATGGAAAAAGCGGCTTTAATCTCCAGGCAAAGAGGGGAACACAGCAAGCTAGTACCTCATGGACTGTGCCTGCCTGCCCCCACCCCTCCCCGAGGGGGTAGTGAGGAGCCTTCTAGTGTTTGAGGGGCAGGGCATGATCAGCTCATGGACATTTTCCTGATTGGTGGGCGGTGAGGTCATTGGGAGTCAGCATCATCAACCTGGTTCTAACTGGTCTGGAGTCTCCGTGTTTGTGGGCAGCATATAGTTGACTTCTTCCACCCTGTGGGGGCTTCAGCACCTGCAAAACTGCTCCAAGGACATGGCTCAGAATATCATCTATAGTCCTTGAAGAAGAACTGACTAAAGGTCCTTGACTTTTTTGAATGGCCAAACTATTATTCTGTCTTGCTTGACTGTTTTTCTTTTTCTCTGGATTTTCTCATCTCTTTGATTAAATTGATTCTTTGACTAAAGTTTTTCTGTGGATAAAACCTCAGGTGGGGGACATGGGTTGGGTCCACTCTGGGAAGGCCTCACAAGGCCCTACTCGGTTATACTACCACCACCATAAGTACTTGGCTGAGGCTAATGCTGTCCCTGACCACAGTGGGACTAACTGGGGCTTTGCCAGGTGACTTCTATGGACAAGAGAGTAGAACAGAGATAACTAGGGTTGGAACAGATGTAGCATTCACATCAGGACAACCATGTAAATACCTCATTTTCAACTTGACAGCAAATGGAGATGCCCAAAGTCTGCAGAACAGTAATGAAGACAATGCTCTCAAGAGGCAGACTCTAAGTCATCCCAAAGAAAGCCTCAAACAAAGCTCCAACAAGAGTGGTAGAGGCCTTAGAGTCTTGAGGTTGAGTTAATGGAATTAGCCAGTAATAGAACTGTTTACTAGGAAAAAAATACCAAGACCTTCCCAAGGAAGATAACAGAGTCCAGATAATCTACAATTATCAGACATGTAAAGAAACAGGAGAAAGACAAGGAAGGAAGTCAATGAAAATAACTGTAAGATGATTCAGATATTAAATTTAGCAGGAAAAGCCACTAAAACATCCACTATCAATATATTCATGAATTAAAAAAAAATCACTTTCAAATAATTAAATAAAAATATGGTTTGATAAATAATCAGGGCATCTTAGCAGAGACATGGACATTATAAAAAAATAACTAAATGGAAGTTACAGACATGAAAATCCAGGAATTAAAAAGAAATTAACCAATTTGAAATACAGAAAAAGAAAAGCTGGGAGAAAAATGAATAGAGACGTGGAACCCCATGAAGTTATATCACATTGTTTTACAGACATGTAATGGGACTCTTAGGTAAGGAAAAGAGGATAATAAAATGGAAGAAAATATGTATTAAAAGAGTAAAGACTGGAAATTCCCTAAATCTGGTGGAATATATTGGCTCATAGCTTGAATACCCTCAGAGAACCTCATAAGAATAAATACAGGGAAAGCTGGACTTAAGAATATCATAGTCAAGGAGTTCCCTTTGTGGCTCACTGGTTAATGAATACAAGTAAGAACCATGAGATTGTGGGCTCGATCCCTGGCCTTGCTCAGTGGGTTAAGGATCCGGCGTTGCCGTGAGCTGTGGTGTAGGTCGCAGATGCGGCTCAGATCCCGCATTGCTGTGGCTGTGGCAAAGGCCGGCGGCTACAGCTCCTGTTAGACCCCTAGCCTGGGAACCTCCATATGCCATGAGTGCAGCTCTAGATAAAGGTAAAAAGACAAAAAAAAAAAAAAAGGAATATCATAGTCAAACCGCTGACCACCAAAGTTAAAATGAAAGTCTTAAAAGCAGACAGGACGGGGTGGTGAAGCACATTATATGCAGGGGAGCAATGATCTGAAAAATGGCCGGCATTATCATCTGAAACAATGAAAACCGGAAGTCAAAGGAATGACATATTTTAATTGCTAAAAAAAAAAAAAAAGGTCAATTCAGAAATCTGTATCTAGCAAAAAATCCTTCAAAAACTGAGGTTAATATAAAGAAACTGTCAGAGGAAGGAAAGCTAAAAGAAGTTTTCTTCAGCAGACCAGCACTATATAATTCCTGGAGAATGTTCATTAAGCTGAGGAAAATGATTAAGATGGCTGAGAGAGGAGAATGGAGGAGTACCAGCCAAAAGGCAAATACATAGGTAAACGCTCAAGACTCCTAAAATCTAATTTACTATTTAAATAAAACACCATGGTATGTAAGGTGAGATTGTAAAGCATGTAGCGATAAAAAAGTCATGATAACAACAGCTCAGAAGATGAGGGGGTGGGAAATGGAAACTAGATGGTCGTAAGGTTATTCCATTTGTAATGTAAGAAGTGTGTGAAGTGCATGGTGTGAACGGTCAAGTGGGAAGTAAGAAACTCTACAGTACCAACTCTGACCAGACATGGATAACTTTGGGATGAGTGCTGTTAGCCCTAGGGGAACCAGTAAAACAACGTTAAAGACATAGAAATAATAGGAAGTAATAGAGGAAAGAATAGAAAATATAGAGGAAAAAAGATGGAATATTAAAAACATTAAGTAAGTAACCCAAAAGAAGGCAGCCAAGGCAGAGCAAAATGGACAAAGCAAAAATAAAGAATAAGAACAAGAAAAAAAAAAAACCCAAAATGGACAAAGTAAAAATGAATAGCAAGGTGATAAATACGCAACCATAAAAATAATTACATGAAAGGTCAAGACTAATTAAATTGAAAAGCAGGGGTTGTCAAACTAGATGAAAATAACAAGACTCAACAATATACTGTCTACAGAGAAGTATCCCAAATTACAGACAAAAATAAGTTGAAAGTGAAAGAGTGGAAGAAACACATGCCTTAAAAACACTGCATAAGTTGATGGGCTACATTCATATCTCTTAGAAATTCAGTAGACAATAGCCATGGAAAAAATTTACAACATAAAAAGTATAAATGCTCAGCAAACAAAAAAAGTATTCAAATTCATTAGAATTACAGGGCTGCAGATTAAAATAACAATGAAATGTTGTTTTTTTGGTCCAGCAAGTATGCCAAAGTGGAAAATCCAGTCAGTTTTGGCAAGCAGGTGGATAAGGAACATTTTCGCACGTTCCTGCTTGCAGTTTGAATTTTGACAGTTCCTTTTGTGACTCCCAAGTGTTTGACTTGGTATTCCTGATCTTAAATATTTGTTCTGTGAAAATAAATAAAGATGGATATCAAGATCTTTATAAAAGTTGTTCAATATGATGCAAATATCCAATTAAAAAGGGCTAGGTAAATGAAACTGTATAACGTACTAGTAGGCAGTGGTTATACTCTGGGGAGTAGTGAATAACAAGTAAGAAACATAATATTAGTTTAAAAAGGATGTGAGCTCTATATATGGTATGATCGCAATTTGATAAAAGGTATTATATACATATTTACAAAATATGTAATAGTTCTGACCTAATTTATGTAATTCCATATATATGGTATGATTGCAATTTGATAAAAGGTATTATATACATATTTACAAAATATGTAATGGTTCTGACCTAATTTATGTAATTCTATATACATGGAATGATCACAATTTGATAAAAAGTATGTAATAGTTTTGACCTAATTTATGTAATTCTATATAATGCATATTAATAATTATCTAATATATGTAATTAAAAATATACTTTTTAAATAAGAAGATGGGTTTTATGAGACTGACACGCTACCTACTGTGTTAATGAGACAACTAAGAAGACAGATTTTATGTCAAAAAACATTTTACACGAGAACCACATAAATGTTAAAAACTTTCAGGAGTTTACTTTTCTCACAGGGATTCTTTTACCTAAACTTGCACATGACTACATTTTAGCACCTGCCTATGTACGTTTTATTAAAATAAATTGTTCCTGGTAGATAGAATTTCTAAGATGGTCACGCAAAGAAGTGCAAGGGTTAATGCCTAGAGTCTATGTAACAGGACGGAGATTATCTGGCTGAACTGACATTCTTTGCTCTGAATCTCAATTTCCAAATCCATCAAATGGAATAATGATTGCTCTTCAGTTGTTCTGTGTGTGCTGTGTGTGCGAGTGTGAAATAAACATTATATGGAGTTCTTAAAAAGCACTAAAAATGAATTCTATAATTGTTTCATATTTGTTATTCCAGCTAGCAACTACGCCTTGAAAGTTTAAGGCCTTAAGAATAAATATATTTAAAATCTAAGTAAAAACACTTGTTTACTTCTTTCCCTTCTCCTCGCTTTCTTACCACGATTTTGACTTTATCATCCCTACTATCAATGAATTTTGTGTGGACTCAAAGTAAGAAACCTCTTCCAAAAGTTTACTTGACCTTCATCTCAATAGACTGACCTGTCAGTCATATTACAGAAGGGGCGCCTGGCCCACGTGGCTCTTTCTGTAGAAGGACTTTGTTGGTGTACACTGAGATCGGGATTAGGAGATACAATGAAACCATCAGGGATCAAATGCTCCTCCCCTCATCCCCCGCCCCGCCGAGGGACATTTGACCATGTCTGGAGAGTTTCTGTCTCCAGCTGAAGGAACGATGGGGAGATAGACGGTACCACTGGCATCTAGGGTCCAGAGGTCAGGGTGCTGCTCCATAGCCTACACAACACAGGACCTACGACAAAGAATAATCCAATCCAAAATGTGCCGAGGCTGATAAGCCCTGATATAAAACAAGTCTTCCGAAATTACCTTACAGGTCGCTCAGGTGCAAAGTGCCGGGTACAAACAGGTAACAGAACCCTTTACTCTCCAGGTTTTTTTATGTTGGAACACTGGTGGGAGGCACAGAGAAATTTCTTTGAAAACTTGATCCCAGAATCATGGCTGATGGTGGAGAATCCTACCGGATGAGGCTAGGAAAGCAGATCAGAGGCAGCTGATGCTTGTAAATTGCAACCCCGTGGTGTGGACAAGGATGGCGTTCTACTCCAAGTTCATGGATTGACTGGATTAAAACTGGGAGCATAGACCAATTCACAGCTTCTGGAGAATTCTTTCTTTTACCCCCTTTTGTCAGGCTTTATAGAAACTCTTAGATTTCAGCAGTGTAAGCTTACGTATCCTCTGAAGTAAAAACAAAAAAATCTATAATATTTTTCCCACCTTTTGTTTTTAACCCTAGGAAGCGTTTCTAATAAAATTGGTCCCTGCCCTACGGACTATGATCTCAGTCTCTCAAAAGGAGACCATAAATTACGCAATAAGGTAAGATGAAGTCTATAGAAATTGGCTTTGACCATGAAAACGGCAACCTTGATTATTAGCTGTGATTTCTGAAAAGATATTTCCAGTTAGAAAGTCATTTGGTCTTCAAAGCAGGTTTTCAAACGCAGGACATGCTAAAGCTGCCGATGCTTGTGAAATCAGTGATGCTAATAATTTTTTATTACATTGAATCAGACTTCTTTAAGACGTGGAAGACTTTAAATCAATCAGTCTACCAGACTTTTTCTAATCCTGGCAGGGTGATTAGAAAATGTGCCGACTGTATTGTGTTTTATTTGGCGTGATCATAGTTGTCATGAAGCCTATCCAGAAACTATCTTAATAAATTTATATAAATTACATAACCTGGGTTTCCAAACGTTTGTTAAATTAATTTTATTGGCATTACTAGATCCCATTTTTTGATATTTAGCCATTTCCAAAATTTATATCCACCTCCACCAAAAGACTTCAAGTTTTGAGTATTCAGAAAATTTAGCCTGGCTAGAAAATTGGGGGTTCCTGTCATGGCTCAGCTGGATCGAATCTAACATCCATGAGGACGCAAGTTTGATCCCTGGCCTTGATCAGTAAATCAAGGATCTGGCATTGCCTTGAGCTGTGGTGTAAGTCACAGATGTGGCTCAGATCCCATGTGGCTGTGGCTGTGGCGTAGGCCAGCAGCTATAGCTCCGATTTGACTTCTAGCCTGGGAACCTCCATATGCCACAGGTGCAGCCCTAAAAAGGCAAAAAAAAAAAAAAAATAGAAAACTGAAGTAAAAGGGTTTCTTTCTAACCCTTCTATTTCCCATTCGAATTATCTGAATTATTTTCTTTATTCTCCATTGTGCTAAGTAAGTAAATACAGGTCTATAGAGCCAGCTTGCCATGCCATTCTCTAAAGACCGATTTTAAAGTAAATAGTAGACCACTGTCTAATCAAATAGAAGGGTTTTTAATGTCCAGTTGTCCATTTACAGCATTTACAATTACTGTTGTTTCTGTACGGCAAAAGGAGAAAACTGAGGAATCAAAAGATTAGTGAAATTTGTAACAGTAAAAGATCGTATTTACTGAGTGCTGAGAAATTACTAGATGCCAGGAAAACGTTGTCAGGTCCTCCACAGCAGATGGCTGTCTTAGTCTCACAACAAACTAGTGACATAGATGCTGCTGTTGACAGAATTTTCCCTGTTTAGCAAGGGAGAAACACTAGGATGTGAGAGACGGAGGAATTTAGCCAAAATGACATCGTTCACAAGTGAATAGCTGGGCTTTGAACTCAGACCGTCTTCCCAGAATCTGTATCTGTATCCACCGTGAAACAATATTTCAAAAAGCTGTTTATTTCTTTGTCCTTTCAGCCAGTTTGATGTTTTCTACGTCTTGGTCTTATAACCTTAATCTAAGGGATAGGCTATGGAAACAAAGTTCAGTTTGCTGGGAAGGAAAAAAGCTTACATCCTTTATACACACTATGTATTAGGCATTTTTTATGTATACATTTTGGGATGCCAAAGAAAAGATGTGTCTATGAGATTCCCAAGGTACTGTGGCTCTAATATTAGCCTTTTAAATATTTTGGTGAAATTCTCAGAATACAGTTGGCCAACAGGACCTGTTGTATAGCTCAGCGCACTCTACCCAATATTGTGGGACGGTCTATGTGGGGAAAGAATCTGAGAAAGAATGGATGCGTGTTCGTGTATGACTGAATCACTTTGTTGTACAGCGGAAACGATTCCTACCTTGTAAATCAACTATACCTCAATCAAACTGAAAAAAAAAAAAAATCTCGGAATACCATTTTTTGATCTGGGATTAGAAGAAAGGCTAATTTCGGTAAGGTGAGAAAGACTACGATCACCCATAACATCTAAAATTCTCCCCTATATATTCCGAGCTTACAGGTTCGATTCAGGCATTCTCTTTTTCTTATTTTGAATGTTGTACTCCAGAAATTGTGGGTCAGTTGTGTGGGGGAGGAAGTTCTTTCGGGAGCGGGGGAGATCATGCACTTTGGGAATATGTTTAACTTTGGACTGCTTTAGCAAACAGCTTTGTACCCGCTGATAATACGTCTCTATAACCTCAGTGCTAAGGAAAGACAGCCAGAAATACAGTTGTAAGTGACGGTTCAGGGGTGTATATACCACCTGCTAAATTCTAAATCTGAGCCCCACTACTCCAATTTAAGTGTGCCCGCCCATCTTTTCATGGTATTGGGAATTAAGCTGAATCCTCAACTGATGTTAAAGACCTTAATCCAGGAAATTGTTAGGGTGGCTGTGGGAGAAATTGAAGTTGAACTTCACTTGTGAAGCATTTGCTTTTCAAATAACACAGTAGCGAGAAGACTTGAATGAGAGTCTTCTCACCAGGGCTTGCTGGAAAAAAGAAATCAAAATATATGGTCCTAGGTGGTCAGAAAGACTAGCTGTCCCCCGGATGGCAGACTCGGAAGCCCGGGGTAGGGGGTTAGTTCCCCGAGGGGTCTCTCCAGTTGAATCCTGAACTACCCAGCCAGGAAGGAATACCCTATTTTTCCCTGGGTACCGCTAATTGAAAGTCCGTCCTGAAGAATTCTCTGGAACACACATCAGAAGAGAATTAAAGAAACAGGAAGTAGAATTCTTGTTGGATGGTCTCAGGATTTAGGCTAGATTTCATTTGGAGCTTTTTTTTTTTTTTTTAGATGATAATCACACCGATGGAATTGAACATGATGTCATATTTATTTGCTTCCACACTTTAGATGCACCTGGTGTTTGGTGTTGTTATCGATGGCTTGTAATTCTGTGAGCTTATTAACACAAGCCTCTTCACACACAACGTCCAGCCCAGACCTTCCTCCCCTGCCTTCTTCAAAAATGGTGCTGCTCGCTTCTCTTCTTCCCAGGGCGGTTCAAAAGCATTTATAATCCTCAGGATCCAGCTCTTTATTCACTATTTCCTCTTCTAAGGCTCTCTCTTTTGATGAAACAATCCCCTTGCTCTTCATCTGGCCAGATGGGCAGAGGAACAGCGCTCCCCCGAGCTCTGTGCAGAGACCCTGCGAGGAGGATGGGGAAAAAATGCTGCTGCTAAATGGAATTTAATGGTGTCGGCACTGTAGTGCTTTCCCACTGCACTGGTGCCACTGACCTGTGACCTGCAAGCTCTCTCTCTCTCCACACAAAGACTTACCTTCTCTCCGGTCCCATCCTTGTCACCCTTCTTCATTAACCAAATGGTCCACGGAAGGAATTTTTGCTAAGGGGCAAAAATTTCTGAACAACAAGGTGGGGATCCTGGGTTTGCTCCCCATCATAATTAAATTAAGGCACAATTAAATAGGTCTTTCATTCCATGCACTGGACAACTTTGAGACAGTATATATTGTCTCCTTATAGTATTTTCTACTTAGCAGCTTCACAGAAATGCTGTAATAAATACACAATGATGTTAGATGTTCCACTGACCACCTATGCTGTATTTTGCATTGTGCCAGATACTACTTAGATCCTGAATATTCTAAAGCATGTTAAATTCTATCCTGCCCCATCCCCAGAAAGAATTTTATCGCTATTATATCACTGTCTCCATAAAAAATCCTGCAATCTGCACAAGACAAATATTGCCTCCATTTTTCGGATTAAAAACCTCAAATTCATGGACTCTAGATAATCTGAGTTTCCCAAGTAGTGAGAAGACTTGAATGAGAGTCTTCTCACCAGGGCTTGCTGGCTCTGTCGACTACAGCACGGTATGCTTCAGCTTTTCAAAGCCCTTTATGGCACTTCCTGGCTTACATGTTGTGTTGTGTTTGAAAGAACACTTGCTTGTTGCTTCCTAACTGATGCTGTATTTGAGTGACAGTCCTCACGCACCAGATTTTTCGCTCACGAGCTTGAAAATCGTATTCTGAATATTTGCGATTTATATTTAAATATTTGCTGTTAGTTTCTGTGATGTCAGACTGCAGAGCCATACAGATAACATGCAAAATGTGCTGTTCCAGAACAAATCTACACCATCAATTTTTCTCTGGTATTGATAGATATTCATAAGTCTAGATACTCATCTTTCTAAAGACAAGAATCTTTTTTTTTTTTTTATGACAATATTCTTTGGCTTCAGGGACTTAGAGTGGTAATGGGCCAGAAGATCTATTTTCTGTCTTTTAAATGTTGGTGATTCCTATTCAAAAGCATTATTTAAGAATCAGTGCTGGGAAGGCTGCTTAGATGGTGAGAGTATCTTCGTGTGAATGGGCCCACGCACCGTGGTGCTCTCACTCACCTGGGAATTTTGTTGTACATAGTTGCCTTTTTCTGGATTTAAAAAATCTTTCTTTGGGTTTTATTCCTCTTTGGGTGCATTTCTTTGGAGGAAAACAAGTTTCTATGGCTTTATGTCTTCCAGTACACCCAGTTGAAGGAATTTTCAGCACGTTGACGTAAATATTCTTTAAAGGAAATGCAAAGGTTCAGAAAATTATTGGTCTTTTTAGAATTAATAGGCATTTTTCTTTGTGACTTAGCAGCTAGAGGCTGTCCTTTATTGTTATTGGAATGTAAGTACTTAATGAAATGACCTCGAATAATTAATTCTTGAGTATTTACTATGTGCTTATTACCATGTTAGGAGCTATGAAATGTGCAAAGAAATATGCCATGTACCGCTGTCACCGTGAATTTAGCTGAACAATCGAAATAGGTAGTAACATGAACTCCCATTGCGGGATAGTGGGCTGCAGCTGTGGTTTGGATTCGATCTTGGGGCCAGGAGCTTCTATATGCTGTGAGTGTGGCCAAAAAAAAAAGGGGGGGGGATAGATAGGTATTAACAGATTAACCAAATAGAAAGCAATTTAATATGTTCTGTCATAAAACACCTGTATTTTAACAAATCAGGAGCTTTGGTGAGTAAACCAAATCTTTGGTATAATTCTTGATAACAATTCCAACTTTCTGTTTAGTAGGACTGAATAAAGTATCTAAGCATCTCATAAGGAACACTACCAAATTTAAAATTCAAATAGCTACAAAAGCATATTTTGAGCAATCTGGTAAGGTAAGGTATGCCATTCAAATATATTTACTTAATACAATTCAGAATATATATATATATATATATATATATATATATATATATGCACTTTTTGGGGCCATACCCAAGGCATATGGACGTTCCCAGGCTAGGGGTCGAATCGGAGTTACAGCTGCCAGCCCACACCACAGCCACAGCAACACGGGATATGAGCCACATCTGTGACCTACACCACAGCTCACGGAAACGCCAGATCTTTAACTCACTGAGCAAGGCCAGGGATCGAACCCGCATCTTTATGGATCCTAGTCAGGTTCATTAACCGCTGAGCCATGAAGGGAACTCCCCAGAGTTCTTAAATATTTTAAAGAATTTTTTACACTCTTTAGCTTCCTTAAGAATGGAATAATTAAAAATACCAACACTAAGTGATCGGATTAAAAATACCTTTCTTGGCACAGAAGCTACAGAGGCCGAGAAAGGTAAAAAGAGGGACTCAACGAAAGATATTTTCAAGTGATGGCTCTCATAACTGAATTTTGTTCTTAAGGTGATCAAATCAATCAATCTCATAATAAAAGAAATGATCCTTGCAGAGATTTGATGACACATCTATTTCATCCCAGTTACACTGCAAGGTTTTCCTGTTTACTGCAACCTATGCCTCCAAAACAGCATTCTGCAATTGCAAAATATTTCAGCCCCAGAGATGCTCTAAAAGTTATATGAATTGATATCAAGGAATTTCAAGTAACAAGACACCTAAATGATGATTTAAAAAGCTTGAGAAGAGCCTAAAGAAAAAGAAAGAGGAATGTTAGCACAACTGTCTTATAAGAACAAGTCACGTCTAATTTTCCTCTTCTGTAGACTAGTGGTTTTCAGATACCTTTTGGTCGGCAGCATTTTGTAATAAAATCATGTGGGGGACCTCATTGTATAAACAGGTGAAAACTGAGCTGTTTTGGCGGAAGAGGGAAGAAGAGCCTGGCCAGGTGGGTGCCTCTGACTCCCCACTTCTCGCCATAGCAGGGGTCCTAAGCACCCTTAGTTGAGTATAGGGTTCAGTTTCTCCAGTAGGGCAGTCTGTTTTCTGGACCCATCATGGGTCGCACAATTCTGTCAAGTTCTCCTAAATTAGCTCCATGGACATTGTATGGTCCCAAAGTTAAATTTATGTCACTGGGAGTCACAGACTGTGGCACTCAGAAGGTACTGGTGATGATGCTAGAATGAAACAGCCTTCTGAAAAACAGAGTGTCGAGCTAAAAAGAGGGTCCTGGTAGTCTACTTTAAAACATTTTTTTATTATGGTTGATTTACAATGTTCTGTCGATTTCTGCTGTGCAGCAAAGTGACCCAGTCACACATATGCATACATTCTTTTTCTCACATTATCCTCCATCGTGTTCCATCACAAGTGACTGGATCTAGTTCCCTGCGCTGCACAGCAGGACCTCCTTGCTCATCTACTCCTGATGGTCTTTGATTCCTCAGCTCCCACATTCCTGAAATCCAGCTGCCTCCTTGCTATCTCCGTAAGCTGGTTGTTCAAACCTTCTTTCAAATTCCTTTTTGCTGAAAGCTAATTCAAGCTGCATTTCTTCACTCTCACCAACCAATAGTCCTCATTTAATACAAATACCGTAACCATGATTATGCTGTCATTTCTGTTCTGACATTTGTAGAGTCTGTTCCATGTGAGACAATGCAAAAGTGAACGTGACACAGTCTGCCAATACAGACGTGAGAATTTAGTGAGCAAATCCGGAATTAAACAATCATATCAATGCAAAATCATGGCTAACTATGTTTCTGTAGGACCAATGATTCTAGAAGACAATCTGGGGAAAATGTCGCTGAAACCAGGTAAACTTTCTGTCTGCAACCGGCTAAAATGCTTTTCATTTATTTAATTTTGCTTCGCCCTGGAAAGGAAAAATCAACTGTTTGGAGAACTGGAGAAACTGGAGATTATTCACAGGAAACATCTTACTTGGAGGAACTGGAAAAACACAGGTTTTCAGTGTGGTGAGTAACTGTAACCTGTCTTTCTATTTAAAAATTTAAATCCATTGAATTCAACAGGTCTTTACTCATACTATTCTTTTATTATTCATTTCTTCAACAAATATTGATGGCACGCCTATGCTAGCTCATAGTCCGGTGAAGTATGTGTGTGTTTAAGGACATCAGCTTGGGAGTTCCCACTGTGGAGCAGTGGTTTAAGACTCCAACTACAGTGTCTTGGGTCACTGTGAAGGTGGCACGGGTTCAATCCCTGTGAGGGTGTTAAAGAATCTGATGTTGCTGTAGCTGCTGTGTCGGTCACAGCTGTGGCTCAGATTCAGTCCCTGGCCCAGGAACTTCAATATGCAGTGGGTACGGCCATAAAAATAAATAAATAAATAAATAAATAACATCAGTGTGATATGATAACACTATTTTACTATTTTAAAGAATGCATACATAGGAGTTCCCATCGTGGCTCAGCAGAAATGACTCTGAGTAGTATCCATGAGGATGCAGCTTCGATTCCTGGCCTCGCTCAGTGGGTTAAAGATCTGGTGTTGCCGTGAGCTGTGGTGTAGTTCACAGATGTGGCTTGGATCTGGCGTTGCTGTGGCTGTGGTGTAGGCCACCAGCTGTAGCTCCGGTTTGACCCATAACCTGGGAACCTCCATATGCCATGAGTGCAGCCCTAAAAAGACACACACGCACACAAAGAATGTACACATACACATTTGGAGCAGATGACAGCTGAATTTGCTTGAGAGTGGAGAAGGATTTTCAGGAAAAAAAACTGAGCCAAATCTTAGGGAGAAGACTACAGTAGAGAAATGTTGACAGTTTGGTGTGGGCAGTGTCCGGAGATGGAACTGGGAGGATGCCTGGGGCTGACATATGCTGCAAACCTTAGTTCACTTAAGATCTAAGCAGATCGTGGTTACTGCGCTCTCTTTCTGGAGGTGCGTACGCAAGCATGTGTATAACGATCATTAAAAAAGCAGAAGAGTGAGTGATGGAGCTTCTCAGAGGTAACCACTGAGGGATTTTGCATTGGTGGGATTCATCATTGAGAGGCATGACGAGAGAGCGAACCATGGCGAGTGGCAGTGTGACGCGTGGAATAACCTAGGAAAGAGGAAGAAATGGAGTAGCATGTCCAAGTCATCTGTTCCAAACCACCTCAAAATCCATGCCCTGCATAATTTTCCCATTGGGCATTTATGCACCTTGTGATTTGGTTCCTGAAGGGTCTTCTCTTACTCTTCCGTCCTGGGACCACCATCAGGAGGGATGGCAGCAGCTCCGATTTCCTTCATCCAGTCACATCTGTATACGTCCTACTGGCTTTCACTTCTTCAAGGCTTCAGCTGAGGCGTCTCCAATACCTGGACTCTTGCTCAGATACCTTCACTGGGGCCACATGTCTGAAGCCCCCGTCCCTGCTCTCCAGCGAACGTCTCACTTTTCCACTCCTCTCTCCACTGATGCATGTGCTTCCTCTCAGCTTATTGCCTGGGTCCTAAGTAGCATCTTTTCAAGCAGAAAAAAGTGGGAACTGCACATCTCTAAGGCTGAGCCTTCAAAGTTACACAACGACTCCTGCCACATTCTGTTGGTCAAAACAAGCTACAGAGGCAGACAGAGGAGGAAGAAACTTCATCTCCTGACACAAGATTGGGAAGGTGCCATTGCAGAAGAAGCTGGGGTGGAAGATAGCGTGTGGGCGGTTTTGGAAATACAGCTTGTCACATTCTGCTTCATCTGTTCATTTCTGTGTGCAAAGCATAGGGTTCAACAAATATTTATCTAATAAGACAAAGACAGCAAGGAAAGAGTGTATGTTTTGCGGACAGATCTGAGTGTGAATTCCCATTTTGCTGCTGCCGTATCACCTTGAATTATCGGATCAAACTCTCTGAGGCTGTTTTCTCCTATATCAAATTGTACCAATAATACTTAGATTGTGAAACTTTATATTAATTGTGAAAATGAGAGATAATGTATATAAAATAGTCTGTAGAGTCCTTGGAACAGGTAGAATTTTTTTTTTGGCTTTTTAGGGCCACACCCACTGCATATAGAAGTGCAGCCTAGGGGACTGACCACAGCCACAGCAACGCCAGATCCAAGCTGCATAGCCACATCTGTAACCTACACCACAGCTCACAGCAATGCTGGATCTTTAAACCACCGAGCCAGGCCAGGGATCAAACCTGCATCCTTATGGCCACTAGTTGGGTTCGTTACCACTGAGCCACAGAGGGAACTCCCCTGGGACAGGTAGATGTTTAATAAGGACAACTAATACAGTTAATATGATTAATCATACACTTTGAGGAAAATGTCTTTCCCAAAGGTCAAAACAGAGGGCTGCGGTCACCACGAATGACACTTCTGCTTTCCTTTCTGTTCTTCCAACACCCCAAGCTCTTTGTCACAGCCTGGCCTTTGCACTTGATGCCTGCTTTGTCTGGAATAGTCTCCCCTTCATAGTAAAACAGAAGGCTGTATCTTTTGCAGGTCTCAGGCTCGATTTTTATCTCTCCAGCGCAGCTTTTCCTGACTGTCCTACCTAAATCCGTACCCACCTCTCGCTGCTTACTTTCTCATCACCTTGTTGGTTTTCCTTTAAAATTCTTACCATAGTTTTAAGTCGATCTTTTCTATTTATTTCACTGATTTGCATATTTCTGCTTCCTCTCCCTAGAAAGAAGCTGGAGGCAGGCAGAAACCCCATTCGTGCAGCCCCTCCAGGGTCTCCAGGCCCTAGTTCCAAAATACCTGGTGTATAATAAGCAAAGAGTAAATATTTCTTGGATGAATGAATCACAGGATGAGTGAGTGATCAGTCAGCTTGTCTCTCTCCAAACTCCTTGATTGTCATACCTGTTTATTGACTTCCAATCTCTCCCTTCTCTTGAAATTGCTATAATTTATAAAAAAAAAATACATGAAATAATATGGGACAATTAACCTCTATAAATGTTGTTTTTTTTTTTTTTAAACCAGGATTGAGGATATTGGGGCTGCTGAGACCTCTATAAACTTGTGTTTTAAATGGTCTGAGATAAAATCTGAACAATTTCCTTGATGTTTTATTAGAGCTGGTAAATCCTTTATTGGGGCAGCCTTTACCTAAAGCCTCTCCAAATCCCCATAAAATGCATTTAACACACAATACCTTACTACCCAGCTTCAAAGATATATATGACATGGCGTGGGAAGTAGCTGCCGCAGTGCGGTGAGGTTGAAGTGTACGTGTTTTCTTTCTCTCTCTTATGTGGTCTAGGGCTTCCTCCTCCCCTCCCCCCACCATGCCTCAAATGATGGTAAATTTGCTGGATTATTAAAGCTTCCGTAAATGACAGCTTCCTTTTTTCCTCTCCTTTTTTTTTTTAATGTATAAGGCCTTTAGCTGGTCAAATGCAAGTTTTATCTTATTGGTAGCTGCCACTCACTGTTTTAAAAAGCTTCCGAAATTATGAAAATTATTAAAATATCATTTTCTCAACCAGAAAGATACCCAACAGAGTTTCCTCCGAGTGTGTAAAAGAGAAAATCATTTCAGCAAATCTCACCCCAGTGTGGGTCTGCTGCCCCAGGCGTCAGGTGATCTTACGTGAAAGTTCTCTGGGTGGTTCCTGGTGGGGCTTGCATCACAGCCACCTCTTCTGGGCCTCAAGTCCTACATCTGCAGGATGTTTATATTTTCTCTTTGAGATATAGGCAGGTGTGAGTTCTCATTGTGGCACAGAGGAAACAAATCCAACTAGTATGCATGAGGATGCGGGTTCGATCCCTGGCCTGCAGCTCCAATCCGACCCCTAGCCTGGGAACTTACATACGCCCCAGGTGAGGCCCTAAAAAAAGAGAGCGCGTGAGAGAGAGAGAGAGAGAGAGAGAGAGAGAGATGTGGGTGTGATAGGAAGATCTTCTTGTGCTCATATGTTAGATAACGTGAGATGTCCAAGCTAGCTCTTGACATGTTTGTCATAGATGGCTTATTTCCATCATTACTCCTAGTACACGCTCCCATTAAACCCCGCATATCTCTGTGCTGCTCGGTACAGGCCAATTCGGTGTTCGGTAAGCCCCCTCCCCCACTAGACTGTCAGTTTAATAAATATCACAGGGACAGGGCTTCAGTCCGTTGTGTTCTTCCTGGCCAACTCACAATGACTGATAAATTGCAAGCACATATTTACTGAATGAACACATGAGAAATACGGGTAAAATCAGAACTTTCCAGAAGGAAGTTCTGGGGAAAAGACCAGTGGATGAAATGAGGGTAGATGTTCTGGGCCAGTTTGTGATGATGACTGTTTCTCCCTATTGAGCATGTTTCTTCCCCAGGACTTCCTTCACTCACCCTCTTTTATGATTTCGAATCCATCCCCCCAACACACACACACACACACACACACATGGACATACCTACCTACCCCAAGGGGCTTGGCTGTGATGTGTATACTGTTCCTATGACAACTATGATTGATTTGGGGGTGGACACATGATCTGAACCAGGCCATGCAAGCCCTTTCACAGGATTTTATATTTCATTACTTGGCAATAGAAATTCCTTCTCACCTCTAAGGTCTTAATCTTGAATGATTTCATTTTGATACTCCCTGTGGCCATAGCCACCAGCTTACCGTCCCTACTTCCTCTGCCACCTCTTGTTAATACTTGGCATTTATAACCTATTTGAAACCAGTAAATGTGGGAGTCTAACGGATGCTTTGCAGATGACACATATTCTGTTGTAGTCACACTAATAAAAGCGTGTCCTAGAGGCTACCTAGGACACATTCTACGTGGGCTATGTGGATACAATTGTATGTATTTCGGTTTAAAAAATAGTTTGTCCACTGGGAAGCTTTTGTTTTATTTATTTTCCTTTGAGGGGAAAAGACTTCAGTGAGGACGTTTGTAATGTCCATTCAGTTAACTATACAAATAAGCGCTCATTTGCCTGGGTCAGTAGAGACATGGAATCTCATTGCCCACGGAGTGAATCAGGTTCCCTGCTTCCTAATGCAGTCCCTTCAGCCTGGCACACTGATTTCTCCAACCAAGTAAGCCAGGTTGTATATTAATTTCCTCTGGAAGTACTGCTAATGATGCTTCACGATGGTAGATATCACTCTGGTGGTTTAAAGACATTGGCATGGAGTTCCCTTCGTGGCTCAGTGGTTAATGAATCTGACTAAGAACCATGAGGTCGCGGGTTCGATCCCTGGCCTTGCTCAGTGGGTTAAGGATCCGGCGTTGCCGTGAGCTGTGGTGTAGGTTGCAGATGCGGCTTGGATCCCGCATTGCTGTGGCTGTGTCTGTGGCGTAGGCTGGGAGCTACAGCTCCTTTTAGATCCCTAGCCTGGGAACCTCCATATGCTGTGGGTGCGGCTCTACATAAAAGGCAAAAAGACAAAAAAAAAAAAAAAAAGACGTTGGCATGGTTTTCAGAGGTACCTACCTCTCAGCTGGTGAAAGGGTTCTATAGCTAGACCACCTTAAAATGTTTCTATTAACATGCAAACCTAACTAGGTGGGTAAGCCACCAGAGAATCAGATACTTTTAGAGCAGAGAGGGGTCTCGGGGGTTATTTAATTCAACCCTGTTGGTTGATGCTAGTATAAAACTGAGACCTACAGATGTTGTAGGTCATAGAGCTAATAAAAAATGGAAATGGAATTAGACACTTCCTTTAAAACTCAATCCAGTCCCAATTATAAAAACTCTTCCTAGAACTCCGCTGATCATTTTATAGTTTTCTGTTTCTCTCCATTGCAAGCTGCTTTGCTACTTATTAACATTGATGAGAAAGCGGTGATTCATAGGAAAAATGCATATCATGGATTAATGTAAATTTCTTCCTGCCACGAGGGTGAGCAGTGGGCAGAAACTAAGATGCTGGCTATGCGCACGTGTTGCTGGCCACACAGAGTGAACTCTTTTGTGTGTTCTCTGCTGGTAATTTATGTGGCTGACCTGAATGTGTTGCTCAGGGAAGGTATGAGTTAACCATAAACATCACAACAGGAAAGTTATTCTTTAATAAAAGTGATGCACTTCCTTTTTTATAACACACATGTGATTTGACATTGAAATAAAATGCAGATGCTCCTTTGATTGGCGTATTCCCTCTTGTGCTTTTCCAAAACACCTTCACATATGGTCTGCCTCATTCCTGAGAAATGACTTGTTGTTTATGTCATACAAACAGAACAGATTGATTTTACAGTGAGTAAGGAGGATGATGAATTGTACATTGGAGAGAAATCCTTGTCCCGGCAATCAAAACACTTGAAAATAAATGTTGCCTTTTGGAAAAGGCTCTCAGGACGCCCCGCCCCCATGATTCCTTCAGTGCACACCCCGTCTCTCAGGATTAAATAGACCTCCACATGCAATCTCAGCAGATAAAAGAGGAGTTATAATCATCTCCAAATATAATTTTTCTTTTCGCCATGGAAATACACCCTGAGACCTCACAGTTGAAAAAAATAGCAGCATTATGCCAAAGAACCAACCCCAAATATCTACTTCAATATTGTATCCGCACTAGGACCAGGACGATTCTCATCTTGCTAGGAGAGCAGTAACTATTTTCTTTATCAAGTGACTTATATATCCAAAATCTGTGCACTAAGCAGATTTTTTTAGGGGCCTCTAACTTTAATCCCTTCAGAATTATCCCATGCAGTACAGGAGAATAATACTTGTTGTGTGCTCCCTCCTCTGACAACAGGCATTCATTTCTGCAGAATTTTCCAGTTTGCGAATCTCTTCGTCTCATTCCCACGCCTTTTATTTTTTCATTTGGTGTTCACAGTCGCTTCATGTGATATTAACCCCATTTCACAGATCAGCTAACCAGAGTCCAGAGGGATTAGGCGGCTTATTTCCCAACACGCTGTTCACCTGTGTTTCTTTCTAGTTCTCTTTCTGCCACAGCACATTGCCTCCCTGTCTGGCCTCAGACTCATAAGGAGACTTTAGTGTGTGCATTTGGTGGCTTTTTCAAAACAATGTTTTCAAGTGTTCCTGGCATGTGCCACAGAATTGCGTGGATGTGAATCAAGGTTAGATGTTATGGAGGAAGGATGCTAAACAAGTCAGCTCTAGAATGGGGCACCAGAGCAAACCCCCGGGAAGGATATTCCTGACAGTAATTTATCAATGATCCACATGCAGTTAGGTGGTTATTGACTCAGGTCTCTATCTTGTTAGGTGTGGCGAAAGCATGACCCTCTATTCCTACTAAGAACGAACACATCTAAGTGGCTCAGTATCTAGGCTCTGGGGCCGTAATAAATAAACTCAAGTTCGCTTATGAATTACTATTTGGATAAACTTAGATAAGTTTCTCAAACTCTTTGTACCTTAGTTTTTGTAAAAATAAAAAAAAAAAGGTTATCTTCAAAATGGAACTAGTAGTACCTGCATTATTTTCATGAGCTCAAATACGTATGTTTGGAAATGAAACAGTGTAATTGTTCCTAGCACATAGCAAATGGTCAGGAAGGGCTAGTTATTATTATTGGCTGAGACCATCTTCCCTTTACTGCCCTCCGCAATGCTCTACTTTCCAGCCTGTATTTGAACTATTAATGACCTGCTTATTTTTGAGAAACAAAGTATTTTCTAGTTAAAAAAAAAAAGACCTACATACAATATCAATTATATCTCAATAAAACTGAGAAAGGTCCAAGATTAAAAAAAAAATCAAAGAAGCTCCCCATTAATAAATAAATAGGTAAATAAAAGACCACAAAGGGAAAACAAGATGTTAATGATAGAAAAGAGATATCAACAGAGTAAATAGAACCTATTAGCTTTCTATTGCTGCCTGACAAATTACACACACTTTGGAGCTTCAGATGACACATATTTTTTAATCTCATGATTTCTACGGATCAGGAGTCTGGGCACAGCTTAACTGGCCCTCTGCCTGGGGTCTTACAGTCAAGATGTTGGCAGGGCTGTGTTTTTATCTAGAGTCTGAACAGGGGAAGAATTCCCTTCAGCTCATTCAGGTTCTTGGTGGGATTTGTTTCCTGTGGGTCGTAAGATGGGGGACCCCCCAGCTTTTTGCAGCTGATTGCCTAGAGGACGCCCACAGTTCCATACAATGAGGGCTCCTTCTCCATGTCTATTACCTTAGGAAGCCCACAAGGGAAATCTGGCACCTCAGGGAGGGCCCCTGAAGCTTTTCCTGACTAAGTCAGGACCCCCCCAGGATAAACAGGATTTGATGAACTCAGAATCAACTGTTTGAGATCTAATTATGTCTTCAAAACCCTTTCACTTTTGTCATTTCCGATTGACTAGAGACAAGTCATCGGTCCCATGATAAATTCCACATCATATCATATTTTTCCTCATCTGTGTCTGTGTGGGTAAAATAACGATGCAAAATTTCTTACCATTGGCATCGTAGGGTGACTTCAGGCTTTGACCCTCGTGACTTCCCTTACTTAGAAAAGCAGGGTTATGTGATGGCCCCACAGCAGCCATCCTTCTTCCCTGCCTTTCGGTGATGCTGCCTCCAGGGATGGAAGATTGTAGATGCTTTCCCAGTCTTTCATGCACTGTGGGTGGTCCCAGGTCCCTTTCTGGCCAAAGACATGGAAGGAGATAGCAGCTTGGGCTTCCTTCCTCTTAATAAACAAATAAGAAGGAAAACCCTCTTTACCACTGTCCTGCTTCTTCCCACTTGGGTCACTGCTGTGTGGATGTGACTCGGGAGGGCTCTACAGACATTTTGTAGCGTAAGGAAGAAAACGAGAGAGAGACCAACCCAGCTATTGCTTATGACCTTCTTCTGTGCATCTACCTCAAGGTTTATTTTACACGAGATAATTAAACACGCTTATTGTTCAACACTCTTGGAGGCACACTCTGATGCTCAGAGCTGAAAGCAATTTTACCAAGACAACGAACCTGCACAAATGCAGCCTGGATGCACTGAGGAGCAGGTGTTCTTTGATTCAGCATTTATCAAGTTTACACGGTGTCCTGGATTCTGGACACACAGTTTTAGAATCTTTTCATATTGTCTGGGATCCACCAAAGCATAGTGTGTAAGTAGTTGCTTTTTTAGTTTAGTACAGTTTGGAAAAAGGGCACAGTACATGGTGCGGGAGGTTCTTCTCCATGGATACCATGCGGATTCAGGTGGGGAGGTGGAGAATGAGGTGAGTAGAATTAATTTACCCAACCGTCTGGAAATCTAATATGACATCAGTGATAACATTTAAATGTCCGGGAGCTTCAGATAATGAGTCAGTCCAACTCCAAGCTGCATGATTTAAAGGCTGAAAGGGCAAAGCTGGGCAGGAAGCAATGTAGGGATTTATTTGATGCAAAAACACAAATGACCAGTAAAATAGATAATGTTCTGTTGTAATAGTTTGCAAACAGCATCAAGAAAACAATTGAGTGGGTGTATTTTGAGCTTCAGGCATTGTAAATTCTTTCACTCTCATATACTTTATGCCTGCTTTAATAAACTTGGGCCAGCTTCATCGGTGATGGTAGGTGGTCATTCATTTCACAATCCACTAATTTTCATGATTATTCAGTATTTTATGTTACCTAAACTGCCTTGGATTTTGTCTTACTCGAATTGTAATATGGCGATAGCTTATATGATTTCAGAATCATTAATTCAAATGGTGTTCTCAACATATGGGTGTACACTCTTATCTCTCCGAAGACAAACAAGAATTTAAGGTTCTTAAGTATGCTTACAGCATATAAAATTTTTTTTTTGAAATAGACATCAGTAGTCTGTTCACCTCTTGCGTTTTATTATAAGATGCAGAGTGAGTAGAACATTTCAAGGAAGGAAAAAAATTGGCATCGATTCTGATCTAATCCCACCTTACAGAGAAAAATACATATTTACCTTAAATTTGTTTCTAGCTTAATAACTACGTAATGTGGAGTTCTTACATGACATGGAACAAATAACCGGGCCATTTGATATTTTCAGATCTTTTAGTTTTTAAGTAATCTCTTTGTATGCCATTTTACAGAGATTTTGCAGGAATGTACTACAAGTACTTGTAGTATCAAGTTCCTTCTTTCCATCTCTCCTTTCTACTCTGTTTCTTCCCACCTAAAACTTGAGGCCTGTTGACAGCTTCATGCTGAGTTGTCATAAAACCTAAGCCAATAATCTCAGAGAAGGATCACATACTGTATTTGAAGGCCACCTAACTCATTTTGGACATTTTGACAGTTTAAAAGTTTTCACTAATATTGAGTTAAAATCCATATCTGTTTTTTAAATTATTAGTACCAGTTTGATTCATTAAAATCCCAGGTCCAAAGCCAGTCTATTTATTGCTTTATTTATTTATTTATTTATTTATCTATCTATCTACCTACATGTCTATCCATCTATCATCTATCTACATATCAATCATCTATCTTGGCATTTATCTCAGGATTTAAAGATTCATTAAATAACATTTAGTTCAATTAGTTACCACATTATCTCAATTTCAATAACCGTCACCATTTTCCTAAGTACACAGAGCTCTCCATGGATGTTTTGGGAGAACTCAAGGATGGGCATAGATGTAGCCTCCACCTCCTAGGAGCCCAATGAACGAGTATACTGTTCTCATTTAAGGACTGGAAAAAAAAAAAAAAACATTGGTTAGTTTATTTATGGAGACATTCCTTTGCTCTTAGACATTGAGGTCACTTCATCCAGGCACACAGAAGACTGAAGTCTGTAATCCCTTTGCAGGTGAGCAAATTCATTCAGACTCTTTTAGTCAATGGATTAGGGCAGAATGGATGTGTGCCCTTCCTGTGCAAAGCATTTAATTGCTAGCATGGGACCTGGTTTTCCCCTTCCCTTTCATGGCGGTTGTGGAGGAAGCCTTGTGTGGAGATGGCAAGATGAACAGGTCGAAGAGGCTTGGTCACAGAGTTCTCTTATGGAAGAGAGAACGTATGTCTTGAGGCAAACTTTGCATGAGTAAGAAAGCAACTTTTGGCGTTCCTGTCATGGCTCATCAGGTTAAGAATATGACTAGTATCCATGAGGATTCGTGTTTGATCCCTGGCCTCACTCAGTGGATTAAGGATCTGGTGTTGCCATGAGCTCTGGTGTAAGTTGCAGACGCAGCTTAGATCTGGTGTTGCTGTGGCTGTGGCATAGGCCGGCAGATGCAGCTTCGATTGGACCCCTAGTCTGGGGACTTCCATATGCCACAGGTACGGCCCTGAAAAAAGGAACTTCTGATGTGTTAAGTCATGGAGATGTGGGAGTTGCTACATAGCCTAAGCTAGTCTACATTAATTCATACCATGGTCAACTCTAAAGGTCTGAATTTCCTAGAAATGTATATTTTTCTTGAGAAATTGTTTGGAAATTGCTTGGGCATTGAAATATGGGAGTGAGTCTTTTAGCTAGGGATGAAAGAGTCCAAACTGCTGTATCTTTTTTTTTTTTTTTTTACAATCATGGAATGTGTGAGTTCCCCAGCCAGGGACCAACCCCATGCACAGCAGTGACCCGAGCCACTTGCAGTGACAATGTCACATTCTGAACCTGCTGCACCATGAGGGAACTCCCAAATTGCTATATTTTCACCTAGTCCATGATCTTATTTAGTCCTCCAAACAGCAGGATGAAATTGTTTATATACTATCCACATTACAAATATGGAAGTGATACCCTTTGCTGTGGAAGCCTTTTTAAACTGGAACATTCCAAAGGCCTCCGGATGTATCATTCAAGCGTGTTTAAGTATATGCTACAAATAAGAAGGAAACAATGCGCAGAGGTGATAGTCATCTTCTCACACTAATCAACTGTTAGTCAGTCTCTCTACTTTTCCACCTACTGTATCCAATCAAAAAAAATCTGTGTTAAGTAAACTGCAAATGAGTAGTAAGTTCAAACTGTTTGCCTTATTATTTGCTTAAACTATTGAGGAGCAAATTTAAAATGAATATATTTGGGAAGAGAGAAATGGGGGGGTAGAGGAAGAGAGAGAGAAGCAGAAAGGTCAGAAGTCAAATTAAAAATAAGAATAAAAAGTTCGATTTCCAAATCCATAAATGGAATTATCTAGAGGAGACTTCTGAGGATGGATTAATCCCCAAACAACTTTAATTCAAAATATCCTGAGAACTGCTGTTCTCAAGTTATTCCCTTGATTCCAATCTGCTACCAGCCAGTCAGAAAGGTAACCAAGATAAGAATACATTTAAGATTTACTATCGTTGAACCTGACCATTCTTTGTTCTAGAGCCACAAGGTGCAACAAATGTTTCTCCGAGAGCAGTACAAAAAGAAAGAAAGAAGGAAGGAAGGAAGGAAGGAAGGAAAGGAAGGAAAGGAAGGAAGGAAGGAAGGAAGGAAGGAAGGAAGGAAGGAAGGAAGGAAGGAAGGAAGAAAGAAATTTTTCTACCTGTACTCTTGTAAGAGAGCACACACTTCTAAAAGCCTCAGTGTAATTCACGGCTTTTCTCCTCCCCAGGTTCAGGCCCCATGACTCACTGGCCACGTCAAAGACGTGTACCTGTTGCTTGGAGGTCATGCCAGCTAAATAGTCTTAACACACTACCTGCTAGACTGGGGGACTCTATTAAAGCAATCACCTTTATTTCCATTGGTGGTTGGAGGCAGCACTGCACGGTGATAAAGTTTTGAGGTCATCCTGCCTGGGTCTGAATACCAGCTCAAACACTTATCAAAGGCGTGACTCTGGCTGGTAGCAGATTGGAATCAAGGGAATAACTTGAGAACAGCAGTTCTCAGGATATTTTAAATTAAAGTTGTTTGGGGATTAATCCAGCCTCAGAAGTCTCCTCTAGATCATTCAGTTTATGGATTTGGAAATCGAACTTTTTATTCTTATTTTTTTTTCTTAATGGATTTTATTTCAATTATAGGTGTACATAAATCATCACAAGTCAATTTTACAGATTTTGTATCCCACACCCCCAGTGCATCCCCCCACCCCCGCAGATTGTCTTATTTGAAAAACTAAGGTTTTCCAAAGTCTGTGAGTCATTGTCTGTTCTGTAAAAAGGTTCATTGTGTCTTTTTAGTTTCCACATGTAAGTGGTAGCATTGGGTGTTGCTGTCTAATTGTCTGACTGGTTTCACTTCGCATGATAATTTCTAAGTCCATCCATGTCGCTATAAATGTTGGTAATTCGTTCCTTTTAATGGCTGAGTAACATTCCATTGTGTGTATGTACCATATCTTCCCTATCCATTCTTCTGTCGATGGGTATTTAGGTTGTTTCCATGACCTGGCTATTGCATAGAGTGCTGCAATGAACACTGGAGTACATGTGTCTTATTTTTAATTTGACTTCTGACCTTTCTGCTTCTCTCTTTCTTCCTCTGCCCCCCCATTTCTCTCTTCCCAAATATATTCATTTTAAATTTGCTGCTCAATAGTTTAAGCAAATAATAAGGCCAACAGTTTGAACTTACAACTCATTTGCAGTTTACTTAACACAATTTTTTTTTATTTTTGTTTTTGAGGGCCGAACCTACAGCATATGGAAGTTCCCAGGCTAGGGGTCGAATAGGAGCAGGAGCTGCCAGCCCATGCCACAGCCACAGCAACTCGGGATCCAAGCTGTGATTGCAGCCTACATCTCAGCTCACGACAATGCTGGATCCTTAACCCACTGAGCCAGGCCAGTGATCGAACCCGCACCTTCATGGATACTAGTTGGATTCATTTGTGCTGTGCCACAAAGGGAACCCCCCCGATTTTATTTTTAATCCACATAACATACTGGTTTTCTCTTTTCTATCTACTTAAAAAGTATGTATCTTGTTTATTACGTTGACAGGGACACAAACTTGGGCATTCAATACTTTGCCTTGTGACATAAACAAGTGGTGGTTTTGTCTTGCCTAGTTTTCTTAACTTCAAGGTTTATACGTGCTCTGTGCTTTCTATAGACGTCCTCAGGGATGTTTCTTAACCTCAAAGATTAGAAATGCTCCATCCCTTCTGTAAAAGTCCTCTGCCATTTCCTTGACGGCATAGGCTGTGCATTGTCATGCTTTTATGCCCAGTGTCACTGAGAAGAATGATTGGCCCATTTCAGTAAGCGGTTTTTGGAGTTGCTGTATTTTCATCCTATCACTCTGTCCTTTTTACCCTTTGTAGATCATCATAAAAAGTTGTAGAATTGAGTTTTCATCCATTCTGTTGACAAACCCTTTCCCCAAAGCGCTGCCTTTTGATTAGATTGGCCTCAGCCTTTGAGAGCTGGACACCCTCCAAGGTTTACTGATGGAGATTTGATACCATCATTTGACTTGGAGAGTGGCACTTTGGTGGCACTAGTGGACCGAGTCCAGGTACTAATGGGACTATCAATGATGGGTTCAGATCTGGGACACATTAAGGGAATGGTGTGGACCCGACAGCTCTGGAGACATGAATTTTCATCTCAGTCTTGATGCTGCATTGTTGCCACATTTGAACTGGTGAGCTTCCCAGTGAGGTACTCGCAGGCTTAATGAGAGCTGCTATCTTCTTGTCCAACTGTTCATTGTTGGAGTGGGTAGTATGGAGAAGATCCACTTCCAGTCTTTGGTTTTCTGCCACGGACGACAGTAATTGGATGCCTCTGAGCTTTTTCCAGGTGTTGGCCGTATCTGACCTAACTTCTTGCCAGCTCATAATGATGTGGCTCTGGTATGGAAACTATCAACCCATCTCTGAGCCCATTTGCTCATGTATTTCAGCCCAGCCGTCAGCACTTGTCTGCAGGATTGCCTGAGAGTTTTTAGTGGTGGCTGGTGGTCTAACAGGGAAGAAAAGGAGAGGTCCACGAGAGCAGAATTTAATTTTTATGATGATGACACTTTGAGTTTTGATCGTATTATTATTAGCAGGGGTGATGGAGGAAAATAACGACGATGACAATAGAAAGTATCAGCTTGAGTCATTAGTACTCCAAATGCCTTGTGAGATGGAACCCCAAAACCTGCACCAATGCCGAGTTAGCTTTAGATGTCAGATTATAACTAGGAATTAGGATCCAAGGAAGCATGCCAGACTGGGGGAGTCGGGACCTCTCTTTTAGGAAGAACCAAAGAATTAAGAGGAAGATTGCTTGGTTATTCTTTCAATATGGATGCAGCACATGCTCGTTTTGGAACACTCACTATGGACCGGGTGCAAGGGAGACAAAAGTGTGTCAGACCCAGCATGTGGCAGCCAAGCATTAACAGTTTACCCAGTTGGTTGTCACGGGTACTACTCTCTTGCAGATGTCGTGACTATAAGTCTAGGGAGTTACAGAACTCATCAACGTATACACAGCTAATAACTATCATACCTAGGCACTGGACCCAGGCTTTCTAATTCTAAGTTATGTGTTCCTTGCATCAGGATGCAGCTACCCAGGTATCAGTGACCGAATCACAATGAAACTGAAGGAGGAACTTTATCCTCTGGGAATGGGGCTTTACGGGAGGATCTTGAGTTACTGAGGGGCCAGAAGACAGAGAATTTTGCCTAGTGGGAAATAGTTACTAGAGAAGTAGGTACCAAGGTCATATGAAGCTCACTGCAGCAATTACCCACACCGTGCTGGAGAGCGTCTTTCATAGGGCTTTTATCGTAACTCCATTCCTGAGGATTGGAGGGATCCAGGATTGATTTTAGAGTTGGGAGTGAGGTTAGTGATGAGCCATTCCGTTGAACTTAGGGATTCTCAACTGCTAGGTTTAGAAACCTAGGCTTAGGAAGCTTAGAGCAAACTAGATTATCTTTCATTTAGTTTGTTTTGCATAAGTATATTTTTGAATGACTCCCTTAAAATATCTGAATACAGACTGTACAGAGCAAGTACTGGTATCAAATCAGCACGCCCTGTTTCCTTTTACCAACTAAAAACATCATCAAATCCCACAGCTGAAAAGGATATTCTACCAACTAAACATTTACAACCACAAGCTGAACAAAATGTATTATGCTTCATATAGACCAATTGTAATTATGAAAAGTAAAAGGTTTAACTCACAATTGCCATTGGTTTGAGGTGGCTTTATTCTTCTGTATTTTGTGGGCTACCCCTCGGAAACCTCTTAATCTGGAAATAAAGCCAGTTAGTGGTTAAGAGCACATGCTACGCAATTTACTACTTGGGTTCAGATCTTGGCTTTATCAATTAATAATGCTCTAGATTAGGTTTGTGCCTCAGTTTCTCGAGGCACAATGACAGTATCTAAGTCATAGGGATATGGTAATGATTAAATAAGTTGATGCAAACAAAGCGCTTAGAGCAGTTCCTGGCACAAGGTAGTTCTCCTCCTGTTAATGTTAAGTCATTGCTTCAGGCTAACAAATTCTTTGGGATACTTCCTTCCATAGAGAAAATAATTTTTTAATTTAAAAAATTAGCCACTTCAAGGCATGTAAAGTTTTTCTAACATTCCAATTATTTAGTTACCTGTTGCCTTTTTTTTTTTTTTTCAGAACACATGGAACATTTCCTTTTTAGTATCCCAATGGCCTTGGGAATACAAGAGAACATACCATTATCTCCTTTCTATAGGCAAGCTTAGGAATCTTGGCATCTGGTTTAGGGCTATGTTTTTTATCTTGCCACATCAACTAAGGATACCCAGAACCATGAAGCCAGCTTGGAGCTAAGCGTCTACTGCTCATTCTGCCCTGAAGATTGGTGATCTTAAACAGGGTTAATTACTAGAAGCAGGAGATGAAGGACTCCCCAGTGCTGCCCAGGACCAGGGTCAAGTCACTTGGAAGCCGTGTCAGAGAAGCAGATAATTCATTCCCAGGGGTCTGGGGGTTGTCTTTGGCCAGTGCCATGTGGGCACATACATAAGCTCTTCTGATGGCTGTTAGGCTGATCTTCATGGAAAGGAGTTTGGGGCCATATGGTGGGCAAACAAAGTGACTTACGGCTCTGCTGTATGTAATATAACTAGTCTTCTTTGCATCCTAATAAGTGAAGGTACAGATCTTGCATAGACATAACATACATCAGGATAAATGAAACACTTTATAAAAGGCATCAATGAATCACTTTGTTGCTTTGGCCTATATCAAGTTAAATACACACTTTGCTATCAATTTTGCTACCAGAAACATGCATAATTTTTTATTTCTCAGCTTATTTAGGTTTCCAGTTGAGCCCAGAAGACACTGCAAGGAACTTTATACCTTGCTGACTTTTGGGACCCATGTGAATAGAGTATTGTTAGGTATGGGACACCACAGAAAATATTAACATTACTTTTTAGATTTTGAAAAAGGTCTGTTCTCTCTCGCCTTATTTTGGTAAGAAAAACAACAAAACATATTATGTATTCACTCTATGGGTAAACATTTTCTTTTTGGCTGAGCCTATGACATGGCATGTAGAAGTCCCAGGGCCCTGTGTTAAATCCCATGACTTAACAGCAACCCAAGCCACAACAGTGACAATGAAGGATACTTAATCTGCTGAGCCACTAGGGAACTCTCATGGATTAAACCCCTTTTTTTTTTGTCTGTTTTTTAGGGCCACACCTGCTAGAGGTTCCCAGGCGAGGGGTCTAACTGGAGCTGCCGCTGCCGGCCTACATCACAGCCACAGCAATGCCAGATCCGAGCCGCATCTGTGACCTACACAGTGGCTCACAGCAATGCCAGATCCTTAAACCACTGAGCAGGGCCAGGAGTTGAACCTGCCTCCTCATGGATACTAGTCATATTCGTTTCCACTGAGCCACGACGGGAACTTCTGAATAAACATTTTTGAATGTTTTCCACATGATAACTTTTGTGAGCCTTCCCTGATTATTCAAGTTAATGCTGTTCTCTCCTTTTTTATTTTTATTTTTTGGTAATGCCTACAAATTGAGAAATATTGTGGTTGCTTCTGGTACTAATTAATCCATTTAACAAATATTTACTGAGTACATACTATGAGTCAGGCACTGTTGCTGAAACTCAGGGTAGAGAAGTAAAATCTTTTAGGGATTTTAGTCCCCTGAACCTGAACTGTTATAACTCTTATTGTTTATACAGCCCCCAAACAACATAGACTATTAATAACTACTTATTGGTTGAATTAATTAGTGTAAGAGAAAAATCTGTCTTCCTTCTCCATATATATATTTCTTTCAAAAAACAAACTAACAGTAGTTTTAATTTAAGAAAAGTCATAGCCATCCTTGGATTCTCCTCTTCCCGTTCTCAGCAACAACCACCCACTATCACTCACACGTATCTGGCTGCAAGTTCTATTCCTAATGAGTTGGCAGAATCACATTCGTTCTTGTGCACCAAATTACTAGCTAATGTTCTCACCTTTTGCCAATAAAAATAGAAGGACCAGTAAAAAGTTGTACTAAGAAATGGAAGCAAAGGGTTGTACGACACTATTCTCCAGACACATAAGGATTTGGTTTCAAAGTACCTGACGTTATTCAAGCACCATATACATTTCTCAGCATATTGCCATACTAGTCAAGTTTCTCTCATTCCTTCCTAGCAAAGTCTCCCTTAATGTAAAAAATAACCAAAGACAAAATTCTGCCTTTCTTTTTTCCTTGAAGAATAAGGATTTAACATCTTGTGGATAATTTCCTTTCCTGGATTTAGGAAGATAAACTATTTCAGATGGAATTCTTTAGTCAAACATTATAAACTTATTGTGCTCTTGAGGTTGTGACCTTCATTTGAACTTGTCAGGATTGTCTTGTCATTGTCTTTTAATCTTTTCAGTCTAAACAGGAAGTTAATCTGGAGAGGGGGTACAAAGGCATTTATTTATTTATTTTAATTATTTTGTGACAGCATCTGAAGGTCTCATGGGTTTTTGATCAATCTTATTACTTAAAGATACAGGATAAGCTATTTTTAAAGGGCTTTTAACTAGCTACTGATGCAATTTGTTATGCGCTGTTTTCCAATAAATTTCTAAATTACTCTTAACCTTGAAATTTTCTTCCAGTAAAGGAAGACATTTGACTTTACACTGCCAATATGCTATTTTTTAAAGAAAAAGAGAAATATCAAATGTGAATGATTGTATTATTTCTTTGCTTGCCTGCTAGTTTCTTTTAATTTTTATTGCCGTTTTAGAAGAATGGAAAGTAAAATCTGTAAGCCTTTCTGGGATAGACTCTTGCTTGTTCTGGTACCCCTTCGTTTCTAAAAAGATATTTGCATGTATTTATAAACGAGTTTAAGATCTTACTATAATCTCCAAAAGTTTAAGCCCTAAATCCTCAGACTTGATGAAGTAGATCCTGTTCTTAAAAACCTCTCCAACCTTGGATAGACATTTTCTTGAAAATGAGTTTAAAATTACTACTGAAAATCTCGAAGGAATTAATGAATGGGGTTGAGGGTGGTCGTGGGTGATGCTGAGAAAGAAGGAGTCTTGTGTCTTATATCCTCCATCACATATGGATCACTAATTCATCTTTCACTTTACATCTCATGGTGCTACAGTGAGTGGCCAGGGAGATGGGCCTTTTCTCTTTTTAAGTAACGTAACCTAACCAGCAAGTATGCTCCCATCCAAGGCTAGGAGGGAGAGTTTTGAGTATTAGTTATTCCCAAGGAGACCTTTTTATTTTTTCTAACAATCACAAAGTTGACTTGGTCTGACAGTCTCAGGAAGTCATAGATCTGGTCAGAGCATTCATTTTCTGCCTTGACTTCCAGATGATGGAGCTTCTCTCTGTATGCTGATAAGACTCTCCCTGATGCACTGTGAAATGTTAGAGGTAAAAGAAATTCTAAAATGAGAGAAGTTACCTGGGATTAGCCTTAATGACTAACGATTAGATGTCTAAAGTAACACCATTAAAAGTCAGTGCTTGATAACCTTGGAAATAGACAAGTGAAAAATCATTTCCCAAGTAAGATCATGTGTTGCTGATTCTGCGTAGACACGGGGTGATAAGTGTGTTCATTTGTTAAAGATGAAATAGGAGCTATGTTATTGACGCTCTTATACATGGTACATAGCATTTATATAACACTTTATTGTTAGCTAACTACTTCTGCATATATTATTCAATCTTCCAAATAACTCATTGGGAGTGTATTTTAATTCTTATTTAGCAAGCAAGAGATGGGAGCTCAGAGATGACTGATTTGTGCTTTCTTTGTTCACAATATTCTTTGTCCCCATAAAGCTCCCATATACTATTAGGTATATGGTATGCTCTACAGAAGACTATGTAATTTGGTTAGATAAGTGCTTCCTCAGTACTTTTTCTTTTCTTTCTTTCTCTTTTTAGCATCAAAATTTCCAAGTTGTTTTGAAAAAAAAAAAAAAAAACCTGACCTAGTCTGGATTCTGGGACACTAGCTCTTCTTCATTAGCTCCATAAAATAACTTTGAAACCCTTTCTGTTTTTTCCCAAGCACCTTTCCACATGGTATAAATATCCTTTTGAATGAGCTGTTTCATTTATAAGAGACCCATGGACACCTCTTATATCAATGAGCAGAGGATACCCCTCTGAGATATTATCGGGCACATTCAAACTGGGTTTCCAAAATCTTATCAGTAATCACTAAAATGACAAAGCACCGTATGATAATTACTTTTGTCAAAGGATTGAAAACATCTGGGTCAGTTTCCTTGCTTTCACTCCTCAGGGTTAACTACGTTTACTTTTTAGAAATATTATTGCTAATATTCAATATATTTAGGCATTTTTCCTGCACATTCCAAAAATTGTATAACTTCTTATTTTATGATGATCATCACTTAAATCCAATATGAAGCAGAATATGGTAACTAACATATTTAATGGATTCGGGGTGTCATATTTTGTCAAGATGGCACTTCTGTGCCTAGAATCTGAGCCTGTCATTACTGAATTTAAGTAGTGAACTTTGATATATAACTTTGCCTTCTGGGGAATGCTGATGATTTAGACATCATCTGTGGATAGTCTTCTTCATAATTGCTAAGAGTTCTCTTTCTTTTCTTAATGGACAGGATCCTAATTTATATGACTTGTTTCCATTCCATGTTATTGATGAACAGCTTCTTGTGAGTCACTGTAAACATTTCATCACGATCTCAACAGCAATCAATAAAGGTCTTCACATGGACCGTCAATTTACATCTCCGGCAATTTGTCCAAAAAAAAAAAAAATCACAAACCATCATGTTAAAACAAATAATCGAGTTCTTCCTTATAAAAGCAATTTAATGTTTATTTATGAAATATATGAGTCTGAATAGCAATCCTAAGAGCTACAGTTTGCCAGCTCACAAAGTATAGCCTTTATCTTAGTGAATAATACTTTGGCAAATGATTGAGCACAATCTATACTCAGGGGTCCGACATTCTTCTCTTCGGAGCTCCATGTTTTTTCACTTCACCATGGAAGAATTTCAAAACATGGGTTTCCAGGAACTAGGCTAATATTCTTTGCTTCGTCTCAAAGCAATAATTGTAAACAAGCTTTAGGGTTGAGACCATCTACGGATATACTTAGGAATATCTTTATTTGCTTGGTGGTATTTGGATTTCTTTCAAAACATCACAGACTCATATTCCTTAGCCCTCCCTCTGGGGCCGCCTTCCTAGAGAGCTCCTCGCTTAGAAACTCTTCCTTCTCCTTTGGGCCTCGTTATCTACTCATTCTTCAGATGAGCGGTTTTCCTAAATCCTTATTTTGATTCTCATAACACCAACATACTCCTTTGCAGTGACTGCCATTGGTGCAATTTACCTTTATTTGTAAAGTATTTTAGTAGTGTGACTTTACCCTTGCCAAACTGAAAACTCCATGATGGGAAGAATTTTGTCTATTTTTTTCTTACTAGTGTACCCTAACCACTTGCATACTGACCCCTGAATTATAAATACATAAGTACATAGGCTTAGGAGGCGTATCAACTGCCAAGTGGAAATATCCTTATTCCTGTCCATGCTCTGGTCATAACTAATCACATCACTTCTCCACGCAGATACGGTCACCTTCTTCCCCAAATGCTTATTCTGTTGTGACATCAGCTTCAAGTCATCCAGGATCTCATTATCTAAATCAGGACCAGATCTAAATGAAGCTTCTTGGAGGCAGCTACTTGGATATGGCTCCTCGATCCAGGGACCAGTGTACTAAAAGTTATCTGCAGCCCTTTTCTCACACCATACACATCTGGAAGGTAACATTATAGACATTCTCATCCGAAGGGAAGAAACAGTAACTGGTTTGTGGCAATTCGGAAATCTAGCCAGTACACGTGGTTGTCTGGTCCCCTAGTCCAGGGTCAGGGACTATTTCTTGATTAGAGTCCAGTTATATTCTTGCAGATGGTTCTCTACTCCAAAGTTCTCTTCTGCATTTAGCTCTCTCTCTGGGCTCTAGGCTGGATTCTCTGAAATGCTTTCCTCTTTGGTAAGAACGAATCCGCATTTGCAGCTGGCTAATAGCTTTCTCATCCTGCTTTCTGCCCACAGAAAGGCAGGGCCCAGAAGTCACTTGTTTTACAATATCTTCCTCCCATGTTTTACCATGTGGGCCAAAGACTCCTAAAGAGTTTGCGACCAAAACCCATTCTTAAAAATCGATTTATATCACAGTGATTTTTTTCATAGCATCATTATGTCCCTTCATTTGACAGTTTCATTAATGAAATACACCCATAAGTTTATACACTAGATTCTATACGACATTAAATGATTAGTATACATGTGGTGCAGAGATCAATAGGGTGGGTCTCTAGATCTCTCAGAAGAAACATGATGAGGGTGTGCTTTACGTATGCTGCCACTGATAAGGAAACCAGATTTCTAATTTATAGACACAGCTATTTTATTTAAAAAGGTTTTTGCTAGAAAATGCATTCTTGGTGTGATATTACTGCTGTAGTGTGGTCTTAATCTCTACTTTACTATTGGTTTATCACAACAAGGTCACTTAGTTACATGAATCAAGCAGCTGTTAGGCAATTGAAGTTCTAAGAATTTCTTCTCTTTGAAAGTTTTAATTTAGGGGAGTTCCCATTGTGGCTCAGTGGGTTAAGAACCCGACATGGTCTCCATGATGATGTGGGTGTGACCCCTGGCCTCACTCAGTGGGTTAAGGGTCTGGCATTGCCACAGGTTGCAGCATAGGTCACAGATGGAGCTCAGATCCCGCGTGGCTGTGGCGTTGGTCTAGGCCGGCAGTTGCAACTCTGATTCAATCCCTATCCTAGGAACTTCCCTAGGCCACAAGTGTGGCCCTAAAAAAAAAAAAAAAGAAAAAAGAGAAGTTTTAATTTAGAAATAATGTTGCATTTCTTTCAATTCATACTTTACATTTATTAGATCAGTATTTTTCAAAGTGAGTAATTAGATATTAAAACGACTTGAACTGATGTTTAAAATGCGCATTCCCGGGTTCAGGCTTCTGAATCAGAAACTGAGAGGTCAAGGGGAGTCCAGATACCTCCGGTTTTGCTAAGAAAGACCCATATGCCCCTTACACTAAAGTTTGGAAACTGTTGACTTAGACTCAGGAGTCAATTTTAATAGCTTCAGGAAAAAGAAGCCATGCCAGATCAATTTACTTTCTTTATAAGTCAAAAGGATAAGCTTTGAAAATGGGGGTAAAATGGTTGCAATTTGTATTTTAACTACACTTTTAGAAAAATGTGTGATGGAAATGTAGAGACTATAAAAAATGGAAATCACTACCTTGCAGAAGTCCAATCAAATATAGTCATATTTGTTTTTGTAGTCTCACTGGAAAGATGAAACACAGTGCTTAGAATATACTTATTGACACCCAATACACATTTATAAAATGAATATCTCTGTGTAGATATAGGTATTAATATTAATACCTTTGAGATGACTTGTGCAATTCTGCAATTATACTTCTCTCTCCCAAATTTCATATTTGAATCTAAGAGAATTTCCTTGTTTTGAAAAAAGCAATTTGTGTATCAGATTAAACATGCCCATCCATTAAACTCATATGAAAGCCATACTCATCATTTAAGCAGATAAGGTAGGGGGTCCCCAGAGAAAGAAAACCCAGAATGGCTTTCTAGATATGAAAAGCCATTTTTGGCCCAAGCTACTATGTCATCTAAGCCTGGCTGCAATGTTTGCCCTTGAACAGGTCTCAGTAATAAAGGATTTTAAGGGAACAAAAAAATGCAGAAACGAAGGAGTAACAATAGCAAAGATACTAGAGCAGTTATAATAACTCCTGGGTCTGTTTTTACAGTAAATATTAGCTGATGCCCTCAGGCACCAGATCAGCTGGAACCAAAGGGTAGATGACATTGACCTTTTGACCCTAGTGACTTCAACCAACTAAAGCTTGGACTCTGTCCACCATCCAAGTAGCTTCATGACTTAAAACTTAGCATGTGCCCTAAGCTTAAAACTTCTCAGTTTTGCTGTTTTGGGGAGACACTACTTTGGAAAAGAGCCCTGGTGTTTTTCTTACTTGTTGCCAATAATAGTAAGTCCTTCCTTCTCCTGCTCTTTGTCTTGTTTTTTTCTTTCGATTCGACATCCGTGAAGAGGTGAACTCAGTTTTGGGGTAATAATCATTCTTTTTGAAATAGACCTTCTCTACTTTGGATTGGAGTGTCAGGATGCTGTCATAAAACATCCTTAAGATTCAGGAGTTCCCATCGTGGCTCAGTGGTTGACGAACCCTACTAGGAACCATGAGGTTGCAGGTTCAATTCCTGGACTCGCTCAGTAGGTTAAGGATCCGGTGTTGCCGTGAGCTGTGGTGTAGGTCGCAGGTGGCTCAGATTCCATGATGCTGTGGCTGTGGCGTAGACCGGCGGCTACAGTTCTGATTCAGCCTCTCGCCTGTGAGCCTCCATACGCTGCAGGTGCGGCCTTAAACACACACACACACACACACACACACACACACGCACACACACACACACACAAAGACAAAAAACAAAAAAGATTCTTAGAGGTCATTGGTCCTGCTGAAGGGATTTACTGGGTACTGCCTTAGATTATTTTCGGCTCTTAAATTTAGTCACACCCCTTTATTCTTGAGTCTGGAGTCATTTCTTACTGAGAGACTCTTGCTAAAGAGATAGAAGATGTGCAACAGCTTTATTTATAAACCCAGCAGATGGTGGCCCTTTATGTAAAGAAGTTGAAAAGTCCTTTCTGTAGCTCCTGTCCCGCTTAAAGTGCTTTGTTATACACAGTCAGATGCACCAAACCGGTCAAGTTCAACATTCTGTCTGAAGTTTCCCTTAGCCAAACCTATACGTTTCATGTACTTTTCCTTCCTTCCTTCCTTCCTTCCTTCCTTCCTTCCTTCCTTCCTTCCTTCCTTCCTTCCTTCCTTTTTCCCTTCCCTTTCTTTCTTTCTCTCTTTCTTTCTCTCTTTCTTTCTTTCTTTCTCCCACAGCATGTGGAAGTACTGGGTCAGATTTGAACCCTCACCACAGCAGTGACAATGTTTGATCTTTTACCCACTGAGCCACCGTGCGTATTTCCTATTAGACTCTGCAGAAATGTGAAAGGGTGAGGGAAGCAACGGTCTGAAACCGGTAGAGTTTCAAAGGAGGCATCACTAACCCAGCATCCTGAGACATGGGCTTACAGGAGAGTTTGAGAGGTCAGTCACATCTGATGCCAAAGTGAAACTACAAAGGGGAGCTTAGGGAAACACCTGTGGAAAATGTGGCTTCTTGGGCCCACAACAAATGCCTGGTGTGGGGCTCTCGTTGGTCAGCAAGGTTGGCATTTCAGAAGGAGAGTTCAACTCAGTGCAGGGGAGAAGGAAGGCACAGCGGATACTGCTGAGCACCTCTGTGTCGCACCACAACTGCACCTGACCTTGAGAAGGCCTCACAGATAACGACAGCCTCTCCATCCTCATCCAGCCCGGGGACCACTGCTGCTCTCCATCCCAGGGGCCCAGGAAGTCCAGTGGCATCTCCAGGTGGATTGACTTCCCTGCCCACAACTGGGCTTCAGTGTGTTGGTCCAGCAGCTGGCAGGAGAGAGAATCTGGCTGCAAGCTGAGGCCCTGGGCAGAGTTCCCGAGTGCGCTTGCTCTAGGCCAGAGAGTTTCTCTACGTGCAAGGAAATGAGACATTAAATAGCAAAGGTAACAAGCTGAGAAAGAAAGATGGCAGAAGAAAGGGAAATGGTTTATATTTTAGTGCCTTAACAGCACTTTTTTTTCCTACTTTTTGAACAAGGGACCTGTTATGGGCTGAATTGTGTCCCTCAGGTTCCTAGGTTGAAGCCCTAACCCTCCGTACCTCAGGTTGTGACTCTGTTTGGAGATAAAGTCTTTAGAGGGGAGCTTCAGTTAAAAAGGAGGTCCTTAGGGTGGCACTAATCCAGTATAACTTATGTCTTTCTAAGAAGAAGAGATTGATCGCATAAAGCCAAGTTAAGGATGCACACACGCAGGGGAAAGAACTTGATAGGACAGAGGGAAGGCGGCCATTTGCAAATCAAGAAAGAGGTCCCAGATGATACCAAGCCCACTGACACCTTGATCTTGGACTTCCAGTCTCTAGAATTGTGAGAAAACACATTTCTGTTGTTTAAACTGCCCAGTCTCTGGTATCTTGTGATGCCAGCCCTCGCAAGCTAATAAGGGCCCCACGTTTTCATTTTACACTGGTCCCTGAAAATCGTGTAACCAGGTCCGACTTTTTCAGGCATACATTGATCCTGCTTCTGGATGATGCTAACGTGAAAAGCTCCATGAAAGGCAGTTCTAGGAAATGTGGCTCTCAGCTTACCTAAGTTGGCAGCCCAGCATCGGAGAGCAGGAAGACTCTTAGAAAACAAACACATGCTCGTCCACGCCATGCCTGCAGAATCCGTGGAATGCCGGTCGCATAGGTAATTCTTCCCTGGACACAGAGGCTGGGGAACAAGTAGACCTATGTGCCCTGGAACTGCTGAAATGAACTTCCAATTACCTGTACCTGTTCCAAGTGTAGAATCTGGCAGACCACCTAAACGTTTCCATAAGTGTCTTTAAAACTGTGATTTAATCGAAGTCACATTTTGACACTTCCAGTTTGAATCTTGCTAAAAAAAGGGGAAAAAAAAGGGAAGGGAGTTCCCATTGTGGCTCAGCAGAAACAAATCCAACTGGTATCCATGAAGATGCGAGCTAGATCCCTGGCCTCGCTCAACTGGTTGGGCATCCGGTGTTGCCGTGAGCTGTGGTGTAGGTCAGAGAGGTGGCTCGGATCCTGCATTGCTGTGGCTGTGGTGTAGGCTGGCAGCTGTAGCTCTGATTCGACCCCTAGCCTGGGAACTTCCATATGCCACAGATGCAGCTCTAAAAAGCAAAAAAAAAAAAAAAAAAAAAGGAGGTAATTCCCCTTGCTCTAAAACCATGAACCTTCTGAACTTATATAGGATTTGACAAATTCACTCTTTGTTGCTGGGTGATGAAGCAGCCACAACACCCTAACTCCAAATGCATATTCATTCCTTCTTTTATTTTATTGTTAACCTTTGCTTCAGTGCACTCACCACGAGATTGTCTGTTCTATGACTGGGTCTTAACAGATTTTTAATTTCGGTTGCTGCTGGAAGCACTGTATTGGAAATTAGACATTTTTAGTACTTCATTTATTGTTGATTTATTCATCCCTGTTGTATATAGATACAGCGTCACTGCGGTATGGTTTCCCAGTTCAGGATGCAGATGCCAATGCTGAGAGCACGCTTCTTGGCAACTTACTGGCCTAGAATTGGCCATGGTGGCATCAATGCCTGGTGGCATTTGGCTTCCTGTTCTTCATTAAATGGGAGAAGACAGAAGAGAAGAGTAATATTCAGACTTCTTGACTGAAATGATTTCAGAAAAAAAAAAAAAATCGCTAATTCAAATGGACCTCAGGCCTCAACTTCCCACGGGAACTGCATTGTTTTGATATTTATTTTTGATACTCTTGCAGCCTTCCAGTAAATGCTAAAGCCTTGTTCTAAGTTGTGCAATTACTAGGAAAAAAACAAAAAGGATTCTATTTCTTAAAATACTTAAAGATCTGCACGACATTCTAAAAATATGTTATTTAAAACACCCTGTTTTAAAATGCATAATTTTCATGGCTTTTCGCCTAATGTTTAGGACAGTGCCAGCCAGGTAAATGGGTTTTTTTTTTTTTTTGCTTGTTTGTTTTCTTTTTAGGGCAGCACTCACAGCATATGGAAGTTCCCAGACAAGGAGTCGAATCAGAGCTACAGCTGCCTGCCCGCACAACCACAGCAATGCCAGATCCCAGCCACGTCTGCGACCTGCACCACAGCTCACGGCAATGCTGGATCCTTAACCCACTGAGTGAGGCCGGGGATCGAACTTGCATCGTCACATATACTAGTCAGATTCACTTCCACTGAGCCATGACAGGAAGTCCAGATAAACGGTTTTATGATATATTTTTTAAATTGAAAATTTAACAGAATGGAGTTATTATGTCAAGGTGGCTTGTTTATCCCCAAACAATTCCATGGGTCTTATTTTCTCATTACACAACAGCATTTGCAAAGAATTAGATCCTAAAATCTAAATAAAAGCATTAATGATTCTTTCTTTCCATACTAATATTCAAAGCAATTATAACAAAACCATCTTGGTTTATGTTAAAATTTCCCTATTTTCTCTATTTAATAATTAAAATAGCATACTTATTTGTACATGGCTCTGGAAGAGAAGTCTCAGGAATGTTTTATACTTAACATCAGACTATTAATATTGTTGGAACCACATTTAATGTTTTCCCCTTTTCCTCATTAATTGGGTAATTATCTTATGAAAGCCTTCCCATATTAGAAATTAGCTGAAAAGCAGAGCAAAATGGGCAGTCAGAGGCACACAGCGGGGTGCTCAGCCAGCCCCCCACGTCTCCCCAGGGCCACTCACAGAGACTTTGAGGGCCTTTTCCCTAGTTTCAGAATGTCACCTTGGAAGCACGCTCAGGCCTCTGCGGGCTTCAGACAGCGTGGAAGCTCCATCGGTGTTTATTAAATGGGTGACTAAGTAGTGATTCAATTACTTTCCTGTTATGACAGGTAGCTCTGAGTCAGCAGAGCTGTCCGGCTCCCAGCTTTTCCCTCCCACCAGCCTTCAGGCGTGTACCCCATTCCCGCCCTTAAACTCAATGAAGTTGCTCTTCAGAAGGTCAATTATTTGCACTGGACCACCGCCCGGGGCTGGCAAACGGTTAGCTGCTTTGAAAACTCGTCCAGACTGAAGCTAAGGAGAAAAAGGTCGAAAAGTCTCTGAAAGGGCAACCCTCTTCCTCCTTTGCATTTTTCTTACATTTTGATAAACCGTGGCCACATTAAGTGGCACCCATGGTCACGTCTTTGGACTTAACCACGACCCGCGTGTCACTCTTTCTGATGAGCCCACGGATGAGCGCGGCGGTGTAAACTGATCCCGCATCTACCGCTGTTTCTGCTGCAGATACAAGGACTCAGCGTCCATACTGCCCTCTGGGTTCAGCCTTTAGTAAAACTGACTCCCTCACTCTGTTTGTTTTCCTGTTTCTTAAACCAAACTTCTCAAAGGAAGCTTACCTCGGAAGGAAGGCAGGTCTTCCTGCAAGTTTGGCTGTTTGGAAGCTCTTAACCATGAGCTCTCTTGGGTGTGTCAAGTCCGAGAGGAAAACCATAACAATTTTATACAATGTAAAACGCGATTTTTTTTTTCTTTTTCTTTTTTTGGCTGCATATGGAGTTCCTGGGCCAGGAATCGAATCTGAGCTGCAGTTGTGACCTGTGCCACAACTGGGGCAAAACTGGATCCTTAACCTCTTTTGCCCGGCCGAGGATCGAACCTGCGTCCCAGCACTCCAGAGACACCCCGATTCCATTGTGCCACAGTGGGAACTCCTAAAACATGACTTTTTTTTTTTTTTTGGCAGCAGAAGGAGTAGGTTAGCTTTTATAAGAAGTATACAATTCATGATATTAATAATAAAAGTAAATGAGTCTTTTTACAAAATTTACTTAATATTCAAGGACTTTTTAGGGGGAAATATTTCCCTTCTCCGTGAATAAAGATGGGAGGCAGCTAGGTTCATCTTTTCACTCTGCCACAACCCTCTTCTGGGATTCTGCTTTTATTTTTAGTTTGCTTTTTGGCTGCACCCATAGCATGCTGGAGTTCCGGGGCCAGGGATCGAACCTGAGCCATAGCAGTGACAACGCCACATCTTTAACCCCTAGGCCACTGGGAACTTCTGGGATTCTCCTTTTATTTTGTTTTAATTCTCAAATTCCTACCCCTTGGCCAGCCCAAATCCTACCAGTCCTTCAGGGTCCACCTCAAGAATGATTTTCTCAGCAGATGGTCCCTAAACACTCCCAACTTCAGGGACTTCTTATCCTTTCAAAACACAATGGAAATCTCCACTTGATATGTGGCGTGTCTTCTCTCCTCGGAAGAAAAGCAGACGGACAGAAACCGTGATGTTTCTGCTCTGTTGTTACTCTCTAGTAGCGTTGGTTGCACTACAGGTGATGAATAAAATAATATCTGGGAGTTCCCATGGTGGCACAGCGGAAATGAATCCAACTAGCGTCCACATGAGGATGCAGGTTCCATCCCTGGTTTCGCTCGGTGGGTCAGGGATCCAGTGTTGCCGTGAGCTGTGGTGTGGGTCGCAGCTGGGGTTTAGATCCTGCACTGGCTGTGGCTGTGGCGTAGGCCAGCAACTGCAGCTCTGATTCAGCTCCTAGCCTGGGAACTTCCATGTGTCACAGGTGTGGCTTCAAAAGCAAAAAAAAAAAAAAATCCAATATAACCAGGTAGACTCCAGTTGGCACAGGCAACTGTCCCTTCCCACAGTTTTGTTGTTAAATATAATTTCTGGCTTTGTTCTGTCACTTTCTAGGTGGCATGTTTTTTCAGGAAGGAAACACTGCCACAGCTGAATGACAGAGGGCTTTAGGCATGGCTGGGGGACTTGGGGATTCAAAAGGAAATAGAATCTGTGTTGGATACGAGGAGAGCCCTTACCAACAGTGGCAGAGTAAGCAAATGGCACTTGTTATTTGTTAATCCTGTACAATTAACACTGACATGGGGAAAATATGGTTTGTGGGCCACCGTGTAATCACACCATATCCCAGGAAATCATGTAGGATTTAACGGCAGGTGTGAAATTAACCCATGCCATTTCCATAAACGCTATAATTAACCCAGATTTCCAGGAAGCAGTCTTGAAGGTTCTGTAGGATTCTTTGTAGTCTTCCTTCCTTACGCATTGGGTTCTGAAAGGGTGGACGTGCCCCCCGCCCCAAACAAGTCGTCTCCGTGAGCGTTTGACTTGCTCCTAACGCGGAGGAGAGGGGCAAATATCAGACCTGCGTTTGTTTATCGACGATTCCCCTTTTGTTTCCTGTGTTTCAAAAATGTGGGTCGCAGGTTTGTGTGAACGTTCAGTTTTGCTTCCACTGAAAACATTCTCCCTACTTGGCTCTGTTGCCTTTGCCACTTAAGAATGCAGAATTTATTATTTATGTGCTTAAAGCAATCATTTAACACTGACATTTTAAGTATGACAATAATCCAAGTAATTGTCACTCACTGAGTTAACTGGAAATAGCTTTACTTCCTGCGACAACGAATCACAGTGCAGCACTGCTATCTTTTAATTGTAGACATGTTTGTTTTTGTGTTTATTTTGGTTGGGGCTGGCTTCAAGGGCGTCCCTGTCTTGGACTTGGCAATCTGCCCTTACTCTTTCTCGGCTGCTTTCAGAAAATAAATGAAACCTTATAGCGACAATCTTGAAGGAAAACAGAGGATTCTCATTTTTCACAAGCTTTGCACCTGACGTCAACTTTGGATTATGAGCTGTTTCTTAAAAAAATAATCCGATCCATTGTTATATAAATGGGGATTAATTTCCAAAATTCTTCAAAACTCCTAGAAGATGAGGTCTACTGAGCTTCCACGTGACCCTTCACCATAGTGAAAAGATGGCATTGCCCTTCTGATTTCACAAGGCTTGGGGTTCAAATTCCCAGCATGACTTTCACCCCGCAGGTGAGTTCTCTTATGATTTTCTGGGAGTTCCCATTGTGGCTCAGAGGTTAACAAATCTGCCTAGCATCCATGAGGACGCAGGTTCAATCCCTGGCCTTTCTCAGTGGCTTAAGAATCCGGCGTTGCCATGAGCTGTGGTGTAGGTCACAGACCCAGCTCAGATCCAGTGTTGCTGTGGCTGTGTTGTAGGCCGGTTGCTGTAGCTCCAATTCGACCCCTAGCCTGGGAACCTCCATATGCGGTAAGTGCAGTCCAAAAAAGAAAAGAAAAAAAAAGACTTGCTTTTCACAGGGATTTTTGCACTGTCCCCTTATTTTGAAATCCCTTAAACTCATGAATCTATAATTTTGTAATTGACTCTTGGATGTTTCCATTCAGAGATAATTTAGAAGACAGTTAAGTATTGCACCCATTTTTTATCACATCGCACCATATCTTTCTTTGCAATAAATACACTGTGCTCTGAAATTACCTATTGAATGTTTGGTTTGGTTTTGACCAAGTTAGACCTAATAGTTAATGCTGTGAGGAACAGTACAGGAAATTTAACATTTTACATAATAACAGATTTTCACCATTTTTCTAAACTTACTGTGTGCGTGCCTGTCTGCAGCTGCCTCCAGGGAGATGCAATCTCAGTGCTGTGAATTGCCACTGAAAACACACACACACACACGCACGCACGCGCACGCGCGCGCGCGCGCGCACACAAACAAACGCACACACACACAGAGGCTCGGCTGGGAAAATGTTTTGTTAGGAAATCTCTCATGGCAACCTCTCTAAATGGTATATTGCTCCTTGTGATACGAGCACTGTGGGCATTTAGCAATCATCACGTCCCCTACAAAATATACAGACACACACACACACACACACACACGTAGCAGCAACCACAACACCAACATCTAAATCAATCCATAATCCAACCATTATTTCACCTCTGTCATTTAACAGAAAGATTGTCTTACATGCTATTTATAACACACTATCAGAAGCTTGGGCTCTTTGGTTTTCTGACTTTCAGTGACTTGAGTGACATGATCAAGGCAAATGTAACAGCGCGTTCCACCTTCTTATGGGTATTTTCCAATATATTTGAACTTGCTTACTTGGCACCTCTTTAGTTAATGCCAATTCCTAGTTTGGGTTTTGCAAGATTTCAGAAATGAAAGGCACTACCAGGACAGGGTCACTGCGCTGTACGGCAGAAATTGGCACAACGTTGTAAATCAACCATACTTTAATAAAAATAAATTTCAAGACATAAAGAAAGAAATCAATGTACTACAAGGTCGGCCTCAGTCAGGAATGCTTTGAAACTGCAAACAGAAGAAGGAATGTGGACACACGAAGGCTTTGTCCTCGTGCTTCATTCTGGGACAGCTCTCAAAGGCTACTTCAGCTCCATCAGCTGGGGACTCAGTTACAACCTCCTTAACGGTCAGGATTTCCTTCTCAGTCCTACCTTCTTTCCTAGAGTGCAGGTGTACGGATATCTCAAGATCTCTTCTTGGTGGACCCTTTGCCTGCAACTCTACCTCTGAGCGGAAGACGACTACTTAGCAGGAGATAAAGCAGCATTTCTGTGACCTGGGTTCACCTGACAGTTCTAACCGACATCACGATCTCAGAGGTCTCATTTGAAAAAGGCTACTTCAGCAAGTGCAAAGACTGAGAAACGAGCATTTTTTTACAGGTCCACGCTGCAACTGGCAAGTGTCCCCTCTTGGGAATATGAGTACATATACAGCATTAAATCAGCAAAACATTTTGCAAATTGTGATTTTTTTGTTTGTTTCAGGTTGATTTCCTGGAATTCTTACACTCGGTATGGCTTTCTTTCTTTCATTCTGTTTTTTGGGTATTTTTTTTTGCTTTTTTAGGACTGAACGCGCAGCATGTGGAAGTTCCCAGGCTAGGGGTTTAATCCGAGCTGTAGCTGCTGGCTTACACAGAAACCCTGGATCTGAGCAGCATCTGTAAACTATGCCACAGCTCACGGCAACACTGGATCCTTAACCCACTGAGCGAGGCCGGGGATCGAACCTGCATCCTCATAGATACTAGTCGGGTTCATTACCACTGAGCCATGATGGGAACTCCTGGATATGCTGTTCTTATAATGCTTTTGCGGTATGTTTGAAAAATTCTTTTTAAAAAAATATGCAAGCAAAGCACTTACGCGATATTACGTGATTATGACTATGAAGATGCCAAACTATTTATAGAAATGAGACCATTATTTAAATGTTTTATAGGATATTTATTACTATTTTAACTTAAGATAGTAAAAACTTCCTTAAGAGCCTCCATAAATAGCAAATTCACAACCAAGGGGTGAGTTTCTTATGACTGTTCTTGCCCGTCTTGGTTGTAATTTCTGACATTCTAGTTCAGTCTATCAGGTGCACGATCTATGATTCCTTCAGAAATTTGGATTAAAGGTTAGATTTATTTGCTCTGGGGACGTCATTAGCAAAGTAGGCATCCTGTAAGGTCGATTTCCAGAAATGTCCATGGTAGCTGGCCACATGTAGATATTTAGGTGCCAGTACACACACATGTATGTTGATACAGAGCCTCGAAAATTACTCAGAAGGAATCTAATTAGTCCTTTAATTTCTAGATTTCCTCAGAGCTATCAACACAAATTACTTTCTATAATAGGTGGCTAAATAAAACAACTCAGGATAAAATTGGAAAGAAAAAGTGTTAACGCGTTATGTATTTTGTTGTACTAAATTTCAATCAATTTTTTTTTCTTTTTAGGGCCACACCATAGCAGCCACAATGCCGAATCCTTAACCCCTCAGTCACCAGGGAACAACTATTTAGAAGTTTTTTAAAAAGACATTGATTAATGATTATTGAGAACCCCCTTAATGTAACTGGAAGAATTTAACTTTTATTTCTACAGCTGGAACACTTCTCCGTAAGCAATGAAGGACAGTGAAATTCAGATTATTTTCATCATTATTTATTTAGAAAATATTACTATTATTGATGAGAAAATAAGTACTTCTTTTGGCTGATATTAAGTGGACCCATTATAAGACAAATATTACATTCTCCCTTTCGACTGATCTATAAACCTTTGGAATAGATCTTATAAGTAGGTGTCATAGATATTTTGCCTTATTTCAGAGATATTAAGAACTTTACTCATATTCACATAGTTATGTTCTGGTGGCGTTGATACTCAAACCCAGTTACACCTAATTTTAAAAACGCATATTTGTATTTATTTTTTATTTTTATTATTATTATTATTATTATTTATGTTTTTTAGGGCCGCACCCATGGCATATGGAGGTTCCCAGGCTAGGGTTCTAATCGGAGCTATAGCTGCCGGCCTACACCACAGCCACAGCAACACGGGATCAGAGCCGCATCTGCGACACACACCACAGCTCATGGCAATGCCGGATCCTTAATCCACTGAGCAAGGCCAGGGATTGAACCCGCAACCTCATGATTCCTAGTCGGATTTGTTTCCGCCGCGCCACAACAGAAATTCTGAAAAAGTCATATTTTTAAAACCATGCTGTTATGCGTTTTCTTTTGCTATTACGATATTCAGTACGTGTATCTGTTATGCATATACTGCTAAGTAAAGCTCAGTCTATACACTGTTAGTTCAAGTCAATTCAGTTTAATTCAATTGGAACAAAATCTTCCTGTGCCTTCGTAAGACCTGCGCATTGCTCCAGGCACCAGGCAAAGTGGCAGCGATGATGCACTCAGACTTTTGTCCACATTTGATCTTTATTTTCACCTAACTTGTCGTCATCTTCATGTTAGCTTGATTTGTCTCTGAATCAGACTGTAACGTTATTGATGAGATGTACTGTGACTCACAGAGCATTTGCCAGGTGCCCACATTTTGTTAAAAGGGGCAAAATTAAACTCAACCCACAACAAAACCTAAGAATGTTTCATAATACTCTAACACATGAAAATAGTTTACCAACCTCCTGCTTAAAGTCTCTTCTATACTGAAAGTATTTTCTCTCTCTCCCTCTTATTTTCAATATATCTGGTATTGTCAATAACTCGGGTTACGTTTACCTTTCTGGACTTTTTACTACAAAAAAACCTATTTATCTACTACTCACTATCCAAACTATGGTTTTAGGACAGAAGCAAAGAAGAGAATCCAAAGCTATGTCTTTTGCTCTTTGACCATCTATAGCTGCCATTAGAAGAATCACCATGTGATTTCTTCTGTTAAGATAAAGTTTTCTGTTGCCTGTAATAGTGGGATCAAAATAAGAACCCGATTTTGTCATTCAAAATGCCTTTCTTTGTCTTTAGCAACTTCCCGGTTTTATAACAACAGAAATTTTCCTTTAAAAAGGGCAAGAACTAGAGTTCCCATTGGGGCTCAGTGGTAACGAACCGGACCAGTGTCCATGAGGATGTGGGTTCCATCCCTGGCCCCACTCAGTGGGTTAAGGATCCCGCATTACCGGAGCTGTGGTGCAAGTTGCTTGGATCCCTCATTGCTGTGGCTGTGGTGCAGGCCGGTGACTACAGCTCTGATTCCACCCCTAGCCCTGGGAACTGCCATATGCCGCAGGTGCTGCCCTAAAAAGACAAAAATAAAAATAATTAAAAAAAAATGGCAAGAACCTGACAAGTTCCCTTGTTTAATCCTCATGACTTGGAGAGGCAGACATTACAATCCTGTTTTTATAGGAAGCATCTGAGGGCCAGAGACTAGCTACTTTACAAAGTATCACAAAAGCGGTAAATAAAAGAATGAGTATTCGAGCTGGGCTCTCTTCTCAGAGCCACATGAATTCTGCCTCTCCTCATCCTGTGGTTTAAGTAGTCTCACACGTCCTGAGGCTCCTGAAGACATTCTCATGGCTAAACTGTGAACTTTTTTGTTTTCTGCTTACGCATTGTCATGCAGCTCGCCATTGCAATTGTTTGCAAAGTTAACTGCTTTTGCATTCTTGTTCCAATCATTAATGAAATTTCCCCGTTATGCCTAAAGTATTTAGCTGATAAAGGGCTTTGTTAGACATTTTAACCATTTAGGCCAGGCAAACACCAGCAGGTAAATGGACTCATTACTAACATATAAGCTGCCAAAGTAAGTGACTTCCTAAAGCCAGAAGGAAAGTTTCAGTTGTAACGCTGACAAAACTGTGCCTCTGCTTTCGACTCTGGTGTCAATCCCGATTACTAGCTGTCCTTAGCGCTCATGCCTTAATTATCAGAGAGCACCAGCTCTATATTTGCTTACTCTCCACTCTAAGAAAATTCCTCTCGGATAAACAGATACATTCTAATATCACATCCAGTGTTTGCTCACAGAGTATTAAAGAAAATGCTGATCACAAATGGCAAAAAAAAAAAAAGACGTCCTAAAACAGAAACACACATATTGAATAAACGATTTTATTTTCAAAAACGCAAATAGATTGGAGTTTATGCGGTGGCGGAGTTGATGCTAAGGCGCATCGGGACCGGGACTGGCAGTGTCTCTGCAGAGCCAGGTGGCAGGTTTGATTCCCACCACCGCCCCCACCGCTGGGTGCAATAGGTTAAGAATCTGGTGTTGCTGCAGTTGTGGTGTAGGTTGCAACTGTGGCTTGGATCTGATCCCTGGCCTTGGGAACTCCATGTGCCTCGGAGCAGCTGAGAAAGAAAAAGAAAATGCGAAGAGACTAAGGGCACTTTTGCTCCAAGATGTAAATTTGTTTTTGAACTTTGATTTCATTTTCTTTTTCTATGCTGGGATGAATTTTGTCTGTCCCTGCTCCCCTCCCAGGCCTCCCTCTCCCATTCAGAGACTGTCATTGGAAATAACAGCCTAAAGAGTTTGGGAGTCTCTTTGGATTCCTTCCACATCCTTCAATCCCTGTTTTCTCATTAGAACATTCATACTTTTGTGCCTCAGTGGGAATGATCAATTATTTCAATGTCAGGAGTGGTAATATTACCCCTAAGATTTAGCAATTTTCAAAGATCTTTTAACTTAATTAGAGGCATTTGTTGTAAATTGAATTAAACCTGTTAAAAGTGCAATGTGTGACATTAAAAGAACAATACCCAAATTGGCCAAGGAGACACAACTGGAGGGGGAAAAATCTAGCTGAAAAATGCTAACATCAAGATAAACTCGTGAAGTCTTCCTTTGGATAAAGCTTTGTAAGAATGGATAACAATTGTATCCGAAACATTTCGGTCTATATATGATGCTTTTGTAAAAACATTCCCCTAATACTTGAAATAATGACAAAACAATAGCAGATTTGGGCATTTTCATAACTTTGGTAACAAAGAAAATGGACGCAATTTATATTTCATATGGATTAACCAACAATCAGCACATGATTATGGTATTCTAATAATTCATTTTTTAGTGATGCTCTTTCTTTCTAAATAAGTGTTTATCTTGGCGTATTTTTTTACCTCATTTTCTTTTAAACATAATGTCACAGTGAACTTGCCCGAAGAGTCCCTACCAGTCAAATCATTTAATGATATACTGCGGTGCACTTACAAGCCGTCTCTCAATTTCCTTCTGGAAAATCCTAACAGTGGTTTTCTAATTGCTTAGTCACCAAACAAATAAGCTGACATGGGCTGTATGAATATTAAAACGGGTAAATTCAAGGTATAGGCTGATTGAATTGGATCATAGTTTTCACCTAAACCGTCTGGAAAACTGCATATTTAGGACATTATTTCTGTAACAAGCACTTGTTTTTAAGCACCTACTGTGCATAAGGAAGAGTGGGACCTGGAGATACAGCAGTGAACAAGACAGGTGTTCCTGCCTTTCGTAGAGCAAACGGCCATGCTGATTCATCAATGCCAATGTCAGCTTGCACTTTGGCTGAATTTCCAGTATATATGAGTGCGTTGTAAACCTCTTTCCTGGTAACTCCATCAGCCTCTATATATTCAGAGCAGCATGGCTTGTGGAAATCACAGCTTTTGGTATCCGACTCCAAAAAGGTTGAAATCTAAATTCTGGTCTTGGTTCTGTCTCTGAAAATCTGTATGATTTAAAGCAAGTAAGTTGGACTTTTTTTTTAAAATTGACATATAGTTGACAAATTGACAATATTGACTTACAATACTGACTTAGGTTTATAGCAATGATTCAGTTTTACACATATATATATGTATATATATTCTTTTTTCCAAATCTTTTCTGTTATAGGCTATTACAAGATACTGAATATAGTTCCCTGTGCTATACAGTAAATCCTTGTTGTTAATCTGTTTTATATATAGTAGTGTGTATCTGGTAACCCCATAAGACTAATTTATCCCCTCCACCAACCTTCCCCTTTGGTAACTGTAAGTTTTTCTGTATCTGTGAGCATGTTTCTGTTTAGTATATAAATTAATTTGTACTATTTTTTTAGATTCCACATATAAGTGATATCATATATAACATCTGTCTTTTCTATGACTCACTTCACTATGTGTGATAATCTATTGGTCCATCCGTGATGCTGCAAATGGCCTTTATCGTTCTTTTTTATGGCTGAGTAATCCATTTTTTTAATATACACCACATCTTCTTTCTCCATTCATCCACTGATGGACTTCTAGGTTGCTTTCTAAGAGCTCTTGTAAATGGTGCTGCAATGAACACTGGGATGCATGTATCTTTTCAAGTTAGTTTTCATCTTTTCTGAATAGATGTCTAGGAGTGGAATTGCTGGATCAGACAGTAACTCTATTTTTAGTTTTTCTTTTTCTTTTCTTTTTTTTTTTAAGGAAACTCCATACTGTTCTCCATAGCGGCGGCACCAATTTACATTTCCACCAATAGTACAGAAGGCTTCCCTTCTCCATATCCTCGCCAGCATTTATTATTTACAGACTTTTGATGACGGCCATTCTGACCAGTGTTAGGTGACACCTCACTGTAGATTTGATTTGCATTTCTCTAATAATTAGAGATGTTGAGCAACTTTTCATGCGCCTCTTGGCCATTGGTGTGTCTTTTTTGGTAATCTGAATTTTCTTAGTTTTCACTTCCTCATCTGTAAAACGTACAAAGTGCCCCTGTAAATTAGATATAATGTACATATATTATAGAGTGTATTCAATACACACTAGCTGCTACTATTACATTAGTTATTACTGTTTTTGCCAAAAATTATCACCTTAAAAACTCTTATCCATAAACCTTTTTTTGCAAGGAAGTGAATGAAAGACGGTAGTTTTGTCCAGACTAATTAAGTTTTGCAGCTCTAAACAAGCCTTTGGGAAAATAATCTCTTCAATGGGTGCTTGAGTTTACATTTCTCAACATAGTGATAGCTGATTCCATTTAGAGAAAATTTATATTAAACCCAGTGACCAACATTTCTATAATTGTTTAGCTTTCACATATTTCCACATACTGTTTGTTGACGATGGGTTTCAAACATGCTGACGGCTTCTTATTACTACGTTGGTGACTTCAAACTGATGTTTCTAGGTCTGATAGTTCTTAAACTCCTCTGCTATATAAGAAGAACAGACTACTGGGCAAATTCTCTTGGATACACCGAAAGCATTTTCCATGCGCAGGTCAATATGAACTTCTTGGTGTTTGTTTCATTCTTTCCCTCTTCCCCACCAAACGCCTTTTCCTGATATCTTCTCCACTCAATCACTGTTGGATTGGATGAGCTCCTTGAGCCAGAAACTTTGGAACAACTTTTGATTATTTTCTTTATGGCCCCATACTCAAACAGTCTCAAGTCCTGTTAATTGTAGGGCAACCTGTCTCAGAACCACCTATGTATCTGCCCCTCCCTCTCTCTAATTCCCTTTTCTTCAAGAGGGATGCCATTGACATTTGGGGGTGTTGTGGGTTGAACTGCATCCCCTCAAATAAAATGTTCAGGCTCTAAGCCCCTCATCCCTCAGAATGCGGCCTTACCGGGGAAGAGGGTCACCGCTGACGTAAGTTTAGAGGTGGTTGTACTGGAGTAGAGTGGGTCCTTGGCCCGATATGGCGTCCTTACCTGTGAAGACACAGACTCAAGAAGCAAAGAAGGATGCAGAGGTCAGATTTGCACTGCCACTAGCCAAGGAATGCCAGGGGCTACCAGAAGTTTAAAGAGGCAAGAGAAACCTGTCCTCTTCTACCGTCTCCCCTCCAACTCCCAGAACCTTCAGAGAGAGCGTGGCTCTGCCAACACCTTGACTGAGAACTTGTAGCCTCCAGAACTCTGAGAGAACACATTTTGTTGTTGTTGTTGCAAACCACCCAGACTGTGGTTCAGACAGCCCTAGGGAACTCACACACGGGGCAAGAGAGTTCCTCCGCATTTAAGACTCTCAAGCGCCTACCAGGAAGGGGTGTGCCTTTGCCACTTTCACGTCACCATGACAACAAAGAACAGCCACTCCCATATAGCTAAAAGCACCAGCAGTTCTGCTCCTCCCTGAGCATCACGGTAGGTCATCTAAGTTGTAATCCCTCTTTCCCCTCTTAGTCTGACCCTCCCCATATGTTTTCATCTGGCAGGCAGAGTAGCGTTTCTGAAAGACAAAAGCTGGTATCCCTCTCTATCTCCCCCACCTAGAATATTTTGTGGGCTAGTGATGGTGACAGAATAGAGTCCAGATGCCTTAATATGGTGCACGCTGACCAAGCCCCGTCATAAGCCGTCTTCTTCTATCTGCCCAACTTCAGGCTCCATTACTCTTCACTTACTTAGACTTTTTCCACCCGGCTCAACTCATTTTCAGTTTTCGAGACAGAACTTTATTCTTCAGAGAATGACCGCGGGGTGGGGTGCCCTCCCAGCCTTTCTGCCCCCCCCCCTCATTGCTCTAATTCCTCTTCGCTTCGCAGATCTCAGGATTTCGTTTTACGCACATTCCTAAGGACCCCTCTTCACTGCAGAGGAGAGTCTAAGAATGCATTTCATGCCTTTTTTTTTAAGGCAGTTTTGGTCTTCTATGATTATTATTGTTACATTGACGGATCCTAGAGATCTCGTTTGACTTCAGGTCTCGGTAAGGGCTGGGCAGGGTAGGGGGGATGGATGTGTGTCATATGAAATGTGGCTGAAGTTCAGAGAAATAGGTTTCATTTAATAGCTGAATAGCGGATGACCTCACCATTCCTCTCACCCTCTGGCAGCTCACCCCGCGGGCAACAGAGGAGCCGCCTGGCCTGCTTGAACGGAGGAGTAGCTGCTGGCCTCAATGTGATTTTGCAATGATCTGTGTGCTCTGTGGCTTCTTTCATAACCAACAAATCAATTCCTACTATATGTATTACACACCCCAGTGGCAGAGGCCATTTATTATCCTTTTGATGGTCATACTCTTTGTACATAACCAAGAAAGATGACAGAGGGAGGAAAGAACAGTTGAAATGTGGATGAAGATAACATACCAAGGCCCTGCATTTCGTGATATGCCCCGAGTCTATATAAGAATTTTAAAAAAAGGTGTTTTCTTCCAAGACACTTAGGAAACCTGGGTGCAGAATCTCCTTTCCAATGAAGTCTGTTCTAAGGAGAGAGAGAGAGTTGTGGACACAGTTCTCTATCAGCGCACATTTAGATTTCAGGGCAAGTTCAAAACAATTAGGAGACAAGGCCAGACGCTGTTATGGTTTCTTTCCTATGGGAATTGTTTATACAGCTATACTCGACTAGCTTTGTTCAACGAATAAGCTTTTTTTTTTTTTTAGGGCCGCACCCACGGCATATGGACGTTCCCAGGCCAGGGGTCGAATTGGAGCTATAGCTGCTGGTCTACACCACAGCCACAGCAATGTGGGATCCAAGCCACATTTGCAACTGACACCACAGTTCACAGCAGTGCCAGAGCCTTAACCCACCAAGCGAGGCCAGGGATAGAACCCGAAACCTTGTGGTTACTAGTCAGATTCCGCTGAGTCACAACGGGAACCGCGGACTAATGAGTTTTTGATGCATCCTTTTATTTGGCATCATCTAGCATCAACAGATTCTTTCATTAATTTCTAACTTTGCAGTATACAATTTTTTAAACTCTGCGTTATTGATCCAATGTTTTTCCTGATTTTTTAAGTCCAGATGTGTTAGTTACCTTTGTTAAACAAATGAATAGAAACAAATACTGAATTGTGTTGACTCGGTACAAGAAAATCGAATATTTTGAATTAGAGATAAGTGATAGACAATGAAATCTTGGTGCTATTTATCCTAAATCAAATGACCCATAAACAAGTATCTGAAGGTGGGCGGGTAATATTTTATCAGTGAAACTAATGATGAAAGTATGATTTAATAGTGGGTTCTGTGCACAAATATTTCAACTGCCTAGTCATTTTATGTCAATAGATGAAAAGAACAGTGGAAATTTCCAAAGGTCAAAGACGCTTTGCATCATTTGAGAGTTTCCGCAGTTTTTTGCAAACAACACAATGCCAAATCTGTATTTGATTTCATCTTCTCTTTGAAGAGGCAAAATAGTGGCAGAATAATTAACTGAAGAGGAGATCATGCACAGAATATTTTCCTTTAGCCGTGTCGGAAGCCCTGGGTTTCATTTCACATGATGGTAAATGCAGGGTCTTCTGCAACCCTTCTGTGAGAGACTTGTCTCCTGCCTCTTTTATCGCTGGTAGACTGAAGCCTCTAGTTTCCTGGTTAACCATTTCTCGTTTGAGTAACTGCAAAGCATGCTCAGCGCAAAGACTGTGCGTAGTTTTCAGTTAGATGGCACTCTACACAAGGACAATGAAAATAAACTGTCAATGTCAAGGACAGCGCCTTCTTAGTCCTGTGCAGACCACAAGGCTAAAGTCATAGATTGGAATTTTAAAAGGAATAATGGGTTTTCTTTTACTGTCTGTTGTTAGTTTTTTGGTTTTTCTTCTCCCCTCTGCCCCAAAGACTCTCGTTTCTGTTATCGATCTTCTTTAGGTGGTACAACTGTAACTATATTTGATAGTCTTTGGAGATAGATAAGCTTTTGTATGTAAAATCTTTGGAATCCGTCTATGAATGTGATAACATCCCCACACCGCCTTGAACTGCAGCAGCGGTTGGTCGCTAAGCCCCTAAACTACTTACTGTGCTATCAGCTTCTCCTTTGGTAATGTGTTTATAATCAGTTCTATTTTGCGTTGAAATGTACTGAATTATTCCAGAATAGAATTAGACAAGCTAATCCAGGAACTTGGAACTTAGTGATTATGAAGACCAATTACTGGTTTAGTACCACTGACATTTTATGAAACCAGTGATGGTATATACCAATGCTGTTTCCTGTTTTAATTAAATACCAAAGCTAAGCCTGTCCATGTTTAAATCCCTTTAAAAATAAAAAGAACCACATTAACTTTTGGACAGATCTCCTCCATTTCTTGGGCTGGACTGGAAAGCCAGCCTATTTCAAAGTAGCTCTGCAAAATATTGGAAGAGAACACAGGGGAGCAACGTATTGAGTATTCGTTATTTTGTGATAACGGCACAGCGATGGTTCCGTTTAGAAAACTTGGTCATCATAATGACCCGAGAATATTGGCACGATTCTCATCCTCCTTCTCCGTGTGAGGAAACTAAGGCATGGAAAGGAAATGCATACAGCCAGGGAGTCAGATGCCAGAGCTTGTCCTCTCAGTCCCTAAGCTTCGGAAACTGCATTGAACACTCCCTGCAGGAATTCATGGGAATGATGAGGAAGAAGTTTGGCCCCTGTAGTTATTTTTGGATAGGCTTTTCAACTTCTCTCAGCAAATTATAATTTTATTTTAGTTTAGCTTTCTTTTTCTGTAAACAGGTTTACCAGTATGTAATTCATACACCATACTAATCATCTATTCAAAGTCTACCACTTAAAGTGTTTAGACTAGTCACAGTAGTACAACTGTCACCGCGACCAACTTTAGAACTTTTCGTCACCCGGAAAAGAAACACAGGACCCATGAGCAGTTACCGCACTTTCGTCCCCAACTCCCACACACCTTTCTTTTTCCCCCCGCAAACTAGAATTTTAGAAACTTTGAAAACATTCCCTGTCGTCCATTGCAAACAGAGAGAGGAAACCAGAGTGAGATCAGAATAATTACACATGCTTTTGAGTTTAGCTGCAACAGTAAACTTCAGTACTGTGTTAAAGAATACAAGGGTTCTTAGGTTTCAAATTCTCATTTGTATGTTTTTGGTGGTATGTTGATAACCCGTGTCAGTTTTCAAAACGCAGTAGTTGACTTTGAGCAAGTTATATGCAAACAACTTAATTTTAAAAGGGATCATTGTGAATTGGTGAGATAAAACAAGAGTAATGGCACAGATTTTAAAGATTTTTTAAAAATATGTTTATATGTATATTTTTGTTGTTTATAATAATGTATTTCCCTATGTCTTTTTAAATTTTAATTGTAATGCATATATAAAATTTATCATCCAAATCATCGTAAGTATACAGTCCAGTGGTGTTAGAGATATTCACATTGTTGTTTTCCACAACTTTCTCATCTTGCAAAAGTGAAACTCTGTACCGTTAAACAGCTCCTCTTGTCCCCATCCCCTAGACCCTGTACAAGTGGACTCATACAGTATTTGCTGTGAAAAGACTGGCTTACTTCATTTTGCATAATACCCTCAAGATTCATCCATGTCGTAGCGTGTGGCAGAATTTCCAATTTCCTTCCTTTTTTTTGTTTTCCCTTTGGCCACGCCCATGGAATGAGGAAGTCCCTAGATCAGGGATCAAACCTGAGCCACAGCAGTGACTCAACCCATAGCAGTGGCAATGCCAGGTCCTTTACCCTCTATGCCACCAGGGAACTCCTCCTTCCTTTTTAAGGCTAATAATATTCCACTTGGTGGACAGTTAGGCTGCTTCAAGCTTTAAGGCTGGCTCTGAATATAGTTGTACAAATATCTGTTGGGGATCCTTCTTCGAAATGTCTGGGGTATATACCCAGAAGAAATATTTCTGGATCATATGGTAGTTGTATTTTTTAATTCTTTGAGGATCTGTAATACTGTTTTCTGTAATTATTATATCATGTTATATTCCCAGCATCAGTGCAGACAAGTTCCCATTTTTCCATGTTCTCATCATCACTTGTTATTTTGTGGCTTTTTTTTTAAATAAAAAATACAGTAGCCATTTTAATAGGTATGAGGAGATATCTTTCATTGTGGTTTTGATTTGCATTTTCATATCCATGTATTTTTATGTTTCCCTTTGGTGATCTGCTATAGCAAAAGGAGCATAACTAATCTGAGTCCCAGGTAGTTAAGAAATAATTTCAATCAATTTTTTTTTCTTTTTAGGGCCACACCTGCGGCACATGGAGAATCCCAGGCTAGGGGTCGAATTGCGCTACAGCTGCCGGCCTACGCCACAGCCACAGCAACGCCAGATCCAAGCCACATCTGCAATCTACACCACCACGGCTCACAGCAACGCTGGATCATTAACCCACTGAGCAGGGCCAGGGACCAAACCTGCAACTTCATGGTTCCTAGTCGGATTCGTTAACCGCTGTGCCACGACAGGAACTCCTCAATCAATTTTACTTTGCTATGCATTTATTATTATGTTCAAACTATCTTACTTTTGCTTGCACTTTAAGCCCAGAATTCACCTATTGTTTCTTTGTCTACAGCTGTGCTCTTGCTGATGGCTCTGGATCTGGAGATTTCTTCAAGCATCTCTATTTTGGGCTGGTGTCAGTGTTTTCGGAACTTCAGTTAGCTCAATGGCAAAGCCAGGGCTTCTGGTACATTATCTTGCTGATGGCTTCTCTTTGGTTCCTGCGGCTCTATCTGCATTACCTCAGCCAGTGGCTTGTCCTCCAGGCCCTTTCAACTCCTGTTACAAAGTGAGTCCTTTCCCCTGAAAGTCAAAGGAATGTGTTTTCAACTTGATAAGCCGAATGAAAGTACAAAACTCTTCTCCCATTCATTTACCCTAAAACCTAAAATGCAGGTGTGATTTGAAAAGACAAAAATGTCTTGATCTAAGAGCAGGAAGGTCTATTACAGTTATAGTCTCGTTTTTTTTTTTTTTTGTGGGCCTTATATACAAATCCATAACCGGTACATCAATATTTATTTAAAATTTAGCAGATTCAAATATGTTCTAAAGTCAGAGCAGAATCCAAAAAGGAATTTAGTAACAATATTTTATTCTATTTTCATTTTATCAGAGTGACTTAGGCCGAAGGTATTTTAGAAGTAATCTAAGTATGATTTATCACCTATACTCAGAGAAGCAAAGATTGCTTCTTCTGCAAAATGACTGAATTCAAACAATTACCAAACTCAAGCCCGAACAGCTTTCTAGGCCATTATCCTCTGGAAAAAGATGACTCTTTAAAGGTTATCTCTCCATAAACATGATTCCATAGACACTACAGATAGATAGATATCAATACAAGTAAAATTCATTTTCTCAAATGTAGATGGTACAGATAAAAGTAAAGATGTGTGTATATTTTCAATTAAGGAAATTGCAAACTATTTTAAGACACTCTGAAAAGGAATATGTGTGTGTGTTATGCATACACACATGGCTTTTGATCATCTTTTGGAATTAAATCACAAATATCTGACTATATTATAGAATATGCAAATTTAAATATACTAAATACATGTATCCTCCTGGCACAGTTTTAAAGAGCTATTATATTCCTTTCTTCCCTTTTTTTCATATTCCTTTTTTTTCTTTTTTGTGTGGGAGTTTCTAAAGCAGAAAGGATAAATTCTGTACACTCAGGCTAGTTTCTTTTGGCTTTCTGCTTTCTTCCTTCTTCAATAGAAAAGGAAGCTCTACGTTCATTGGTTGTTAATAAAATGAGTTTATTCAGTTTCTTAAGCAACAGAGGACCTAACATGTTACGATATTTTGTAGACTATTTTCTAGTTCCGCAGGCTTGAATCATACATTAGCTCCATGTCACATAGTAGTTATGAGATATGACAATAGCTACAGCAGCAGTGAGCATTTTTCCTGCTCTTACCGTGTTAGATCATCTGCTAAGAAATGTACACACCTTATTTTATTTTGTATTCGTAACTGCATAAGGACATAGCATAAAGACTTCCTTTAAGCAAAGGTCCAGGCATGGACAAAATGAACTCTGTAGTAGCTGATAAGCAAGGATGGCCAAGCAGAATTAACTACAAACGAGCTCTAAATGCCTGAAACAGAGAGGAGGGAAATACAGAGTCAGTGAAGGCTCAGTGTTCATGGAAAGAGGTTGCCTGGATGGAGGCTGTTTGAATTGGATTCAACCCTTAGGTCCTTAGGTTGGGCCACGTTGTCCCTTTCATGTTTTTGTTGTCAGCAACGTCACTGTATTTAACGGGTCTAGTTAGAGTAATCACAAACAAAACTAATCAGCTATGCCAAAATTCTGGAGAATTATGAAATTTATTTGTATTTCTTACTTCTACTAGGGATTGAGGCATTACTAAGTCCACAGACATATTTTGCATTTCAAATAGGCTCTTCCTGAGTATATCTGAACTGCTGGACACTTCTTTGTCTACAGAATGCTCTGCTCAGTGGATAAAAATTGTTGTGTCCATGCGTGGGTTAGAAAAAGAATTTCCAGACTCACAGTGGGGTGAAAAGAAATATAAGTTTATTGAAATAAGAGACACTGCTAGCACATTGGGACAACTTCTTGATGATCAGGGAGAAGTGACCTTGAGCACAGGGTCATGTCTGTTTTTATATCCCATGGGGAGAGGAGAGAGAGGAGAGGTCTCAGGATCCACATGCTGATCTGCTGATTGGTTGAGGAAAGAGGGCCTTCTGATACACTTGCTGTTTGGTTGGCGGCATAGGATGCCCCTATAGGGCCAGGGTGAAAAGTGAGCCAAATACCTTTCCTCATGGGGGGGGCGGTGCAGGTAGGAATAGGGCAGGTTGCTCTGGAACTTTATAACAATTACAGTGAGATGGCTGGGATGATAAGGGCCTGGCAATTCTTATCCCAGCCAGAGGCTTTTTGAGTTTTACCTCCTTGGAGAGGCCTTGAAGTCCCACAAAAATATCCTTTCTATGAGTGTATATAAAATTTACCAGAGCAAGGAGTAAGGTAGAATTTGCCTTTCCCCCAAAAGTGAGTTGTTGGGGTTGTCCTAAGGGAAAAATGAAGATGTCCAGCACTTAATTTGGGGGTACCAAGTGTCAAGGATTCTGTATTAAAAAAAAAGAAAGCACATTGTTCTTTGAAGTGTTTTGTATGCATAGCATTTTATAGAGTTCTTCTCCTGTGCACACGTGTGATTGCTTTGTTTTCCCATAGATTCCATTTTTCTGCCTTCACGGTTGAGCTCTGCTACCCAGCCTCTTCACTTCATCTCGGAGAAGAGTTGCTTGTCGTTGTGGTGGGGCCTTTAATGTTGAACGCAATCATACTTCCCTTGGTTCTGATCAGATGGGGCTGTCAGCTACTGTTTGGCTTCTGCCATGATGTCCTGTCAAAATTAATCATTACCATGGGACTATGGACGGTTCTGGACCCAGTGGCAGTGTTTATTGTGGATACTGTCCTGGGGGTAAGTCAAATAAAATAATCGAGATACGAGTCCTTGACGTAGCATTAGTGTATGTATCAGTTGACATAGGAAGTTTCAATAATCCTGACCAATTCAATAGTCATCTTAAATTGAAGTTATTTTTCTTCACAATAAAAAATTATGGGTGTTTTATACTATCATTTTAGGTATAATTTTAGCTGTGTTAAAGAAACACTTGCAAAATAAGCAGAAAACAGTGTTGAAGATCAAGTCCAAACTAACTGATACATTTTCAACATTATTACAAAGTAGCTTAATTTTGTAATATTTTGCTGACTTTTTTTTCCCTACTTTTTGTTTTTAGGTCCACACCCATGGTATATGGAGGTTCCCAGGCTAAGGGTCAAATAGGAGCTGTAGCTGCTGGCCTACATCACAGCCACAGCAACACAGGATCCGAGCTGCATCTGCAACCTACACCACAGCTCATAGCAACTCCAGATCCTTAACCCTGAGCAAGGCCAGGGATCAGACTTGCATCCTCATGGATGCTAATCAGATTCGTTAACCACTGAGCCACGGTGGGAACTCCAGTGACTTTTTATATTAAGGATTTTCACAGCCAAACTTCATAAAAAAAGTAATCATACTTTAACTAGTTCCCCTAATTGGTTAGGTTATTTATTTCTTTTTGATGTAACACTCTTCCATATAAACATGTCCAGTAAGAAAAATAAGAGCTTTTCAAACACTTCTAGGTAATAAATAATTTTAAAAATTGCTTCAGAGGCATTTATTTCGACACTTGTGTTGTTTAGGAAATGACAAAACAGTGCATTTTCACCAAAATCATATAGTCTTATGAAATGACAAAATGGTGCATTTTCACCCTAAAATATATAGTCTTCAGAGTTTTACCCTAAAATATATAGTCTTGTGAATGATATACTAGCATACATGATTATGTACAGAAAAAGAGGTGGTAAAGATTCTAATATTGGAAGAGTGCTTTGCATTTTGCAAGCACCTTCACACAGTTTATTTGATTATATATTTACAAGAGCACTATAGATTGTTAGGGCATGTATTTGTCTCATTTTACAACTGGAAAAAGACAGAATTATGGGTCTTTTCCAATGCCACAGAGGCAGCACCCACTGCAATTAGGACTAAAGCTCAGATTCGTGAGTTCTGAGGTTGACGTTTCTCCCATTATACTAAAATCTCTACATCAAAATTTGAATTAGTGTATTGTTTTGTGAAATCCAATGTATCCCCCTCCCGATGACAATTATTTGATGACATCAAAATATTTAACCTACTGGTAACTGTCGGGGCTAAAATCTGATGCAAAATTCATGGGACTGTTAATGTGAATTTATCGCTACACGCAAATCTCTTGTTGCTTTGAATCCTCAAGGCCTAGGAATCCCTGGTGAGTGTTGCTGGGATGTACTGGTGCTCCAGCCTCAACTGGCATCAGAAACTAGTGCAAGTCTCCTGAAAACGCCTGCTGCTGGGTCCTGTCCCCAGAATTTGTGTTGGCAGATCTAGAGTGGAACCCAAGAATTTACATTTCTAACAAGCTCCCAGATGCCCTTAATGTTGTAGGTCTAGGGACCACAGTTAGAGAATCAGTGACATTGTAGCTGTATAGGAAAGGTCTGGAGAACATTCTGGAAAGATCTAGGAATGCCAGTATAGCTTGGAAGAGCTCAGCCCCAGAAAAGCAAGGGACAATGGGGAGACTTTACTTTCAGGCCTGTTAACCACCATTCACATCTGCTATCTAGTTATTTCCTGAAGTTTCATTGATGATGCCATAAGCTTTAATCTGATGATTATCAAAACAAACGTAAAGATTTATCAAATAATAAAATAATTCATGCCAAAAAGTAATTTGGAATCTTCCAATTTTCAAGCAATTTCAACAGGGAGAGGGAGATGAAATCTGAATTTTAGCTCAATATTTGTATTGTGGACCTGGTTATGAAATACATCCCAGGCAAGAAAGCACACGGATACTATAAATAAATCGATACGATCGAATATTAATTTATAAAATTTTCTTAATTTATGCAATTATATTCCTTAACTGGCATATTTCTCCTTTGAAGAAGAAAGTAAAGATTTACAACTGACGTACACGTGTTTAGACCAGATTCATTGTGTCCAGCAGATCATAGGAATAGGTTGTTTCAATGGACTCTGCCTGTTAATGGTATTTAAAATGGATTCTACCATTAATAACATGCTTCTAGAACTAAAGTCTCAATTGATATCTCAGTTGCCTCTGTGAAGATGTGGTCCTGGGTGCTGTGGTAAGCAGCTAGGATCAGCAAAGCCTACTGCTCTTTTATTTCTCTGAGGCCCTGCTGTGCCACAGGGGCTCATCTCCAATTTAATGTGTTTGCAAGTCACCTGGGGATCTTGTTAAAATACACATTCTGATTCAGCAGGGGCCTGAGGTTCTACATTGTCACAGACTCCTAGATGCTGCCAAGGATGCTGGTTCCATGGACCAGACCACACTGTGACAAGATGATTGATGCTATATCGGGAAGTCTCGTTCTTCCCTTTGCTATTTGCTAGGCTGGCTTTCACTGGCGCAGGGTTCCTGGGCTATGGGCTGCTCTCAACCAGACTGGAATGCCCTGAGTCCACTGATGGCTTTTTAGTCTTTGTCTGAGAATTCTGATTTCTTTTGAAATTTCTGAGCGGAATAACCTCTGCTTAGATCTGCCGACAAGTGTGATAGCTGACTCTGCAACCATGTAGATCATTTTATATCATTAAAATGAATTGAACGCAGTGAACATCAAGCACTAGATTGAACTGGATCAATGCATAGAGTTTCTAGTCTCCCTTGTAAGGACTGGAGGTAGAGCCATGAACCAAGGAAAGTCTGTCAACTGACACAGTGAGCTGTCTTAATTTAGTCTGGGGCCTTTGATGTAATCTCTCTAGGAAAGCAGCCTCCAGCAGAGCCATCTCAGAACCAGTTCAGGGATCTGTAACCTGATGGGGGCTGACTTGGATTCTAATAGATGAGTATAACACCCAGATCTTTCTCCACTTGGAAAGAAAAGCTGAAGGCGCCTTCCGAATCTGCACAATGATGGATCTCCAGCTAGAGTCCATCATGTTTCACTGCAGATGACATCTGCTTTCGCTGCCTTTAAAAAAGAAAACTCTAGGAGTTCCCGTCATGGCGCAGTGGTTAACGAATCCGACTAGGAACCATGAGGTTGTGGGTTCGGTCCCTGGCCTTGCTCAGTGGGTTAACGATCCGGCGTTGCCGTGAGCTGTGGTGTAGGTCGCAGACGCGGCTCGGATCCTGCGTTGCTGTGGCTGCGGCGTAGGCCAGTGGCTACAGCTCCGATAAGACCCCTAGCCTGGGAATCTCCACATGCCGCAGGTGCGGCCAAAAATGACAAAAGGCAAAAAAAAAAAAAAAAAAAGAAAACTCTAAAGCTGCATGCATCCAGTATGGACCCACGGATGGGCAGCCCAGGAGTCCATACCGGATACTTTTACCAACTGGATAAAAATATGCATTTTTACAGACTCTACTATGATTTAACAGCACACCGAAGTTTGAGAAGTGCTCTAAAGCCATGGTTCTCAAAATTAGGTGCCTATGGCCCACGGCACTGGTTTCACCTGAAAGCATAATAGAAATGCAAAATCTCAGGCTCTATAACTTACTCACTACTGGGGCAAAAACTCTGGGAAGTGTCCAGCCTCTGGAAAGGGGCCTTGACTTTTAACCAGACTTCTGGATGATCTTCATGCTCATTAAAGTTGGAGAAATACTGTTCTCCATGGCCTCATGGTTATCATAGATTTCACGTCATGCATGAGGTTCCAGCTGCCCCAGTTCATACCTCCAATTCTCTCAGCACATCCTTCTAGCAGGTAAAGCTTAGAATCATCTGTGATCACAGCTGACCAACCAAGAGAGACGCAACCTAATTTTACTAAAACTCCTTTTTTTTGTTTGTTTGTTGGTTTTTGGGGGCTGCACTCACAACATATGGAGGTTCCCAGGCTAGGGGTCGAATCGGAGCTATAGCTGCTGTCCTACACCACAGTCACAGCAATGTCAGATCCAAGCCATGTCTGTGAGCTACACCACAGCTCAGAGCAATGCCAGATCCTTAACCCACAGAGTGAGGCCAGGGATCGAACCCACAACCTCATGGTTCCTAGCTGGAATCATTTCCGCGGCACCAAGATGGGAACTTCGGATTCTTTTTTTTTTTTAATGGCTGCACCCATGGTATATGGAAGTTCCTAGGCCAGGGACTGAACCCAAGCTGCAGCTGCAACTGTGCCATGGATGTGGCAACAGGGATCTTTGACCCACTGCACCAGGCCATGGACTGAACCTTCTCCTCTGCAGTGATCCCAGCCACTGCAGTCGGATTCTTAACTCGCTGTGCCGCAGCAGAAACTCCTGGACTCCTTTTTGTTTTGGTTGCAAATCTAAAAGGAGATGTGGCAAGTAGAATGGTTGGAGGCTGAGGCGTTAACTGGCTGTAGATATCGCTAATCACAGTTGGCCAGTCTCCCAATTTGCTGGCTCAGAGGTTGTCGGTGTCTCCCCTTGACCCCAATTCATTGGTTTCATTATGCTCAGTAATTTCATTAAGTTCATACATTCATTCTCTGAGCCCTAGTTTAGATAACAAGTAGAGGAAAGATTTGCTATTGAGTATTTCAATTGATCAGCGTGTATTCAATCTCTGCATAGGATTTTAAAACATACAGAATAAATACGGCATCGTTTTGCCCTCAGTAGAGAGAGAGAGATAAAGAATAACCCATTAGAACAAAAATCAAAGGTGGAATGCAAGCATTTTCACTCAGCGAAGAAGTCTTTTATATCCATTAGAGGTGACTGTAGAAAGAGGTTGGAGGGTTGGGGTTGGGGTTGGGGGGATTGGGTTCTGATCCCAGCTCTGCCATTTGTCAGTGATATGATGTTGGATAAGTCAGCCATCCTCTCTGATTTTCCATTTCCTCATATGCATTACAAAATAGTAAGCATACCCATAAACAGTCCCTGGCCTGGGAACTTCCACATACCGTGGGTGCGGCCATAAACCAATCAATAAATAATTTTGTTAAGTCTCTAAAATACGCCATCTATTATTTTATGTGTAGCACAAATTAAAATTCCTATCAAATATGCTTCAGAAAGAAAAGAATCTTCCCACCATCATACTTTATTTCTTCATATCTTGTGCTCATTAAACTCAGAAGTTAATAGTACCTAAATAAAACATGCCTTTTATTTGTGAATTCCATGAGAGTATACACATTTAAATGCTTAAAGGGAAAAATGAGAAAATCTTGGTAAATCAGTCATGCAAACCCAGTCTTTTTCTTTCCCTTTATGCAGCCGAAGACCTAATGATTTTCAGCATCTCGAAGATTTAATTTAAAAACAAACTGTACGGTCAGGGGGTCTTTGGGTATTTAAATTAACCTATCTTGATGATCAGTGTTTTCATCCTTATTATTACTATTATTCTAATTTGTATCTTCTTTGGTCAGCGGCTTACACACAGTGGGGAGTCTGCTGTAGCTGATGCAGCAAAGCTGTACTGGATGTTTGAAAGAACCGGGCAATCGGGGCTTCTTGGTGCGATGCTCACCGTGGTGCTTTACGTCTTCCTGTCCATCATTTCGTCTTTGGTTTTATACGTGTATTGTCTCAGGTAAGGCGTTTCAATCCTTCCGTTCTCCGGAGTGCTCAGCCTCTGGCCTTGTTAGATGGGTCGGCTGTGACATACAGTTAGGCTGTGGGGATGCGATGAAGAAGGTAGAACCTTGTCTCCCTGGCTTCAGCAGGAATCTCTTTCGTGTGAATAATGACTGTGCTGAAGACCAGCTGAGAAATTATTTGACTTTGGGGGAAATGTCCTCTGTATTAGCGAGAACTAATTTTGCTGTAAATCATCATACTTGTTTCTTCAAATCGAGGACCAGCAAGAGATAAGGAGCAGTCTCTTGGTTTGTGATGACATTCTGGGAAACACCCTGGAAAGCTTATCTAAAAGCCTCCTTTCTTCCTGCTTCCCGTTCAGTTTCTTCCAGTCTCCCTAACTCCTGCTAAAATCACCACGAAAAGAATAATCCCTGAACTTTGATCCTGAATATCATAGAGTTCGGCTTGCCGGGTCATTAATTTAGCAAGCAAGGTATGTGGGTGAAAAAAAAGACAACGGATTGAACCAAGTCGCTGAAGACCTGAAGAGCACATGGGGACACCAACTTTAGATTTAGGAGGAAAAAAGTCTTATCTCTTGATTTGATGGAGAAAGAGATAAGGGTGACTACAAATGCAAGGAGGTACCTGGCAGCAAGCTGAGGGTGTTCCCACTTGATAGCCATGATTCTTGTCTAAGAAATGGGATGCGAACTCACTCTGTGACTGTTCAGTGGAGTGATTTCTCTCTGATGGGCCCTCGGATCAGTAGCATAGATGTAGGAAAGCTAGATCATTGTCCAGAGGATCCACAGTGTTCAGGCAAAGGCTTAGTTTATATTTTGACACGTCGTAGGCGCTACCCGTCATCTTTCTGCAGCACTTGCTTTCCTGAGGAAGGAAAGGAGCTCTTCCCTGATCATTCAGTTTTCATTTGAGCACGAACTTGTCATGGGGCCCTAGGCAAGGACATTCACTTGCTGGGTTTTAGGCATTTTCTTGTGTAACACGGACCAACCCTACAGCACAGGGAAATGGAGTCACTATTCCGTAATAACCTATATGGAAAAAAGAATGTATATATGTGTGTGTGTGTGTGTGTGTGTGTGTGTGTGTGTATATATATGACTGATTCACTTTGCTGTATGCCTGAAATTAACACAATGTTGTAAGTGAACTATACTCCAATAAAATTTAAAAAAACAAAAAAATTTCAAAATAAAGATAGCAAGTATACGGAGATCTTACAAGAGGCTCTACATGAAGTGTAGACTTAAAATGACTCCTTTCCTAGAGAAATTAAAGAAATAAAATAATATATCATGTTGCTTAGACTTTTGTAGGACTGAAAAAAAAAAGACTGAAGCGTCCTTGTCGTGGCTTCAGCAGGATAAGATCCCGACACAGTATCCATGAGGGCGCGGGTTAGATCCCCGGCCTCACTTAGGGGATTAAGGATCCAGCGTTGCCACAAGCAGAGGCATAGGTCACAGATGCAGCTTGCTTGGATCCTGTGTGGCTGTGGCTGTGGCTGTGGCTGTGACCGGCAGCTGCAGCTCGGATTTGACCCCTAGCCCAGGAACTTCCATATGCCACAAGTGTGGCCATAAAAAAAAAGGAAAATGAGTAAATAATAATAATTAAAAAAACCCCAGATAATAGTATGTCTCCTTTATTCCCACATCAGTATATTTTATCTCATTTTAAATGAGGTGAAATGTTTACAACCATTCTTTTCTTTGTCCAAGGTCTATATTTTTATTATTAGGATTACACATAAATTATAAAAAATGTAAGCATAGAATTTACGTGCTCAATAACTAGGATATAATCTTTTGCCACCTCAAATGAATAGCTGTTTGTTTTAAAATAAAGCAGAAAAGTTACCCCATGGAGGAGTGTGGGTAGGAGGGGTGGGAAGATCTATAAATGGATGAAGACACAATTAAATAAAAAACAAAGAGGAAGTATCCAGACATCATAGGGGATGAAACTAAAATAATCTAGGAGGAATAAACAAACAAGTCTTGCTGGCTCTCTCCACCTAGCCCTTCACTGTATTCCCATCAGAACGAGGCGTGCTCAGTAACCCGAAGCACGTTTTGTTTGTATTTTAGAAGCAGGTGCTTTCAGAGTCCTTTGGATGATGACAGTGCTACAGTCATATCCCATAGGGAAAATACCTGTATTTTCCACATGAGTAAATAAAGTCACTCTAAAATGTCAGCTGAAAAATTCTCTTTTGACTGATATTTGCAAAACCTCCTTTTCCAAGATGGTGAGCTGGGCAGCCAGCTCTTCTATGAATCAAGCACTGTCACCATCGGAGGCATCTGGTCAGTGAAGTGGGGTTTACCTCTGACATCAAAGCAGGCAAAGAGACACCGAAATTGTAAGAACTCAGCTTAGTGAAAAATCCTGATACGGATTTGTGCATGTTGACTGAAGCAACACGCCTGACTCTTCTGGGCTTTGGTATCAGTGCTGTCAAAATACGTGATAACTCGGCTAACATAAAAAGAAGTACCAAGAAGAACAAAGCTGTGGGGCGGGCGGTTAATAGAGAATTTTGTCTAGCTCTGGGCACCAGAAGCTCCACATTATGGGGACGGGTTGTGCAAGCCCCAAATTGGACCCTATTGAGTTTGGCTGATTGGATCTCATTTCTCCAAGAGCCTGAGTAATTTCTTGCTGAAGGGTTTCTACTAGAAAAATTCTCGCTTTTCTTGGCTCTAGGAGAAAAGTTGACTTGCCTCTGTGCAAGAAGGTTCTTGAACTGGGTGTAATTACTTTGACTGGATTTTGTAACTGTAGAAAACAGCATTAATCTTTTAAATGATTTCCCTTATTATTGGGCGAATCTATGTCATTTAGTTAAAAAAATGGAACTACAGAAAAGAATCAAAAAATAAAAACACCAGTGATCTCACCATTCAAACAAAGCGTTGCTCATCTTGACACCTTTATTTCAACTTCTTCCTGTGTATATTCATTTTTACAAAGTTGAAGCGATACTGTAAGTGTAGCTTTATATGTTGATTTGGTTTGTTAGTTTTTGATTTTTTAATTGAAGTACAGTTGATTTACAATGTTGGGTTAGTTTCAAATATACAGTAAAGTGATTGTTACACATACGTTTATTTCCCATTATAGGTTATTACAAGATATCAAGCATAATTCCCTGTCATATACAGTAGGTCCTCATTGTTTATCTATTTTATATATAGTTGTGTGTATCTGTAAATCCCAAACTCCTAACTTATCTCGCCACCCATCCACCCCCACCTCCCACTAACCCCTTTGATTACCGTAAGTTTGTTTTCCACGTCTAATTCTGTTTTGCATGTAAGTTCGTTTGTATCATTTTTTAGATTCCACATATAAGTGATACGATGTTTGTGTTTCTCTGATATGTTGATTTTAAACTTAATATCATATGATATTTTACTGTTATTTTATTTCATGAACATATAATGGCTATACAATACTTTATACCATATAAGGAATGTAAAATATTTAAATATTTCCTTATTCCTGAACAATAGATTACTTTCATTTTTGTGCATCTTATAAATAATTCTGATGAATGTCTTAAGACTTGGGGTCTTGCCCACATTTTCAATTATTCTTTGCATATAGTTCTAGAGACCCAGAAACAGTGGCTCAGAGTATAAAGTTTCTATGATACTTGTAACTGTGTAACTATTGTGAATTTGTTTTCTAGAGAAGGTGTATAGATTTATATTTCCAGAGCCATGATATAATCATGTTCATATCATGTGTTAACCTTTTATAGTCTCATAGAAGGAATCGGATCTTATCCTTTGCTAAATGTGCATATATTTTCTAGTCACTAAATATCTTCAATATGCTTGTCCTTCGTACTTCCTCTCTTGAGAATTGCCTTCGAAGTGTCCTTTTGCCTTTATTTATTATTATTATTATTTGCTTTTTAGGGCTGTGCCTGCCGCACATGGAAGTTCCCAGGCTAGGGGTGGAATCGGAGTTACAGCCTACGCTGGAGCCACAGCAGCTCGGAATCCCCAAACCACTGAATGAGGCTAGGGATTGAACCCGCATCCTCGTGGATACTAGTAGGATTTGTTTCCACTGCGCCACAACAGGAACTGCTTTATTTAATTATTTTTTTTACTGTTAGATGAGTCTCATATGTAGTAGCAATATTAACCCTTCTGTCATATTTTAACAGATATTTTGATTACTTTTTAAATGTATTTTCATTTTTGAAAAAAGATACATTTGCAGTAAAGTCTTCTGATCATTTTTATGACTTTAAATATCTCCTAATGAAAAAAAAAAACTTTCCTCATTCAGAAATTTCACAACTATTTGCTTCTATTTTTATTAATTTTGACATTTTTTCATTGAACTCCTTTATCATAAGCCATGTAGCATTCATTTGATGTGGGTAGTGTCAAGATCTAAATGAGACATCCTTTTACTTTTTTTATTTATTCATTTTAAAAATTTATGTTATTTCCATATTACAAAATTTTACTGAAATATAGATGATTTACAATGTCGTGATAATTTCTGCTGTATCTAATTCTCTCTCTCTCTCTCTCCTTTTTTCTTTCTCTTTTGGTCACCCCACCACATATGGAAGTTCCCAGGCCAGGGATCTGATCTGAGCCACCGCTGAGACTTAAGCCACAGCTGCAGCAATGCTGGATCCTTAACCCACTGTGCCGAGCTGAGAATTGAACTGCATCCCGGTGCTGCAGAGACGCCACCGATCCTGTTGCACCACATCAGGAACTTCTATTTTTATTTTACTGATCTGTTCTTTAAGTTTGTATTATCTTTCGATACTAACTGTTTTGACACTTTAACTCACTGGCTTTTATTTTAAGTGGTTTTAATTCATCAGCTTATGTTTTGGATGTCCTAGACAGGGCTTCTCTTTTTCTAGAGATGCTTCTTCAAAAATTTACCTTTTTTTGGAGTTCCTGCTGTGGCTCAGCAAGTTAAGAACCAGACATAGTGTCTGTGAGGATGGAGGTTGGACCCCTGACCTCCCTCAGTGGGTTAAGGGTTGGGCGTGGCCATGTGGCTGTGGCTGTGGCTGTGGCTGTGGCCTGGGCTGGCAGCTGAAGCTCAGATTCAACACTTAGCCCAGGGATCCATATGCCATAGGTACAGCCATAAAAAGAAAAAGAAAAGGAAAAAGAAAAAAAATTACCTTTACACCAAATTTTATAGATGGCCCTTTATAGGAGTTGTGGCATAAGGGAGAAATTACAAGGACCACCTGTAACTCCCAGAATGTTTACTGCATTTTTGGCTTCGCGACGCTCCTCATAACCCTTCCAAGTAAAGCCTCTCTTGATTTTATATGAATCCCTTAATTCTAAGTTCTATATCTAAATAGTCCAAAAGATCTATGGGCTATGGACATATTTCTCTATAATACTGCAGAGAATGAGACACCACAGTTTAAATATCAGTTAGATTTGTTTAAGTTTTTACCTTCCTGGAAGCTGTACACAAACCTAAAAGACTGGTGCTCGAGTTAATTAGTTTTTGGGGTGCTGATGTATTCTTAATCATTGTCTTAATAGTTCCAAATAGCCTTATAAGTTTTAGCTGCTGTCATTTATTACTTAGGAAAATTAATTTAGATTGAAATAATTTAAAGATAGATCTTGATGAGAATATTATGAGCATATTCATTGTCTAGGGAATGTGTACAAGATAATCAAAGATTTTCTACTTCTGAGTCAATCTTCTTTACAATGTTCCTTACTAAAGGAAAATATTATTTACCACATAGAGGAAAAAGTTCTTAATACTATCTAATCAATATATAGCTAAATAATTTTCATCCCTCTTAAACTGTCACTTAGTTACTGGCACCCTATGCCCTGGTAGGCAGAACTGGACTACGCACAAGTTGACATGCTTGTGTAGGAACAGACCTGTTGAAAAGATTTGGATGTTACCTTGCATCAGTTCTAGAAACCAAAGGATTGTAACCAAAATGGCTCATTGCTTTGGGTCCAGGTCAATTCACTGATGACCCGTTTGCTGAAAGCCCATCAGTACCCGCTCTCTGTTCCTCACACCCAGTCTCTCTGGTGAGCTAATCAATTCAGAACTCTCTATCAACTTTGACAACTCTAGGAGCACCCATTGTGGCTCAGCAGTTAATGAACCCGACCAGTATCCATGTGGATGTGGGTTCGATGCCTGGCTCGCTCAGTGAGTTAAGGATCCAGCATTGCCATGAGCTGTGGTGTAGGTTGCAGACACGGCTCGGATCCCAAGTTGCTGTGGCTGTGGTGTAGGCTGGTGGCTGCAGCTCCTATTTGACCCCTAGCCTGGGAACTTCATATGCCGCAGGAGTGGCCATACAAAGCAAAAGCAAAAACAAAAAGCGGAAAACAAACATTGAACAAACAAAAAAACCTTTGACAACTCTACATATATATGTCAATGGGACTTCAATGTCGACAGTCTGAAAAGAAGCTCATTGCCTTCTACTCCAGACCACCTCTTCATGTAGGGTTTCCTATCTCAGTAAGTGTTGAGATCTTCCTATCCATTTAGGAAGGAAGGAAGAAGGCAGAAAGGAAGGAAGGAAGGAAGCAGGAAGGAAGGAAGCAGGAAGGAAGGAAGGAGGAAGGGAGGGAAGGAGGGAGGAGAGGGAGGAGAAAATGATTTCTTAGCTCAGTAAATGCCAAGGTCACCCATCCAGAGGGAGGAAGGGACAGAGGAAGCTGGGAGGTGTCCTCAAATACCTCCTCACCCTCCACGCCCACCTTCTCCGGGTTCTGGCAGTTCCTTAACTCTTGAACTCATTCATCTCATTCTATCTGTAGGCTCCTTTCCCGGTCCAATAATGCTCTAACGTCTCCTATAACTCACCGTGACATTACCCTTCGATCCGTCTCCTTATTGCCTCTTTTTAATCTATTCTCACCGTAACCAGAATGATTTTTAAGAAAAACCACTTCTTGCCTTCATGGCTTCTTATCGCTCTAACAAATACGAGGTCTCGTCACCAGGGCCATACCTTTCCCATATTATACAGCCTTAACAGTCTGTGACCGCCCCATCACTCTGTCATGAGGGCACCTTTCCATCTCTTTCCAGGATTCTTCACCTATCCCCTCCCCTACTAATTACACTTACCAAGTACTTGGCATTTGATAGGCATATGTGAATATTTGCTAACTGAGTACATACAGGAAAGAGGAGTTGGATGAAGAGGATGGTTGTTCCCTTACAAACATGAAACTACACAGACATTGAAGGATATATGCTTCATACCTGGAAACATAATAGGACTGCCTCTGAAAATGGGGATGCAGGTGTGTGTTTGGGGGGTCTTCACTACGTTCCATTGTGTGTGCATTTTTATTTTCTGAATTTTTTTATTAAAATTATTTTTCCTTCTTTAATTTCTTTCTCTTCTTTATGACTTCCTTGAATTTCCCTTTTTCTCTATTTACTACAATTTCATACCAAAGCCATTTGGATTTTATTTACTATCAAATAGAATAAGTTTACTAAACAAAGGAACCCTTGAGTGCTCAAGGGTTTCTAGAAGGCTGACGAAAGCTTTCTCGACACATATTAACACTTTAGTGTCACAAAACTCATCGAAAATATTCAACAGTTCTGCCAAAGAATACGCGGATTTTAGGGATATTCTTAACAGATTAAAAAAATGAATGATGAATTTTGGCAAGCATATGCCTGTCACTCTATGAGAAGCTTGACTATTTACAGACTTTCTGTTCAGAACTATACCTGCAATAGTCTAATGTATTTACACCAGTATGTTAAGTAGTTTTCTAACTTAAATCATAAGCACATTAATTACCATATGCATAAAGATCTCCTGCTAAACTCATTTGTAAGTGTCGAAATTAGAAATAAGCAATCATATTTAATTCTTCTTCGTGTTTACATATGTTTTGAATTTAGAGCTATTTAAAGTTATAGATCCCATCTTTCTTATGACCCTTAAAATACTATAGTAGCTAAATGTTCACACTTGTCCTTTTTAGCTTTAAAAGAAATGTCACATGCTAGGTTTCTGTAAATGACCCACATTCAGATGTGAACGAAACATAATAGCTTCTGCCATTCACCAAGCAATGAATTGCTTCAAATGTAGGACACAGGGCAGAGGACTTTGTAAATTACTTTGTTTCATTGTCCTTCACCGAAACCTGTGGCATAATATGTGACCTATTTTTATAAACAATAATGCCTAGGGCTTTATGAACAGGTGGAATATAGCTTCTCTTTTAATTACATTTTGAAAAAATAATTTAAAATGTAAAAATTTTAGACATACTGCATAATTGCATTGTTAAAAGAAATCTAGATTTTTCGACCATCACCATCTTGTGATGTATATTTCAATAGAAAATATGTCAAAAATGTTAGCTTTTTATTAAAAACAACTCAAGCCTACAAAAATGACAAAAGTAGTACAATGAACTTGTATATTCTTTTAGATTCATGAATCAATAGAATTTTCCACGTTTTCTTTTCTCTTTCTCTTCTCTCACCCAAGATGATCCAAAAAACTTCAAAATCTTCAATTTTATGTAATTCAGACTTATACACAGATACCCAAAATGTTAAAAGTATGAAGATACGTGCATGTGTATGTATTATTTTAACCATTTGAAAGTAACAAACTCTCATCACTAAATATGATCATGGAGAGTTTAAATTTAACATTTTATTGAACAACTTTACTGTATGTACACAGAGAAAATCATCTAATGCTTTCTCATCAGTGTCTACCAAGGCCCTATTTATTCATGAAATTGGAGCTGTTTTTACATTGTTCATCTCTTTTTTTTCTTTTTACAGCCACATCTGCAGCATATGAAGTTCCCAGGCTAGGGTGTCAAATCGTAGCTGCAGCTGCTGGCCTACACCACAGCCACAGCAACGCCAGATCCAAGCCACACCTGCTACCTATACCACAGCTCAGGCAATGTCGGATCCTCAACCCACTGAGTGAGGCCAGGGATGGAACCTGAATCCTCACGAATACTAGTGGGGCTTGTAACCGCTGAGCCATAATGGGATCTCCTTCATTGTTCATCTTTATAAATATTATTTTAACATTTAGTGGGAATTTTTAACTTTCTAAAGAGAACCAAAACAGTGAGTGTTTAAGAGCTGGTCATCAGCTTCGATCAGTATGGACTGCATAAATATCCAAAAAGGTAAAATAAAAAATACACTTTTGGATAAGTGTTATATTGCCTGACTGATTATATTATCAAAGGAATTACAGAATTATCAACATTTAATTTATTTTTTAATTTTGCCTATACGATCCTAGACTTTTCTCCTTGTGCTGTAAGCTGGCTCTACAGAGCTGAAAAATGTGTGAAAAGCTAACAGAGCTTGCCACGTTGTCTCATTAACAACGCATAGTGAAGACTGAGATGGCAAGAAAAAAATTAAAAATAAAATGAAAATGTAATTGATCTTCATAAAACTTCCTACATTCCAATGTGACAGTTTATTCTGTAAAAACATTTGTTTACCATCCTGTAGATCCTGGCTTGGATATTTATATAATCATTCTTTCACACAAAATATAGGCGATATAAAAAGGAGACAGACATTTCCTGGGCAAAAGAAACAGAAGCTGGCACAAACAGGACTGTGATTCCTAATTAATTCAAAGTTAATTGCATTGTTGATAATCCTGCACTTAAAATCTTCATATAGAAAATGTTTATGGCAGCAAATTGACAGTAATTTAACTACATTAGATCTTACCACCATTAAAAGAAAAAGATGAATGTTACATTAAACAAGCTTAAGAGAATGGTAAAGACAAGTTCTTGTTTAACAAGACAACTAGCAAATCATTTAAATGACCGACCTAAAAATCTCAAAACATAAGAGTAGTAGCTGTATTTCAGGATGGCGCCAAGCATATGGCCTGTCTTGGACCATCAGAGAAGCTGCCTGGCAGTTTTACTTTTAGAGTTATTCTTGGCATTTATGGAGAACTGGTTCCAAGACTCCCGTGGGAACCAAGCTCTAAGAATGCTCAAGTCCCATGGTCAGCTTTCCATATCCTGGGCCCCGCACCCAAGGATTTAACAAACTGTAGAACTTCAGATTGTGTATGAAGTTTGTGCAGCCTGGTTGATTCAGCCTTTGGATGGGCAACTCAAAGACATGAAAGGTGACTGCATATTTATTTTAAAAAGTGCATGTGTAAGCAGATCTGAACAATTCAAATCCATGTTGTTCAAGGGTCAACTGTACTTAGAATTGCCTGTAGATTCCTTACACTAAGACAGTGTAAATGCTACGTGAATAGTGGTTAAATACTCTTGTCAGTAGTATGTAAACAGCTGTTTGTGTACAACAAATTCCAGTTTTGCTCTTTGGAACTCTCCAGAACCCCCCCACCCACCCACCGCCCCGATATTTTCAATCCTGGTGTGCTCAATGTGGACACCACAGACACGGAAGGCTGACTGCATTACTACGCTGTGATGAATGCAACGGGGGTGGGGGAAAAAGACACATGGGTCTTATTTGGCAGGAAGGGTTTTAAAAAAATCTATTTTATTAATTTGGAAAGAATCAAGTTAGAGGTAGTTAAATGAAGATATACGTTGTGTCAGTTATTTATTTTCACTAAAGAATCAGATGATGGAATAAAGTGAACTTTGGTGTTGGCTCTGAGTTTACATTCTCTCTGTCACTTATAAACAGTAGGACTAACATTTTTGAGTTTAGTGTGTTACTATGTAAACGACAGGACTAAAGCAAGGCTAGAAAACACAATGAATGTGAAAATGTCTGCCACTATTTCAGGAGATCGGTAAATTTAATTTTTATTATCTAGCCTATCTAAAGCAATTCTCCACTCTGTGTAGAAAGACATTTCTAGGTGCACTTTAATTATCTTGCTAGTCTAATTTATATTTTAGGCATTTTGTAAAAACTTCTCAGATGGGTCATTCATTGGCATTATGACGCATTAGGATTCTCTGGTTTGGCCTAGACTGTCAGTGGCGCCGTTTGTGCCTCCTTAAACTAGTTCCAGGCTTACACGGTGAGCCGGGCATCCACAGAATAAATATGGCACTTCCTCAGAGTTTTAATTTTACTGAAAATTTTACCAAAACACATGTATTGTATTAAAAAAAATACTAACAGATTAGGGATAGGATGCACATTTTTTCTTCTCTGAACTTAGAGGTAACAAATGGAAAAGTTTTATAAGCATTTACCTAATTAATGTTTATAATACTTATTTAAATGTTACCAATGAAGTATTTTTTAGTAAGATATTTTGTGGTCACTTTACCAATATCACAAAAAAAGCAGTGCTTTTCTAAATGAATATTTGGAGTTATTTTGAAAAGTGGGAAAAGATTAAATAAGCAGTTCATCAGGTTAGATGCTTCACCAAATTCGACCATTTATTATTCACATTGGAAAACAACCAACCAAGCAAAACCTCTTTGCTGATTGAACTTGTCCAATGGGGTTCCTATGACAGGGCACTAAAACCAACTCACTGAGGAAAAATAAATCCAAATTTCAATTTCCTTTCACATGCGCCTCACGTTCGAACTAATTTGGGTGTTCATATACAAATTAATGGTTAAATATTTCTTATTTTTCTACAGTCTATAACCTAGAATGAAACGTAGTGGGCTTATAGGAGGTAACTATAAAAATCCCAAATTGTTCCTGTTGGATTACGATTTTAGCAGAGAAAATTATCAAAGCATTTCCAGAATCTCAGTCAAACAATCTCTGAAAAAGAAATGGGAATAGTAAATTACATACACAGAAATGTATAAGAGAAACATAAATTAACATTTTTGGAAAAAAGGAAACAATATTTGGGGGAAAAAAAGATAACCCATGATGATTTTGTTTTTAGATTTCACAGTGATTCTTGGATATTAGATGCATTTCAGCGCATCCACAGTGAAGAAATTACATTTTTTATACCATACGATTTGGAGATTTCCAATCAGGAACTAAGTTATATAGTAAAAAGAGCTGAGCAATGGAGAGGAATCAATGGCGAGAGAAGAAGGGTGAGTTGATTTGAAAAAGATTTGTTGATTTGACTGCACAAAGGAAACTCATTCTGTTAGCTGGCTAATCAGCAAGTTGTCAGATTTTCTTGAATTGTTCCCTCTCTCTCTCTCTCTTTTTTTTAGGCCCCCCACCTGTGGCATATGGAAGTTCTCAGGCTAGGGGTCAAATCGGAGCTACAGCTGGATCTGAACCACATCTTTGACCTACACCCCTGCTCAGGGCACCAGCAAATCCTTAACCCACTGAGCGAGGCCAGGGTTTTAACCCACATCCTCATGAATACTAGTCAGGTTCATTACTGCTGAGCCACGATGCAAACTCTCACATTGTTCTTGAACCCATCTACCATTATATTTGGTCACCACTGTACAAATCTTGCCACTCAATTGTATGCTGATTTTTTTATTAGTTGAAATGAGGAGACATGATCAAATGGTTCATACAGTTTAGCACTCTTATTTTCTTATGAAAAATATTTATTGATACCTGCTGTATATATATTGGTCAAAATTACACAGGTTGTGTAAAGGATATAAAAGAATGAGTTTCCACACATGAAAAGATTATTGGCGTTAATGTGACTTTGAGTGAACAGGAGAAAGGAAGTGTTATTTCTGCCTTTCTCCTTTGATGCCTTAGGGAGTCTCCTTGATTAACTCTTCTCTTTCGGTAGAAATCTCCTTAGCATTTTCTTTGGCTCCACCAGCCATTTTTGTGTTAGCATCTCCAAAGTTTCTGTCCTTGGCTTATTCCTCATCTTACTCTACACACTGTCCTTTGATTAACTCCCGTTCAAATTGTGTCTTCCATGCTGTTGAAGATGATCAAATATCTGTCTCTAGGATGAACCTCCTTTCTGAGTCCCAAACTAGTAAAATACAGCAGCCTACTTGGTATCCCCAGATGAATGTCCTAAAGCTACCTGAAAACCCAGTATTGTCTACACAAAATCAATTTACCACATATTGTTATTTCCTTTTTTAAGGCAGAATAATATTTCAGTGTGTGTGTGTGTGTGTGTGTGTGTGTGTGTGTGTGTGTGTATCACATCTTCTCAATCTATTCATATGTCAAGGAACATTTAGGCTGTTTCCAAGTCTTGGCTATTGTAATTAGTGCTACAATGAACATTGTGAAAATGTATCCTGTTGAATATTGTTTTGTCTGGTTAAATGCTTTGGAGGGAGATTGCTGGATTATATGGTAATTCTATATTTAGTTTTCTGAGGAACTTCATACTGTTTTCCATAGTGGTTGTGTTAACTTAACATTACCACCAACAACATAGAAGGGTTCCCTTTTCTCCTTACCCTCTCCAGCATTTAGTATTTGTAGACTTAATAATAATAGCCAGTTTGATTGGTGTGAAGTGGTACCTCATTGCAGTTTTGACTTGCATTTCTCTAATAATTAGTGCTGCTGAGTATCTTTTCATGTTCCTACTGGCCATCTTATGTTTTCTTTGGAGAAATGTCTATTTAGATCTTCTGCCCATTTTTTGATTGGGTTGTTTGTTTTTTGTTGGTAAATTGTATGAGCTGTTTCTATATTTTGGAGATTAAGCCCTTGTCAGTTGCATTGTTTGCAATTATTTTCTCCCATTCCAAAGATTGTCTTTTCATTTCATTTTATTTATTTATTTATTTATTTATTTATTACGGTTTCCTTTGCTGTGCAAAAGCTTGTAAGTTTGATTAGGTCCCATTTGTTTATTTTTGTTTTTATTTTTATTGCCTTAGGAGACTTACCTAAGAAAACATTGGTACAGTTTATGTCAGAGAATGTTTTCCTTATGCTTAAGTCTTTCAGCCATTATGAGTTTATTTTTATGTGTGATGTGAGAGTCTGTTCTAATTTCATCGATTTTGTATCCAACTTTCCCAGCACCACTTTTCGAAGAGACTATCTTTTTCCCATTTTATATTCTTGCCTCCTTTGTTGAAGATAAATTGATCATTGGTATGTGGATTTATTTCTAGGCTCTTTGTTCTGTTCCATTGATCTGTGGGTCTGTTTTTTTTTTTTCCTTACCAATACCACACCATTTTGAGTACTATAGCTTTGTAGTATTGTCTGTAGTCTAGGAGAGTTATATCTCCTGCTTTGCTTTTTTTGCTCAGGATTTCTTTATCAATTATGGACTTTTATGGTTCTACATACATTTTCAGATTATTCTAGTGGTGTGAAAAATGTCATGAGTAATTTGATTGGGATCACATTAAATCTGTAGATTTCTTTGGGTAGTATTGCCATTTTAACAATATTAATTTGGAATTCTCTTTTGATCTTGTGGTTAAAGGATCTGGTGATCCTATCTGAAAGCATGGAACATCTTTCCACTTCTTTGCATCTTCTTTAATTTCCTTTATTAATGTTTCATAGTTCTCAATATATAAGTCTTTCACATCTTTGGTCAGGTTTATTCCTAGGTATTTTATTTTTCTTTTTGGTGCAAATTTAAAAAGCTATTGGTTATTTATATTCCCTTTGTTTTTCTTTTTCTTTCTTTCTTTTTTTTTAATGGCCAAACCCAAAGCATATAAGGAAGTTCCCTGCAGCATTTCCAAGATCCCCATCCCTGACTTAAAGTAAAACAATTTTCACTTCACCATATATTAATCCTGGTTTCTTCTTCAAAAATCCTTGATTAACAGCAAGTTTTCAAAAGACCAAAGTGTTTGGAATCAGCCTAAAAAATTAAACAAGAGCATTTCTCTCTAGGATGATTTCAAAGTGCCTGGAGTAGGCAGAGTTCATTTTATTTCATTATTAAGTTTCATAACATGGAAAGTTTAGGCTTTTGGAAGCCATCCAAATTTGAGTGCCAAGATGATTTGGGTTGAACAAGAGGATACAGAAGAAAATAGAGAATTATTTTATTATTTATGATTTAAATTTTATCTAAAGAAGAGAAAGAGAAAGAGAGAGAGAGATGGGAAAGGGTGGGAAGAAAAGGAGGAAGGAGAGGAGGAGAGGAGAGAGGGAGGGGGAAATAAACTAATGCATAGGTGATAGAAGGAAAATTAAAGGAGATTGTGAAGTTCCTTAATGTTTTGAAGTTAATATTTATTCCCTTCTTTGTAAAATGGCTTAGCTAATGCATAATGGAGTAGAGTAGAACTCTGGATGAGAGTGCCACTCAGGGTTCAAGTCTATAATGCTGATTGTGTGTACACATTCAAATGGATCAGGGACAAGAAAATTTGATTAAATGTAACCAAAGTTAAACAACTTAACCAAAGGCATTTGTGTCCTGAGCAAAATATTTTGGCTTAGATCCTGTTGGACCATTAACAGAAATTAATAATCTAGATAGACTGTTGTCACATCTTTCACAACGTAGACTCAGCGTCCATTTGTGATGAGACTAAGAGATGTTTATATAAATCATTTGAAAATCTGAGAGCACCTGTTATTTCTTGTTGTTGGGGTTACATTTGTTAAGCACACAGAAACATTCCCAAAGTTAAATGGATAGACATATTCATATTTTATTTGTTTGTCATGTCTCTTCACAATCTAGTGTTTATATTACATAGACTTTCTCTTCCTTGTGATTAGTTTTTGTATGTTATTCTTCTTAACCTGTTTTATATTTTATTGTTTAGTTTATTTCAATAGGGAATCCAGGTAGTTATGTTGAATAATTGATGTACTAATTTCAAGATAATATACCAGTTTAATTGAGAGCAATCATCTGTAATCTAAAATGCTAAATTTAGAGCAGAATAGACACTTTAATATAAAAGTATTTCAAGTAAGTAGTCTAGAATTCTTGTGCTTTAAAAATTTGGTCTAGATATTTGCCATTGTGCTAGCTATTAAGCCCTCTCATTTCTATGCTCTGGATTAAAAATTGCCACATAAATGGACACTTTATAATATGCTTAATTTCCTTTTATTAAATTGATAAATGCAAAAGCACTGAACGCATTTAGAGTATGATGAGAATTTAGGATTATTGCATTTTGTAATTTTTATATTGTTCATACATACAATTTGTCATTTGTGCAAAGACAGCCAGATGACAGTTCCAAAGCATTTTAGCCATTTTTTTTGAGAAGGAAAAGGTCACTTTCACTAGTCAGAAAAGACATCATTCTATTAAACTAATTTGCCTACATGCAAATTTTGTCATTTTTACCTCATTAACTATTTATAATGGAGTAAAAAAATATATATTCATGAAGGGGCAGCTCACAGCCTGATGGAGCTGGAACTAATATTTTGCAACTCTAATGATTTTTTGCATCCTTAATTAGATAGCATAAGGTTGATATGATTAGGTCAGGATGTAGTGTTTTTCATTAAAATACATTTTAGAAGCTGTATTCATAATCTGCCCTTGCAATTAAATAATGAGCCTATGAATTTAATATTATCGACCCAATTATCATCCCATGCAAACGTATACCTTTAATAGATTTGTGCCGTAGGACCTTCATTAGCAACAGAAGAAATGATATTTCTAAGTACATAGACTGAAAGGCTATGGTTAAACTTATATAATGGTTTTAAACATATTGGGAAGCAAAGCTTCAATTCTTAGGAATTTAATTCCAAAATATGCCCTACTATTTGTTGAAGACTAATTTACATTGTAATTATTTTCTTAAAAAGCCTACCACTTTAAAACGGCCTCTTGAAGCTCATAAAAATAGTAGGATGTTAGGCAGAGATGAAGAGTTAGGAAAGTGGTGCATCTGGACAATGGAGTGTAAACTTAGAGATCCACTCAAGCAGCATCGCTGGAAAGCATAGCTACTAGGATGTCCGCTTCTCGTGTCTGTATTATCTGAGAACTACCATTTTCATTATATGCTAGAAAGTATTTTATTAATGGATGGCTATACAATGGAGTATGTAAGGTACTCTGAGTAGTATCTGCCCACCTCCTATCATGGCTGTGTACATATAGGAAGTCTCTCTCTCACACACACACACACACACACACACACACACACCCCTGTTCTCTAATCCCTGTGTAAGGACTGCTCTTTATCCACTACTTTTATGTACTTGGGTAGCGACTATAACAACTGAGTTCTTTAGTTTGTCCTTGATGAAATTCTATATAAAGTTTATATACAATTTATATAAATATATATATATATATATATTTTTTTTTTTTTTGCTTTTTTTGCTTTTTAGGTCTGCACCTGTGGTATATGGAAGTTCCCAGGCTAGAGGTCGAATCAGAGCTACAGCTGCCGGCCTACGCCACAGCCACAGCGACTCAGGATCCAGGCCGTGTCTTCGACCTACACCACAGCTCACAGAAACATTGGATCCCCAACCCGCTGAGCGAGGCCAGGGATCGAACTCACATCCTCATGGATCCTAGTTGGGTTTGTTTCTGCTGCGCCATGATGGGAACTCCACAATTTATAATGTTTAATAATAATAGATGGTTAAGTAAACTAAACCTATACTTACTGATGAATTACATAGGGAAGTAAAATTAAGTATTGCTATCAACACAGAAAATTGTGAGCCTTGTGTTATGGTATGACTGCAGTGTTTTTATTGTGGTTTCCTTTTTTTTCTTTTTGTCTTTTTAGGGCTTCACCCACGGCATATGAAAGTTCCCAGGATAGGGGTCGAATCAAAGCTGTAGCTGCCTGCTTACACCACCACCATAGCAATGCTGGATCCCAGCCGCATCTATGACCTGCACCACAGCTCAGGGCAACCCCAGATCCTTAACCCGCTGAGCAACGCCAGGGTCTGAACCCACATCCTCGTGGTTACTAGTTGGGTTCTTAGTGCTGAGCCACGACAGGAACCCCAATGACTGCAGTATTTTCCTAGAAGTATTATTCATCCTTGCTTGGAGAATACAGTCAGGGAGTAGGAGGAAAGCTTTGATGGGGTCACAAATTGCAAGGTGGTAGCAAACAGGAAAAATGGAGGCATGTTGCTGGGGACTTGGGGTGGAGACACTAGAAAGACTTCCATGCAAAAGTCTGTATTTATAGTCTATACTTGCAGTAAAATAATGAGCCTATGAATTTAGTATCCAGCCCAGTAATTATCCGTTAGGAAAAGGAGACAGTGAGCAGATAGAGTAATAGTGACAGGAAATACCAAGCAAGTTTGAAAACTGAAAGCAATTTGGTTTGGTTGGAACAAAGGACAGAAAAGGAAAGGAGGAGAGAGATCAGCCTAGAGAGACAGACTGGAAACAAAAAAGTTGGGACTGCATATTTATTATGTGCCATAGTTGGGACTCTATATTTATTATGGGCAATGGGAAGCCAACGGATTTTTTTTTTTTGCGTTTTAGGGCTGAATGTGCAGCATGTGGAGGTTCCCAGGCTGGGGGGTCAAATCAGAGCTACAGCTGCCGGCCTGCACCAAAGCCACAGCAACATTGGGTCCAAGCCTTGTCTGCAACCTATACCACAGCTCATGGCAACACTGGATACTTAACCCACTGATCAAGGCCAGGTATTGAACCAGAGTCTTCATGGATACTAGTCGGGTTCATTACCACTGAGCCACAACGGGAACTCTGCCCTTGGAAATTTTAATAAAAAGAAGTAATTCAGTTAAGAATTTGGGTTGCCTGTGCATAGAACATTCTAAATTGTTTATTTTAAAGCTCTATTTTGCTTCTTAGAAAGTAAAGATTTTAATGCATTCTGTTTAATACATGCTTTGGTTTTCCATCAAGAGTTGTTTATTCCTGAAAGGCCTAAATTATCCATGGCACTCTCTAACTATCCAGTTCGATCCCACACTCACTTATGGATGGTGTTTATGTGTCATCAAATGTTCAGCATCCTGACCTGCAGAGGTGGCACTGGTCCGAGGCTTAGACTGGGGCCTGAAAGTAGGTGAGGATGACTCAAGCTATGTTGGACCTACCAAACGTGAAATCAGGAGTGGCACGTGGAAGTAAGTGGAAATGGAAACCAGAAATCAAACTGAACCCAAAGTGGTAGGTGACAGAGTGGTGACTACCAAACAAAGAAGCCTTAAATCTTACTGGTTCAAAGCACAAATGGGTCACTTGGATTATAAGAGCTGGTAAGCAGGGCCTAACTCAGAGCCAAAGAACATCTTATCTCCTAATAGCAGAACAAAAGGTGGGCCCTGAAACCATCTACATGCAATACTTCTGGTCCTGGACTGTGATTCCAGTGGGATTTCACACCCATAGCTTCACCTGCAGATCCCACTGCCTCCCCTCCGCCCCCCACCTACCTCCAACTGTCTGAGAGGTACCACATTCAGTGTCCACAATAAGAAGTTTGCATCTTAGGCTTCAGAAGAGAATCCTTAGTAAAATAGACACAAGCAGCCCTGTAGGAATGTAGATGAACTGTTTTTTGATGGATAGATAGTAGACCAGGTGCTAAAGACATCACTGCATTGAATAAGAACATTATTATTATTAGTAGTAGTAGTAATAGCAGTAAAGAATATCTCTTAGGTAGGGACTTGGGTGAATACAGCTTATAAGGATGCCTAAATTTTCTTAAGAGGTTTCTACTCATTAATCAAATATCTATTCCGAACTCCACGTCCAAGGTTATTTTCTTCATGCATTTAACAAATTCGCAGATCTATGCAACCATGAAGACAGTTATCTTTTTAAGATTTTGATATAAATATGGACTGTAATTACAACTACAGGCATCATATAAATTCCAAGTCTTACACAATAAAAAACTGACATTGATCTAACTAATTTGAAAATATGAATTCCGGCTACAATTTAAAATATAGATATAAAAGAGGATGATTTTAAAAAATATGGGACAACTGACATTTTTCTTCGGCTTAAAAAAAAATCATGGTTAAGGCAAGGAGCAGAGGAAAATACTATGTGTTGGTATGGTGGCTTTGGCTAATTGATTCACATTTCTCCCTTGATCTTTTTTTTTTTTTAATCTCTGAACTTCTGGGATGTTTGTTTATCAATTACTCAATATATTGTTAAACTTTTGAAAAGTCATTTGGGCATGGAGAGATCAATCTCTTCTGTAAAATGAAAATGATAGATAACGACTAAAGAAAGTAATAACTAGGAGCTTTCTGAAGACACCTCAAATGTTTGTGTTTTGAGATTGACAAGGACTTATTTACATCTTTCTAAGTACTTTCCCCCTTGATTCTAAAATCATTTCTATTTGAAGTGAAGGGTAATCCATATGTTTTTGATTCATTAACACTTAATTTGTTAGCTTCCCTTTACTGGAGTGCTATATAGCAGCCTTTTCATCTTTTTTATAAGCTTATTTTCCTCAGACACAGGAAATCAAGTTTTTCTAAGAGTAAACAAACTTAAACCCAAAGAGACCTGAGAGAGTTTTGTTTGTAACAAAGCACGTATTAGCTTTGAACTACCTCTGTATTCAGTATGCAAATTTCTTTTTTAGCGATCCCTAAGAACGAGACACAATACACAGCTCTCTGTTTTATTATTTACTGATCTTTCTATCTTACTCTAATTTCTTTTCATGATAAAACAGCCAACTGCTAACATATTAATGAAGAAGTCATTAATGATAGTTATTTAATTGCCATATTATTATTTATTCTTATTAATAATTCAGGAGATACTGATCTTTTAATAATTATGGGGTGGGAAATGAAATTTCATGTAAAGCATTAAACAATGTCCTCTCCCTTTTTTTTTTTGTAGCATAATAGTCTTTACCAGGAAGAATGAAAGTCAAATACTTTTTCATATTTTGATGTTATTTCAGAAATAAAAGTTCTCCAACATTACTTGCATAGGTTTTAATAAGACTAAAATCCAACTCTGTAAAAATACAATCATTCCTATTATTCTTTGTTCCTTTTTACTTAATTAATTTCTATAGGGTATTCTTTGGGCTTTTTACAGTCACAAAGCTTGGGTAAATTATTATTGCCACAATGTCAACATTGCATTACTACTTGTCAACATTGCATTACTACTTGTTCAGAGAAATCATTTGTTTGACTCTTAACACTCATATTTTGGTAGGTCACAGAGAATTTACATAGGTAATTCTTAGAATTTAAGTAATATTTTCTTAAGAATGAAGGGAGTAAAAATAGCTGTTATCGTTGGTGGGTCTCTACATCAAGCGATTGACATGTTGGTTCATTTAATTCTCAAAGCAAACATATAGGGTTGTTATTACTCTCATTTTACAGGTGAGAAAAATTGAAAGCTCAGAGAAAATTGAGGCTCAGCGAGATGAAGTAACTTATTTATTCATCGATTCATTTTTTTTCGCCACTTTTTACTAATCATCCTTTTGGGAGGTACACATTTTTCTTTGATGCAATTAGAAGTAAGATAAGCAGCATCTCTTTCTTTGTAGTCCAGTAAGGAAGAGAAATAAGTGAAAATACAGTAACAATACAGTAAGATAGTGCAGCAATAGAGCTATTCGCTGGGTAGTCCTGGGGTAGCTCGAACAAAGATAATATTAACCCATTTGAAAGGTCCATTGAAGATCTTCCACTGTAGAAGATGATTGAAATAAGTACTTAAGATGAAGAATAATCCAAGGACAAACTGGCCACCAAAAGAAAGGATGCTTCCAGCAAGCGATAAAACATTATGGTATTCTGAAACACAGAAAAGACCTTACCATGGCTGGAACATAACAGATGTAGCCATAGGGAACACTAAGATTAGACAAACAGGCAAGAAACAGATTCATACTGTATTGGTATTTCCCTTTCTGTGTCCATTCCAAAACCACAGTTCCCAGGCGTTCAATACGAACCTGTGCAAAAATGACCCATGAAAGACTGTAAAGTGAAGTCAGAAGTTACAAAGACATACATAAAATCGTCAAAGTGGTTACAGCTTCCTTTGATCTTCTTTGTGCTTTTATACATTTCCCATTAATTTTCATGATGAGTACATGTTATTTTCATAATTAGGAAAAAAAGATCTATAAAAGTGCTCTTTGAAAGGAAAAAAGTACCAGGCACAATTTAGAATCCTTTACAAGCCACCATCTTGTACCATTCAGGAACATCCATTCTGCAGAAAGAATATGAAACAGACAAAACCAGTAATTCATTCTATGCTCACAAACAGGTGTTTGAGCCATGACATCCCAGCTGCTGCACAATGGCCTTCTGATCTACCTTTAGACAGCATCACTGCTGTAACAACATATAGGCCAACGTGTTCACGGCATGTCTCCTGGTCCATTCTGATTGATACCTTTCCGGATTTGATGAAACGTGCATATTGCTTACTTTGGTGGCAGGGACCTTGTCATACTTTGTTTCTACTGAGGAGATTTGGTTGTTGTTTCTCTTTGTCCTCATTTCCTCCTTTCCAATTAGGAATGCAGTTCGGTTTCCATTGTCACCGCCAACAGCAGCAGTTGTGCGTTATGCCGTGATTAGGTCCTAAAACAAGCTAAGCTGCTGTGACTGTTCCTGCTGTACGCTTGGCAGCAGCCGAGTTGCAAGGCGGCGCTCCAAGTGACACACACCGCCATCTACACTTAGTTTCTGGTTTCCAGGTTGGTCCCTTGGCTTCTTCTCAGGCAAGCTGTTGGAAAAGCTCTCATTGTCACTCTGCAACCTGTCACCAGCTTGATCTCTAACTCATCTCTAACGCTTTGCTCTAGAAACTTGTTTTTAATTTCTTGCTAGAAAAAGTATGTTTCTGGGAGGGAGGTTAGGTAAATATTTTATGATCTACCAAATAAATAAAGTCTCCATTCTCCAAATGTTGGATCCTTCTAGATTGCCTTCAAACTTTGGTTTTTCATATTTTGCTGATGTCCTTTTCTGGGCCTCTTCTGGTTGTCTCAGTCATATATAAAATCGTGAACGTTATACTTATTTTTTTTATTAGGATGAAATAAGACATGTCAATAAGTTTCTTTTTTTCTATTTTTTTGGTCTCTTATTAAGGGCTGCACCCACAGCGCATGGAAGTTCCCAGGCTAGGGGTTGAATGGGAGCTGTAGCTGATGGCCTACACCGCAGCCACCAACAACGTTGGGTCTGAGCCATGTCCGTGAGTGACACCACAGCTCACGGCAATGCCAGGTCCTTAACCCATTGATGGAGACCAGGGATTGAACCTGCATCCTCATGGATACTAGTTGGGCAAAATAAACCTTAACATCTTTACTAAGATAGATATAATTCATATACGTTAATGTCCACCCATTTAAAATGTCCAGTTCAGTGGACTTTATCAGGTTTACTGACTTTTCAATCCTGACCATAATCTAATTTTAGAATATTTTCTTTACTCCAAATACTGTCATGGATATGGACAAGTTACAAGTAAAATTCTTAGAACTTGATATTGCTGGGGATTTATTTATTTTTTTATTTCAGTTTAAGGAATAACGTTCCAGGTACATAAGGTATAAAGGGCAGATTTGGGTTGATTTTAGAGTCGGCTAGATTCAATAGCCGGATAGTTCTTTGCCTCACATGTACACTTAACATTTCTGTTTCTAGGCCTTTACTGTCATGCTTCTTTTATGGAATCTCCTTCCCCACAGTCTTGTCCCTTCAAAATCCTCTGCTTTCCAAGGTCAGGCAGGATATCGGCTCCACTAGGAGGCTTTCCAGGATCTGCCTGACCAACGCACCAGAAACCAATTTCTACAGACAGTTAAGAACTTGAGGTCGATCATAGTCTGATCAAATTTTATGTTTTTGGCTGAATGTCCTTTCTTCCCCTCCTAAATGAAAGCTCCTTGAGTTGTCCTATTTCTCCAGGGTTATCTGCTTCCCTCCCGAGGCTGGGGTAGGAACTCTCATCCTTTACACATTCAAGGAACGTTGGCTCGAACTGAACGCGCCTGTGAAGAGGCCTCCTTCTTCACGAGGACCCATCTCTGGTTCTTCTCTTCTTTGACTGGATGCCAAGGGTTGATAAACAGAGAAGAATCATTTCTCCTTCAAATTCCCATGAGCAGTCAGATAGAGTCCATGGAGATCAAAACATCCAGTGCTTCTCCCACACATCTTTCACGAAATCAGACTACCATGTAGGATATTTGGATATTCAGAATTCATGAATGACTCTATATATTCACATGACCTATATTTTCTTTTCTTAAAACCTGAAGAATCCAAGGAGTCTCCCCCACTCCAGTTTTTTTTTTTAAGGGATTTCAGAGCAACATAGCCTGGAGGATTTTAACCCCAAGGTTCAATACTAAATGCCAAGAAAAGAAAAAAAAAGTTATTAATAATATTAGCTCTTTTCTTGAGCCCCATAATAGTGCTTATGATACTCTATTGCTCCAACCATGCAATCGTGTAAGAGGAAATGACAGTAACGTGCATCAGGACCGAAAAAAATAATTGGTTCTGTTATGACAACAGTGCTTTTCTAAGAATCATTTTCTTTGCCGTAGTTTCAGGGTCATAGGAAATCCCTCCTACAGTTTTTACTTATAATACCAAAATTTTTCTTGGAACTTCTTCCTCTTCCTAAAAGAGCGGGGAACCATTTCAATCTTGTAACAGACATATTAATCGTATGTTAAGTGATAGTAGAGATTGATCCAGGTGAGCAAATTCTTAATTACCATACCTCGCAGGGATTACCATACCATACCATACCATCCTTAAACATATAACCTGACTATTTCACTGGAGTCCAGGAACAGTCGCGAAAGAACCGTGCAATTTACTGAAATTTTTGCCACAACTCATGAAGAGCTCCATTGTCATAATCTAATGTAGTTAATCGCCCTCAAATGAACTTCCAAGTGTTGAGGGGCTGATGCTGCATCATCTATTTGCCTTCTGCTTTTCTCAGTTTCTCCAAGATCATTGTGTCTATTGGGCAAGCCGCTGAGAATTAATTGAAGGAAGGTCCGTCACCAAAAAGACTAGCATAAGCAGGAGCAAACATGCAGAGTTTCTGTCCCATTTGCAGTGCTAAATGTTTTTGATTCTTGCGGGCAGGACCTGCACCTGCTACATCGTATACCCTGATTTATCTTACAATGTAACACACTACTCTGCCCCGAGGAAAACTCCCATCACATCTAAATTCTGCAACTAATCATTATGAATTTGTTGGCTCAACAGATGATAGTCTGTACAGTGTAAATAGATGAAATAGCTTTTCATGAATAGATATATCAAAAAGGGCATAAATACAATTTTCAAATGTTTAAGAAACACTCAACAAATATATATGTAATACTTCTTTTTTTTTGGCTGCACATATGGCATTGGAAGTTCCTGGGCCAGGGATCAAACCCACACCACAGCCTCACCACATGGGAATTTCCTCTTCTATGTTGTTTTTGATAAAGGGCTCAGACTGAAGGGGATTGTTTATATTTTCTTTGATTTGGGGCAGTTAATCATCTTCTATTGCGAGAATGTTATGCAAATGTATAGACGAGAACATTGCTTAACAATTAAGAGGGTGCAAAGATGATCATAAGAGAATAAAACTTCTCCAGAGAAGGGTATGCCTTTTCCTTGGCTTTTTTTTTATATATATTATCTTTTAACCCGAAAGATTTTACTTCTATGATCTGACAAACAGTTCTTTGACTATCCCATGGAAATAGAATCAACTTGTAGATTTTTCACTTAAAATGTTGAAGGGAATAATACTACCTCACGTTAATGTCACACTTTAGGGTCTTTACCAAGTTGTCAACATTATTTAATTTGCTCCTTAGAGGAGCCTTTAGGTAAATCAGGTCGGACAATTTCACAGGTGAAGGAAATTGGACTCAGAGCGATGCCTTGTCCACTATGATAAATGTCACATCCGGGACAAAATCTGGGACATTCTGCCAGGCATGTTCTTTGCAAGTACCAGAACGTTTCAGGAAAGGGGTGAAAACCTCCTGCAATAAGAACTTTGTTGCCTTTGCTTCTATGGTTTTATCAAACAGTATGTTAGTAGGTTATGGGGCATTTTGCCCTCAATATGTAATTTGGAAATGATAAATGGTAAAATGGGCTTGGCTAGATCTTCAACCTAGGAAATTCAGCTAATTAGCCAAGATATCAAGAGTCAAGCATTAGGGAGTGCTTTTTGTTTGTTTCAGTTTTTTAATTCTATGCCAACTTGGAATTGCGATACTGCTCCGTAAACACTGATTGTGAGCGGGACCTGCTCCTGTGGTTTAGATTCAGTACAAGAATACTCAGAAGACCGTGATGAGACCCTACAGTAGGAAGAATTTTCCAGATCATAGAAAACTACTTAAAGACCAGAACATATTTTACCTGAACTCTGTAAATTTAGTGGAGGAAGATTTCAAAGTCCCATTAATACTTCATGCATCTCAACTTATTGAGGTAAATTATAACAATCGTAAAGGTATTTTTTTTGAAACAGGAAGTCCATATAAAGTAGACAAAAAACAAGTGATTTTGCTCACAAAGAACTGAAATGATAAGGCTGAGACTCAGTACTAAAAGGATGGCCAATTCTGTGTAAAGCAAGCAAACAAACAAACAAACAAAAAGAATCCAAGCAGTTATTTGGCTTTACTGGTGTCAAACAGAGTTACTGTCTGGATAAGTAAGAGACCTTACATCACTCCAACAAGTAAGACACTGCAAGGGAAGACATCTCACAAAATGGACTTGGGGATCTAGGTATAAACTTTATATTTTAATTAATTAATCAATTTATTTATTTATGTACTTTTTAGGGCTATGCCTGGAAGTTCCTGGGGCCAGGGGTCAAATCCAAGCTGCCACTGTGATCTGCGCCACAGCCACAGCAACAATGGATCTGAGCTGCATCTGCAATCTGCACTGCAGCTTGTAGCAATGCTGGATCCTTCACCCACTGAGTGATGCCAGGCATTGAACCTGCATCCTCACAGACACTATGTTCGGTCCTTAACCTGCTGAGCCACAACGGGAACTCCTGGATACTAGACTTTGGATATTTTCTCTCTTGGCCTCTCTTTCAAGACATTCGTGCGTACTTCTGTCTGTGAAGAAAGCGGGTAGCGTAGAAGGCTAGTAGATTGCCTTCAAGGCCCAGGAAAGATACAACCATGAAAACGACGGCATCACCCAGTGCATCTGTTTCCAGACCCTGTACATTTAACTGTTTCACTATAGAAGATCCCCCCCCTTTTTTTTTTTTTAAACTTTTAGGGCTATACCCGTGGCACATGGAGGTGCCCAGACTAGGGGTCTAATTGGAGCTACAGATGCTGGCCTACACCACAGCCACAGCAACGTGGGATCTGAGCTGCGTCTGCGACCTACACCATAGCTCACAGAAATGCTGGATCCTTAACCCACTGAATGGGGCCAGGGATCGAACCTACAACCTCATGGTTCCCAGTCAGATTAATTTCCGCTGCACCACAGCAGGAACTCCTACAAGATCCTTTAATGCAGTGCAATTGTCACTTCCTTGCCAATAATTTCCAATAGCTTCTCACCCTCAGATACCACCAAAAACATGGAACCTAAGTCAAAATCGCTTGCAGATTCAAAATATGCACCTTAACCACTTCCAAGCAGCAGACACCACTAATTCCCCATGATGTATGTAAAATACCTGCAGTGGCCTGTCCCTAAGTGGTTTTTCTCCCTTCATATTGCTCTAGGGTTTTCAGCATATTTACAAACATCGCCAAGTTTGTTTTTTATTATTGTCATCCTGTGTTTGTTTTTGCCACAGCCAAATGGTTTCCTGGCCAAAGGTCCCTGAGCTTCTTTTCTTTCCGGAATATTCCGATTTCTCTTGCTGTTTCTTTTCCATAATAACACACACACACACACACACACACACACACACACACACACATACAAATATACATGCATATACACATACACAGAAACACAGGGCCCCTTTGAATGTTCCCTCCTTTCCTGCCGCTCTTTATACTCTTTCTTTAATTCCACTAGATATAAATCACTGCATAAACTACAGGTCTGAAGACCTGGGAGCGCAAAACCCCTGCTGTTAAGCACAGGTTTATAGACTTGTTATTTTCATTACTGCTTTATAAACGATAGTGTTTGAAGGAATGTGAAGGTTAAGTGAAAGAACACTGAGCATTTCCACTGCTTGGATGTTTGAAAACTCTGGTCTTTAAATTACATTGTGCTTTTGTATGGGAAACAGTCCGACTAGACACACATTAGCCCTGCTTTGGAGATTCAGTTTTAGTTTAAGAAAGAAAAAGCTTCGGAGTTCCCACTGTGGCTCAGCAGTTTAAGAACCGTACATACGGTTTGTGAGTATAGGGGTTCAGTCCCTGGCCTTGCTCAGCAGGTTAAGGATCTGGCACTGCAGCAAGCTGCAGCGTGGGTCACAGATGCCGCTCAGATCCTGCCCTGCTGTGGCGGTTGTGTAGACGAGCAGCTGCGGCTCCAATTCTACCCTTACCCTGGGAACTTTCATATGCTGCAGGTGTGGCCCTAAAAAAGAAAAAGAAAAAAAAAAGATGATGAAGAAGAAAGGAAGCTTCCTTGCAAGCATGAATGACTTTGTAAATCTGCACATTCCAGGATTTAGGCAAGATGTCAAAGCCTTGACATAGTAGTTTCAATAGAATTGATGCACTGAAGGAGTAACGATATTTCTAATCGTGTGTGTGTGTGTGTGTGTGTGTGCATTTATCCTTAGCTTTCTGTCCTATTTATCACTAAATCACTGATATATTTTCTTTTTTTGAGTGGCAATGTTCTCTCAAAGGAAGAAGGAAAATTACTTGATTTTTATAATTTGTAATCAGAGACCCTCTTGGATATCTTCTTAAGTCATTGGATATAAATGAATGTGACCACGAATATCACACTTTAAAAGATACGTTTGGGATGTTTTCTATTACTTCCCTTTATAAAGTTTAATATTTAACTTGGAAGGGTTTTATATCCTCCTCTTTAAGAACGTCCTCTCCAGCTAATGGTTTATTTAATTTAACTTATTTGATGATTATACAAAGACTTAAGAGAAGCTTAAGATTTGGACAGGTTTCTCATAATAGGCAAAGCCTGGGCTGAAACTTGGGATTTTTGATTCCAGCCCCTGTGCCTTCTCTCTTTCATCTACAAATTCTTATTTGAATTTAATAATTTATAACATTATATCTCACGAAAGAATTGGGGACAGAGGTTGCTAGTGTATTGACTATGATACAATTTAAACCCTTAAATTTCAACTACTAAATTAAACATGAAAAATAATTTTGAAGCTAGGCTACCATCTACCTTTGAACAGGTTGACTGTGTATATCACATACCACGTATGTTATAATCTGAGGAAATAGCCAATTTTAAGTCACACCCCTAACGTCAAAGAACATACAGTTCTCTTAGAATAGGTAGAAACCGTAAACATCTTTTTAAAAAGTAGGAAACAACTTGAGGCCGTTATCAATGTGACTGACCAATAAGTCGGTCTGGTGGGGAGTTGAGGCATCAGGATCCACATCAATTAGGGGTGTCATGAGAGAATTTGTTTCCTTAAAAAAGTCAGAGAGAAAAAAAAAAAAGCCTTTAAGGCTCGCCATTGACAAGGTCATCTCCATGGACACATCATGTGATCCCAGAAGTGTCCTCCTCAATGTCATCTCTTGGTGGGGTTCTCACCTGGATCCCTGCTGTGACCTGGCTGATGTGCAGATGTTTTCCCCCACTTTCAAACTCTACCGGAAGTGCGGATAAACTCTTCTTTCCTTGGCTATTTAAGCACAGCTCAACTTACCAAAGAATGTGTTAAATCCTGAGGCTGCAGGGAAGTAAGATGGAAACAGAAAAACTTCCAAGCTTACCACCCAGTTTATAATCCTGTTGGAGCTAATTGACTCAGTGGGAAGACCCTGCCCCATTAAATAGCACTTTGGAGACACAGCAACCACACCTGTATTCCAAAGACCCCTTATAAAATTTTAGGAACTTCCTACTTCCTTGCTTTTTAACTCCCAGTTTGCTACTAAGCAAAAGGACCTCCTTTCAACCAAGAAGGTTGGAAATGATCTCCCAGGGGTCCTTGATGGTGGTAAACTGGGATCTTTCTTGAGCTCATTTTCTGGTCTGAGAGTCACATCCCCCCACTGCCCTGAGGAGATTTGCAAAGCTGTGGTGACTGACAGGATGAACGGTCTGAATTCAGGGAGAGATTCAGGTCTTCTCTTTCTGGGAACAGAATTATCCCATGACAAGCTCCGGGATATAGCAAGACCATCCAAGCAAGTATGGCAATCCCTACTATAGGAAATAGATATTTATCTTACCAGGAAACGGAGAAGTAGAGTTATTGTACTGTTGGATCCTGGTAAGGCGGCCACTAGAAGTAAGAAGAAGGCTTTGATACACTACCTGAAGGATGCAATATGAAAGAGGAAGCACTCATGGTTAATATGACATCTTGAGCCTGTTAGAGTTCTTAAAATAACCTTATTTTACCAACTCTAGGAAATGTGCCTGCTCATGAACCTTTAATCAGCAAGCTTCTTAATTAAAAGAATATGAAGCAAGAGAGAAGGGGAAATCAGGAGGTGCTTTTAGCAGGGTCATCCCTCATCCCAAGAGGCACTATGTTGCTTTTACAGCATCAATAAACTTTCAGCTTTAAAAGAATTATTTAGTCTGCAAGCAGCAAATAAAATTTTATTTTTTCCTCACACATAAAGTCGATCACAGACAGACCACCAACTGGTAGGTTAAAAAAAAAAAAAAAAACCAAACTCCTCGGGGTTTATTTGATGTTAAAGATCAGAATATTAAAATTCTTATGTGTGAATAAGATTATAAGAGTGTCAACTTCCTTTCATAAAACTCGCTAGAGAAATGGGAAACTGGATAGTCTCGTTATTTGCATCTCTTATTTTGCAAAACTGAAAATTATGTATGAAATATTTATCAAGGAATATTCGCAGTTGTTAGACATTTGATAAACCCTCTCAAAGGATCAGTCGTGGAGTTATCCCAAAGCATAGGCCAAGTGGTTAAGTAATGGAAGAAGAAATCTGAACTGTTGCTATATACAAGTTGGTGATCAGAGGCTTTATGTGCAGTGCAGATTATCTGGCAAATAAGTCGCAGTTATGTGTGATTAAAGTCCCAAGAGAAGAGAGACTGGTGATGAAGAAAAAAGAAGAAGGAAGGAGGGGAGAATAAATAATGGCTAAATGCTTCCTCAATTTGATAAACTACACACATTTAAGATTCAAGAGGCTCAGCAAAATCTGATCAAGAGAAACTCAAAATAAACCACACACTAAAACATCATTAAATTGCTAACAAAGACATAGAAGCAAATCCTGAAATCGGCCTGAGAAAAACAGCACATTGCATATAGGGGATTATTTAGCAGAAACAACATAGATGCAGTGAAGGAATACCCTCAACATGAATTCAATTACAATATTTTTCAGGAATGAAGGGTCAATAAAATACTGTCTTGAAGTTCCTGCTGTGGTCTAGTGGGTTAAGGATCTGGCCTTGTCTCTGGGGCAGCCCAGGTTCAATCCCCAGTCCAGGAACTTCCATAGGCTGAGGATGTGCCCCCCCCCAACAAAAAAAAAAAAACAGAAAGGGAAAAAGAAAAAAGCATGCTCTTATAAAGAAAAACTAAGAGAATTCATCCAGCAAATCAGGGACAGACAGTAGGCTAAAGGAATTTCTTCAGGCTGAAGTGACTATATAAATGCTCTAGTATCAGAACTCATAAACGGTATCATATTGTCTTAAATGTCATAAGTTGTTTCTTTGGCATTCCATCCAGCAAAATTCTTCTCAACTGCACATGTAGTATTGTGCTAACTCATACAAAAACAAATAAAACAAAAAAAGAACTGCCATATTTCTTACTCAATAAACCTATTCCCAGGGGTTCAAGGTATCTCCCCGGATTTTTAAATGAAGTTGTCTTAATTTCATTTATAATATTAAAATTCATATTTTAAATAATATGCACAAATGCCTTATAACTAAGGCACGCAATTGCACTAGCATAAGATTTTTTGAAAGGCTTCCTAATTTAGCCTCCTCAGTGAATATGCTGGTTTCATCCTCCCAAACCCAATTCATATAATTTCAGTTTCAAGGTCAGAACTGGAATGAGGGAAGATACTAGTCAGAGAGAATAAAGGCCTGAAGCTTTATAGAGTCAGAAGAAAGAAAGAGAGGCAGGTTCTACGATTATGTAGTTCTCTGTTTTGTGCTCTACTCTTTGGTCCAGAGAGGAGGGGGGCTAAATTAGCTGATGGAAACTTCAAGTGCAGCCCTCCTCCATGCTATAGCCCACCAAATTTAAGCTTGTACTAAAAATGTAAGGTAGAGAATATGTGGTAGAAGTGAGATTTCCTATTCCTGAGAGCACAGAACACACCTGGAAAGGTTTCCTGCCTTAATGGGAGAAGCAGGAAAGGCAGCGAAGTTGAGAGCCACTCACCGTGGCCCTTCCAAAGCATCAGCTGCAGGTAAAGCAGAAGACTGGGGGGCACCTGGAGGTGATAACAGACACTTAAAGGGGTCACAGCAACATCAGTAAAAGATGAGGGCTGCCTAATTACCCAGAGACAGCCACTGGGTTCTGAATAAGTGGAAAGCCATACAATGAGCTATATCAGCTGCTGACTTAAGCTAGGCAAGTGGTGACCAGGGGGTAAGGCAAAATGCCTCGATGACCAGAGAGGGTGAAAGCACTCCAAGAAGAACCAGTGGTCCTTTGTCCTCTCCCCACCACGTCACCTAAAACATATTGTTATTCCCACAGCTCTCTGAGGAATCTCTTCTGACTCTTCGGAGGGAAGCAGAGTAACAGGAGAGAAATTTTTAAAAATAATAAATGAGCTTTTCCAAAAGATCTCTGGCAAGTAGCTTTTATGGGTTGGATGGGCTTAGAATGTGAAGAGCAAGAAATGAAATTTGACACCCGGGTGTTAGGGCTGAACAATTCTGGGGTGGTGCAGTGCCATTGCTATGGTCATGGCCAAGACCCAAATAACGTCCTTTTCAAAGGAACAGGGTGGGCTAGAAATCAATAATTCTATTCCAGCCATGTTGAACTTGAGACACCCAACATGTGCATATGCAGATGCCAAATAGATATAAAGTCCGGAGCTCAGGGGGGAAGTCTGGTAAAGCAGAGTAAATCTGAAAGTTATCAACACATCGATAGTAAAGTCCAGGAGGAAAATTTCAAGAGAAGTTTGAGAGTTGACAGGAAGCTGGCGGTCCCAAAGACGATGCATAGAGGTCTGGTAATGAGCAAAGGGGACTGCACGATAGAGTAGCTAAATTCAGGCTATCTTTGCCAGGAAAGGACTTAAGATGTTGGAGATATTTATCACAGTCTGGTGGCAAAAAACAGACTCAGCTGAGTTAAAATTGCAAGGATAAAATTGAGAACTTGGAGAACATTCGTGATTCAGCTAATACTTCTGGCACCTAAGAGAGGAGAAATGAAGAGAGCATGCTCAAACTGTGAGAAGCAGATACTCGCATTCTGCTTATTTCCACTAGAACTTGATGAATCTGGGACGAAAGAGTCCAAATTGAACAGCTGGAATATGATATCCATCATACACACTGTGGAAGTGAGAGCTCCCATAGCTTTTTATCCCATGTATTAATAAGTCTTAGGGATGCAAAAGGAGAAAATTTAGTTAGGATAATGTTGTGTACTTTCTATGTGGGATTATGAATCCTTAATGTTATTGTCTCTACTGATGTTTGTTGGACCAGGAAAAGGCAGCTGGCTCTCTGTGGTTTTCACCAGAAGATATCCACCTCACCAGGCTATCACAGTGAGAAAAATTTTAAATGCATAAATGAAGATGGATCATTTTCCCAGTCCCATTGTCTCTCTTTGTGATGCTTTTTTTTTGCCCCGAGATTACACAAATGGATGGTTTTATGACCACTGCACATAGCACAGCTGTACATACAATATATAATGCAACGAGAAATCGTTCAGAAATCGAGGGGTTATGGAAACTTGATCTGTGTAATGCTGTCAAGTTCAAAAGCTGCATGTGTCACCCCAGCCCCATCTAGCTCATACTGGTCACGTAGGTTAGAAGTACCCTAGAGCTACTGTTAAATTATAGGCATGACTCCTTAGAGTGTTCTTGGCATTGTATTTTTCTTTTTTCTTTTTAATTTAGTTTGTGCCAAATGCAAAAAAAAAAAGTTTTCTTTTATTCTTTGTCATTTTCTGCAGATCTTTTCCCTGAAACTAGGGCCAATAGGAGCATGTCTTGTTGTGAGACAAGGCCACCAGCACACCAAACCATTACACCAGAGTCATCAAATTTGTGATTTTCCTTGCAATCCGCTAATTTTCGAAACAACAGAGTTTTTACAGTCATTCATAAGGAAGCCCCAGGAGCACAAAATGCTACTGAAATTACGCTTGGTGTGTGAAAACATTATGTTCTCGTCTTCCAATCCCTCTGCATTTATGTCTCTGTTCTCTGAGTGATAACATCGCTATAAAACCTCACAGCTACACTGGCTGTGTCACTTTGCTTATACCTAGGGGTGCGAGGCCCTTGTAAATCTTGGCTCTTGCAGGACCAGAAGCTGATTAAAGTGTGCTGGCTTGCTCTGGAGCTCTCTTCCTTCCTGTGCTTCCATTGTCATTGCCAAATACCAGCAGTCACTGACAGGGCTCCCCGGCCTGCCTCTGCCAAGTGAAATGTTTTGAAATTAAAAATCTGAAGAAATTGGTGCAGTGAGTGCTCGATCAGGTGGTTTCTCCTTAGGAAACTGCTTAATGGGGAAAATTCAGCGCAACCTCCCAGGGGCAGCCCAACACAGAACTTGAATTTAAAGAAACAGGATTTTTTTTTCTTCAGTTAAACAAATAGACTCAAAGTGAAGACTTTGGTTCTTGAGAAAAATACTTATTTTTCTAAATTATACTTAACTACTTGCTGATGAATACACACTCATTCTCGGAAAGAAAACTGAGCAGAGCAAGGGAAAAAAATAGAAAGGAGAAACTAGCAATGATCCGTAATTTCCAAATCTCACCAAAATTTAGGTCGTCCTCTTTATATGTTCCAATATGCTTAAAGTATCTTCTAGTGTTATTAAAGTTCTATGAAAATATGATGTTATATTCGTATGAGTCCACTGGATGGAAGTACCAACATCGAAATAATTTATTTCCTAGTATTTAACATTTAAGTTCTCCCCACCCAATTTCACACTATTAGGAATAATAAACAATGGACATTTTTTTTGTACATCAATCTGATCCACATGTGATAATTTTCTTAGGATCATTTTCTGGCAGTAGAATTTCCAAGTCAAAAGATGTAAAATTTTAAAGACCTGCTATCAAGCACCCTCTAGAAATATAATCACATGCCTTATCTAGTGATGCAGGACAGTGTACTTTTTAACCTATCAGTAGCAGCACAGAGTATTTAGAAAAATAACTTTGCGAATCTGAAATAGGTCTCATTATCTTAAATGTGTATTTTTTGATTGCTAATAAACCTGAAAATTTCCACATATTTAACACCTTTTTGCCTTTCTGCTCTGAATTATTCACTTATGACATTTGCTATTTTCCTACTGGGGTATTCGTGATTTTACTTTTCATTTGTCAGAACTCATTACTGATTACACCTACAATATTTTCCTTTCGGCTGTCTTCTTTGTTGTTATAAACGTTTTCGGTTTGTCACTAGCCTTTTAATAATGACTGCTTTTTAACGAGCTTTAATTCTTAGTGATTTAAATTTTCTTTCTGAAGTTCTTTCATTGCTTTTATGACACCTCAGTCTTGCTCTATACCCTAAATTAGTTAATTAGTCTAAGATCATTACTAGTTTTTTTTTTTTTTTCCCATGATTTTACTTTAAACATTTAAAGACTTTGATGTGTCTGGGAATTTATTTTGCTGTGTGGCCTCATGAGAATCCAATGAAAAATGTACCATTTCTCTATCAGTCAAGCTTCACTTAAATACTAAAGACAGGTGTACACTAAGATCTATCCGGGGGACTAAATATTTTATCACATATATTGTCAAGTCTTGTAGACCATAGTGTTTGAACTGTTTCTCATTAATTCTCATATCTAATTACATATCTAATGTTATTCTCATTGTTCTGCCATTTATTACATATGCTACGTATTTCTTTTTTCAGATGAAATTTAGAATCACGTTGTCGAGGTTAGGAAGAAAAACATCCTCAGAATTGTAACTGGAGTTTCTTTACATTACAAGACAGTCCTCGCTGTGCACTGCTAACTGAAATTCACACCGTGGGAGTGTGCAAAGCAAGGGTTCTGTTCAGTGTATATGTGAGGTTCAGTTTCCACAGTACCGTTTACAGTGAGCAAGGCCCAGGCAAATTAGTTTATGACTACATTTTATCAATAATCTTCTTTTCTGGGAGCATCATTCATTTCCAAAATATTTATAACTTGAAATTTATATTCCCGACATATAAAATAATTAACCAATTAATATTTTCATTTTTAGGTCCCTCAAGGAAATATTACAGTGTTCTTTATATAGGTTAGATACCTATTAAGGTACTTTCTAATTATTTTAAATTTACTTTAAATAAAACCTTTTTTAAAATATTAGATCTTTCAACTGCCTGTGTTCTTAAAAAGGAAAGTAACTGATTTAATAAGATTATTGTTTTGTGTCTGATTTCTCTTTGGAACTCTCTTCTTTATATGACTAGAGACTTTTTTTCCTACTTATTCTCTTCAGTTTTCTGGAATAGTAAAGCAACTTTGAGCCATTCTTTATTCCCCGATGATTATGCTCCTTATTTTGAATCCATATTTATTGAATTGAAACTGTCCATCATTTCAGAACAATTTTAAATAGCCCTGGTGATAATTTGGCTTTTATCTTTCTTGGAGTACCTCTTGTGTTTCATTGCTAAGAATTATGTTGGCTTTTGGTTGAAACTATCAGGTATTTCTGTGTATCTTCAGGGACACCTGGGTGCTCAGGAAGAAGTTCTATCGATTTACAGCAGCTGATGTTACACCTGGGCCTGCCTTGGCTTCCTGGGCAGCCAGCAGCGCAGCAGCCATTCCTTTCCACTGAGTACCCCTCCAGCAAAGCCCAGGTTTTCCCCAAAGGCATCGATGCTTCTATTAGCCACCATCTTTTCTCACTCCCTCCGGTCAGTGATCCACATCAATAAGTTCTCAAGTTCTGTTCTTCTCAAGGTACAAAGCCACTAACGGAACCAAAATTTAAGAGGTCCCTTTCTGCGCTGTCTTATATCATATCCCCACAAAGATACCCAGAATTCAGCAATGGAGAATCTGATAACAAGATGTCTAGGATGGAACATTGGACATACAGCTGTTAACATACCCTCAAAATATTCTTGAGGCACTTCCTGAAATGACAGGAGGCTGGAATTGAAGACAAGTCAGGGTGAGAAAGATCATCCTATACCAGGTTTCTCTGTTGACCAAAGATTTGTTGGTGGGCAAGGCTTGGCTTTCGATCACGAGCACTTTCTGAAGAAATTCCTTAGGGCCTGCTGTAAATAGACTTTTCATCCGAGGACAATGATGTGCCTAATAGGACCTAGTGTCACCCCAGAGGAAAACGGACACAACTGTTACAGAGCTTGGGTTCTTCCACTGCGTGTTACAGAACTCCTTAATTATTTATAGTTTAAATTCCATTTATTTTCATCATTTTTTTCTCCCTTGCTAGCATAGACAGGGATTATTATCTGTTTTGCTTTCTTCAGTTCAAATAGGTAGCCAATGGTTTATGTATCATTTAAGTCCTTTAATTTTCACTTTAGCATTGAGTTGTGCTCTCTTTCTTTCCTTCTTTCTTTCATTTTTTTTAGCTTTTTAGGGCCACAACCACGGCATATGGAGGTCCCCAGGCTAGGGGTCAGATCAGAGCTGTAGCCGCTGGCCTACACCACAGTCACAGCAACGCCAGATCTGAGCCACATCTATGACCTACACCACAGCTCACAGCAATGCCGGATCGTTAACCCACTGAGCAAGGCCAGGGATCGAACCCGCAACCTCATAGTTCCTAGTCGGATTCGTTAACCACTGTGCCACAACAGGAACTCCGAGTTGTGCTTTCTTTAAATGTGTTCCTTCTTCTAATTTCTTTGTTGGATTTTTTATTAGGCATTTAAAGCGTTTGTATCCATCCACGAATATGTCTATATGATTTAATCTATCTATAAATATTTACAGATTTGCTTGCATTATCTTATGTTTCATTGATACATTTTCTAAGATGTAATTGACGACAATTTTGACTTCTTTTCTTACCTAACTTGTATTCAGAAGATGCTGCTTTTTGTGTATTGTTATGTTTTTAATTCCCAAACGATTTGATGCTTTCTATATACCTTTACATGGCTAGTTCCTAATTTATTTTAATATATTATCAGAACGTACATGGCTTGTATATTTTTTCACTAAAAACTTCATTGAGGTTTTCCTTTGTGATCTAACACGTGCTTTTCAGTATAAACATTTAATTTACACTCGAAAAAAATAGATTATTCTCTGTGAGATTTGCAACTTGATATGTCTTTTTCTGGAGTGTCCATTAATTCTTATGGTCTTTCTTAGTGTATTAAAATACCTTATATCTTCGAACATTTGATACATCAAAAACTCAAATAAATGCTTATGAGTTCTACTGTAAAAACATTACAGTTCTCTTATATGTCTACAATTTTGGACTTAACATTTCTAGAACTAATTAGTAGCCATGGCCATGATTTTATCTTTGGGGCATGAAATTATTCTTTTTTTCATTTACCTTGAATACTATTTTGTATCAATTGGTATTTCTGCACATAGAGTTTTTATACTTTTATGAATCTTTCTTAGGATAGCATATTAGTTATAAGTGCAAATTTGTAAAAAAAAAATCAGAGTTTAATACTTTTTCTGCCTGCTTAATTTTCTTTCTCAATCTTCTCATCTGTAGAATGAGTATGTCAGTTAGCACCATCTAGCTGACTCCAACTCAAATTAGTTTGGCTTCATCCTGCTTTATTTCTTTGAAATGCCTTCTGCTGGGCCTTGTCTAAATGTTAGCTGCATTGTCTGGCTGGCCTCACTCAGAGTTGTAAGAAGGTTACTTACTCCAATTAAGGTTTCACAACCACAGACACAATGTCTTATTTCCATGAGCAAGTAAACTGTTTCGTCACTTCCCTTTCCATCTCCTTGGTCTCATCAGCGACATGTTGGGTAAGGGGGTTTCCATGAGCCTGCTCTTTCTCGAAGTTGGTGGTCTGGTCAGTTTCTCCTGAGCAAGGTTGCAAAGGGAAGGGTGTGGAGTTAATAAAAAATTGGGCTTATGAGATGGGAAAAAAGAGCAGAAATCAACAATGATAGTAACAGAGCTTTCCTCATATTGGATGAAGGCATCTTGCTAAAGCAATTAGAAGAGCGTCTGGCACTTTGCAAGTGCTCAATAAATAAAAATGCTGTTATTATTATTATTAACCTTTTCGTATTACTTTCTTATCTCTGTGAGCAGCCTGTATTTGACATTTTAAAGTCTAGCATGAATCTTGCTCTTTAATAAGGGAATTTATAATTTCCCCACTATTCCCAGAACTTCTATTTACCGGTTGGTTCTGTCATCTTGTTTTATAAAACTATCAGATATTCTGTCTTCTTGTAAATTTCCTTGAGCGCCGTGTTTTTTTTTTTTTTTTGCTATCTGAAATGTACATATTTTCTTATCCCTGGGTGATTTCTAAAGTATAACTCTTATTCTTTATATCAGAAGTAGCTAAATTTTAAAATTATTTCTTTGAGTTTAGGTGTTTTTCCTAATCTCTTAAAAATCAATGTAGGAACAAATACAGAGACTTTTACTTAGCCCTACATGATGTGAAGGCAAGGCATGCTTTTATTTCCCCTCCCCGACCCCCTGGTATCTGTTCATATGATCCTGGGTAATAGAAACAAATTATTAGTTTTTTTTTTTTTTAATGTGGCATAGCCTTTTTTTTTTCAAGAATTCACAAAGCCAGAACCTGTACATGTGTCCTCTCACCTCCTCTGCTCCCTTCACACTAGTTTTCTTTCTCCTTAGAGTCTGTCCAGTGCATACTTCCTCGGGTCTACATGCCATGAAACTCAGGAAAAGAAAAGACGGTAATGGTTTATCCAAAGGAAACTTTGGGAAATGCAACTCTACGCAATGAAGACAACAGTTGATATTATTATGCTCAGCAGTTTTCTCACATTTTAACAGAATCATACTTTCCCTTTCAGTAAGCAAATGGTCCAGTTCAATGATTATCCCAAGACACATGGCAGTCTTATTTTTCTTCTTCTTCTTTTTTCTTTTTCTTTTTATGGCAATACCTGTGACATATGGAAGTTCCCGGGCTAGGGGTTGAATCGCTATAGCTGCTAGGCTATGCCACAGCCACAGCAACACTGGATTAGAGCAGCAATGCTGGGTCCTTAACCCCTTGAGCGAGGCCAGGGATCGAACCTGAGTCCTCATGGATATTCATCAGGTTTGTTACTGCTGAGCCACAGCAGGAACTCGTCAGCTGTGTATTTTTAGTTGCCTGCTGAACTCTGGTTTCCCTCTATTGGAGACTGTCTTGGGTCATACACTATAACGAAGCTCACCTATGTGCTCCTCCAACACAAAGGGCCGTCCACTCTCAGCAAGGCTCTTCCTTTAGTGGTATGGAGGATGGCAGAGGGTACTTGCTTTGTCACCTCCTGACCCAGCCTCTTCCAGAAAGGAGAGTGGCCACATTCAAATCAGTTTCAAATACTTTTCTTTTTTAATCCTGCTTCAAGACCATCAACTTGATCAATTCAAAAATATCCGACATCTTCTATTTCCCACATGTGTGCCATGTAGAGAAATTTAGGAACAGAGGCCATTGCATTAACGTCTTCTCTCACCCACCTTGGTGTAGGCTTCCTAAGGACACCATATCTTATCACATATTCTAGATTTCAGGACTTCGGCAAATAGCCAATAAAATGATAAATGATGAGGCCACCTTTGACCATATCTTTAACCTCAGCCCTTTTCCCCTTTAATGCACTATATTGAAACTGCATGGCTACCAACATGTCTACTTGGAAACAAGGAGAAGGAATGCTGTGTTTGAAGGGGAACTATCACGTTTATGGTTCTCTTAATGCATATGTTTTAATTCATATGAAAAATAAGGAGTTCCCATTATGGCTCAGGGGGTTGAGAATCCAACTAGTCTCCATGAGGATGCAGGTTCTATCCCTGGCCTCACTCAGTGGGTTAAGGACCCAGCGTTGCTGGGAGTTGTGGTGTAGACCAGCAGTTGTAGCTCTGATTTGACCCCTAGCCTGGGAACTTGGATATGCTGCAGGTTCATCCCTAAAGAAAAAGGCAAAAAAAAAAAAAATACAGCTGAACTCATGAGAAGTATTCGGTCTTGAGATACACATCTAGGAGAAACATGCATAGAAGTGACAGTTGCTTTAAGGGAAGGAAACCCAAGATCCATCATAAAGAGACCACATGTCAATATCAATGGGGTAATGATTCTTAGATTGTTTTGATGTAGGCTTTCTTAGGGAAAAAAATAGATTATAAATGCCACTTTGTTACATTTACTGTAAACTACTGTATTACACAAAATTCCAACTTAAATGTTGAAAGTTTTGTAAGCCTATAAAAACATAGTCACTTGGTAAATTACTTAAGTAAAATTATCTAGTTCCAGAGTTCCCATTGTGGCTCAGCAGGTAAAGAACCCGACTGGTTTCCATGAGGATGTGAGTCTGATCCCTGGCTTCCCTCAGTGGGTTATGGATCCAGTGTTGCTGCAAGCTGCAGTGTAGGTCGCAGACATGGCTTGGATGCAGAGTTGCTGTGGCTGTGGTGTAGGCGAGCAGCTGCAACTCTCAGTTGATTCCCTGGCCTGGAAATCTTCATATGCCACGGGTGTGGCCCTAAAAAGAAAAAAAAAAATCCAGCTCTTATCAAGTCAATGATTGTTTTAACATAATAAAAATAATAATAACAATAATAAAACATAAACTTGGCAATCTCATTTCTTTGTCACATCTCACATTAGTACAGTCATGAAAAGTAGGCTATAATTCTTACTTTCCTAATGGGGGAATTGAAAATCAAGCAGCTTAATGACAAATGCCATTCCAACCTTAGTCATCCTGGTCTGCATCAAATTAGTGTCCGTTTTTCTTTCTTTCCCTTTTTTTTTTTAGCATCCTTGGCGTATGGAAGTTCCCAGGCTATGGGTTGAATTGGAGCTACAATTTCCGGCCTGCGCCACAGTCACAGCAACACAGGTTCCAAGCCACATCTGCGACCTATACCACAGCTCATGGCAATGCCAATCCCTGACCCGCTGAGAGAGATCAGGGATCAAACCCACATCCTCATAGATACCAGTCAGATTCATTTCTACTAAGCCACAAAGGGAACTCCTAAGTGTCCTTTTTTTTATATATTATGCTTAATGTTGAAAAGTAATTCAATGAAAATTATTTCTTTTGCCTTATCATTATATGCTTTCCAATACCAATCAGAATAAAACACAGCAGCTATGCACAAATAATCTCATCACTTAGGTCCAGGCATTATTGATCATTCACATGACAGAAAGGCAGAGATTAAAACGGTGTTGAAAATCCAGGGTAAGCTGGCTCATGATAAAGCAACGTTTGAACAGTGCTCGTGAATAATGATGATTGCAAAAATGGATGCAAATCCAGATATGATCTCTTGTGAATGAATAACTCTCCCATTCCTGTATTTCCTCCCGTGCTTTTTCCTGATGTCACTGCAGTCGCCATTTATTCTTCAAGGTTACACTGATCACATTGTTGATATTGCTGGAAGCTGTGTTTTGAATGCGCAATTTTGGCTCATTGATGAGGGTCCGTGCGAGGGAGCGATGCAACTAAAATACTGCTAATAAGACATCACAGAACTGTGAACCTGCTTGAATCTTTAAAAATCATTGAGAGTGCCAAATATCCTTGACAGTGAGTCTGGCATTTATCAAGCCACTGCTCTGCCCAACACCGCAGTAAATACCTCAGAGGATACAAAGACATATAAAGTATGTAGTAAAGGAGCTTACCAGCCAGGAGTGTAAGACAAAAATTAAACACATAAAACAATCATAGAGCAAAGAGCGGCGGTTATAATTAATAGCTCGATTGTTTGGTATGGTTTAGAAGTGTGTACATAGCTCTGGAGGCATATGCACGCCCATGCCAGGTGAGACAGATCTACATTTCAAAGTTTCCTAGGTAACATCACTTTCCAAAGAGTTTGTTTATATCAGAGAATTTATTTGCTTTCCAAATGAATCAGTTTTATTATCACCCGAGGACCTGTTGGAAGCACACAGTCCTTAGAACGGAGGCCAATAAAGAGAGTGCACTGATTAATTTTTCTAGCCCTTTGGCACAGCTGTTCTGCCTGTATGATATGTGAGCAACAGGATTCGAGACCTGCTCCAAATCACTCGCTTCCGCACTGACACAGGCAAACCCAGTAGAGGAAACGGGTCTGTTCTCTGAAAGATGTGAGGTGCCGTCTTGCCCCCGAATTAAACATCATGGAAATAAAACACCTATTTTGGAGGAAGTGTTCTTTTCAGGAACTGTCATTATTCACCCAGCCTACTTTGGTGATAGACCTGAAGTATTAAGACAATGCTCCAGAAACATTATTTGAGACAACGCATGCTAGGAAATAGTAACAGATGATTTCTGATACGGCCTGCAAAGACGTAGATATCATGATTAAAAGAAAAGCACTGAAAGCATGTGGTAACTTAGTTTATGGTAAGGGAAGTTGCTAGTGGGAAAATATTATGAGCCGATAATTTGTAGGGTTCTAATCTAGGTCTAAAGGGCAAAATTATGACTTCAAAATGGAAATAACGGTTAATCACTTAACTGGTGAAATATCTCAGAGCAGTCTTTGGATCTCTTGTTTGTCAGGGATATGGATTGTGGAAAAAAGAATCCCCCTGGCTAGTTTAAGAAGAGAAGAATGAATAAAGGGACTTACAGCTGAAAGAGGGTCTGGGAAATGTAGTCTTAAGTTTTTCTCTACCTGTAAAAGGTCTGGAGTGTTTGTTGAGAGAGCTAGTCTGCAGAATCTGGTACAGAGTTCATGTAATCTGCTTAGTTGACCTAAATTTAGGGTATTAAGAACCTTAATGTCCAAGAACCACTTGCATTTTTTTAATCAGTTACCTATAATGTATATTTTTTATTTTTATTGAAGTATAGTTGATTTACAATGTGTTAGTTTCAGATGTATAGCAAAGTGATTCAGTTATATATATGTATATATAGAAATATATCTATATGTATGTACGTCTATATGTATATATATGTCTATAAATATATATATACACACATATATATATTTATTTTAAAGATTCTTTTCCATTATGGTTATTACAAGATACTGAATATCATTCCCCATGCTATACAGTAGGTTATATGGTTTATCTAATTTATATATCCACCAACTCCTAATTTATTCCTTCCACCCCTTTTCCGCTTTGGTAACCATAAGTTTGTTTTCTATGTTTAACTTTGCTAACATATCCAATAGCAAAAATAAATGAATGAAGTTTTGCTCCATTAAATATTAATAGATCAAGCAAATTTTAGCAAATATGTCATTTTGGTGATTTGGAAGGAACCAAAGAGGAATTAAATAAACTTTCTCCTTTAAAGATGCTTCTACAGGGGAGGTATTGAATTTGGAAAACTTTGATGATTAGTTTCATATAGCTTTGTGCTTGACAGTTATGAATTCTATAGCATTCTATTCATATGTATTTACTTTAGGAAGTAGAAGAATTCTTCAAATGCTGGTGAAAATGCTTTGTAGGAAAAACAAAGACCATTTTCCTGGAAAACAGGTAGTCAGACCATGACCTTGCTAATATTGGTTGAATAGTGAAGAACTGAGTTATATGGTTTGTGGATTGCATGAATGAATTTTTATTTACTAAGTCTACCAAGTTATTAAATAATAAATTTAATGAAGTTTTCCAGTAATAATCCACTGCTTGAATATTAAAAAACAGATTAAAATGAAATCTATCAAGTTTGGATGTCAGCTAATTTCTGTCCTTGGCTTTAAAACTAACTAAGATGATGTTCACCTTAAAGGGATCAGACTCAGGGTCTCTGGCCAACAATATGAGATTCTAGAATATATACTAAGCCACCTGGGCCATTCCCGGTGGCAGAATATGGTAGAATAAAACCATAGCAATAGGTTCTTCCACACAGAGTGCTAAACTGTCAGGTTTCTTCAGATTCTGTGGCTCAGGCACCCGCCAAGCAGATTTGTGATGAATAGCGCCCATATTGATTTTTCCATAATGGAGTGTAAAAGAAAAATGGACAGGTTTTGTTGCAGGTATTTTCTTGGGGTACTAAATTGGAGGATTAGTTGCAAACAGCAGTACTGATAAAGTCTGCTGTCCATCTTGGTGGTTGGGTCTTTCTATTAAAATGACACATAAATAACCTATTATATCCCCCACCCATGGAAATTCAAATGCACCTGTCAACTTGATAAAGCACTTGCCTGGAGGGGAACATTGTTTACATTTTCACTCTATTCTTCAGAAAAAGTGAGGTTCTAATTATTTCTCCCACTGTAAATTAATGCTGACTATGATGGTTAGCGTATCTCTGTATTGTTACATCTTTTGGAAAGTTAAATAATAGAACTGATCCATCATGTATTATGCAACGTGTATTTTATGACAGCCTTCCCTGAGCTCTTTGATCTGCTGTCTCTCTAAATGCGTCTTTCTTCTCTAACTTGTCTGCTCTCTGCATCTGTCTTTCTCTTTTCCAGCCCATGAGAAATCTTTGTTGATACCCAGTTAATTCCCAAATTTGAACTTCCACCCTCTTTATCTTGCTTTTTCTTTCCCTTGTTTGGAAACACATTTATGATTTTCAACCCACAGCTACTTGTTTTCAATGATCTAATGTCATTTTTAGTCTCCTCCTGGGATATTTTTCCCATTCCATATATCATGTCTGAAGACATATCCCTTGGTTATATTCAGAATTTCTAACTTGCAAGTAATTGGGTTGATTTTCTTCGGAAAAACTTCACCTTTCCTTGTTCTTCTCATTGTTATCTCCTGGTTAGTACTCAAGATAATAATTGCATTAAACTTTACCTCTAATAACAAGTCCTTACCACTTTCCCGAAATTATTCCATATATCTCTCCTTCAACTATTTCTTCTTCCTCATCCTTGTCCACACGCCCTAATCTCTTCCAAATAATAATAATTATAACAACTTTTTCACTGGCAGAAAACACATAGAAACACGTGGTCTCTATGAATTCCTATAACAATCCAATTATGGTTACCTAAGTAATCTTAGGTATAAGCTTACCTTATAATCCTGACTCTAGTACTTTGTATTGTTTCCCATACATAGACATTCATTAATATATACCTACTGGAGTTCCCACTATAGTACAGTGGGCCAAGGATTTGGTGTTGTCTCTGTGGTTAAGAATATAGCATTGCTGCAGCTGTGGCATAGGTCGCAGTTGCAACTTGGATTTGACCCCTGGCCCGGGAACTTCCATATGCTGTGGTGCATTAAAAAAACAAACAAACAAACAAACAAACAAAAAACAACTATATAAACACACACGTGTTGAGTACTGTGTTCATTAAACTCTGTGTGACCACTGGGTAATCTTGAAATTAAAGGCACTGAAAGATAAACTTCAAAAAATCAAGTGCAGCTGCCCGTCCGAAGATCTCAGCACAGCCATTTCTAGAATTGTGGTGGAGACAGAGTCCATGCCTCCTGCCCTCTGCACAAAGCTTTCCCAGCTACTTTCTTGACACATCCCCAGGGGGTGAATTGATTCCTCGTTGCTCTTCTTCCCCAGTTTGTAAATCTCAAGCCAATTTCTAGCTTAATCTTCCGTAATGCCTACTTCTTCCACATGTAAATTCCTATCTGAGCTCAAGATACTATAGTGCAAAATCACTAGGAAACTTAAATTGGGCATTTCCCACATAAGTAATTTAAAAATCTGTAAATATCCTTCCATTGAGCTCATTTAGCCAGAGCTAAATGACAATATCTCTTAGCTAAAATTGTAAAGCAATTTAACCTCATTAGCTTTAACTCAGTTTTAAAGTCAATTTTTAATAATCAACTTTTACGTCTTTAAAACCTCTAGCCAATTTTCCTGTCGTTTAAGAGATATTAATAAATGTTTTATGATTTCTAAGGAATATCCTGAAAAATAGGTAGTATATTTTCTGTCAGTTCCTTCAGAAATGAAGAATTTTGCCCAAATGATAAAAATTCAGATCTAAAATTCTCTTCCTATGCCTACCACAGAAGAGTGTTTTCCAGAGATAAGAAAGAACGATAAGCCAAACGACAAAAATCAGTGGTTTGTTGATATTAATATTAAAATAAATGTTAAAATCATATTGCCTCTGTTTATAGACTTTGTGCTCACACTAGATAATCAAACAATCCAGTGTTTACATTTTATCCGTGTTTTTGGTTTGGCCTTGTTCTAAGAAATCTGAAGGGAACCATTTGATAGTTTCTCGTTTGCTTTTTAAAAATTTTAATGTCAACTCTATTCATTACACAACCAGATTTAGAGAATCCCAATAAGAGTAATTTACAAATAAAAAGTGTACAAAATTCCGCATTCATATAGGAAAGACCTCTTAGAAGTCAAGAAATACCACATTATAAATTTCTCTTAACCACATTAACAAATCTAAACAGTCTGGGTTCTAGTACACAGAGCTGCAAAATGGGTATGTGGATAAGCTAAGTGGTCTCTACCTCAGAAAGGCTCTTCCCTTTTATTACCTCTCCCCACCATAAATTAGTAATTTAAAGAACACAGGGCTTCCCTGGGCTCTGTCTGAATCCAGTGTTCTTGGCTGGAAAGTTGCCCTGTTCTATGAGGACCTGCAGGAAGAATCCCATATTGTAATATCTTTGTCTTGAGGTTATTTTCTCTATGTAGGTCTATCACCTTTTTATGCTTATTGCTTCAGTGGTATTTGTTTCCCCATCTTCTTCCTTTCAACGTGACTGTCTGCACTTTTTTTTTAATTTTTTTAATTTTTTTTTGGCCACGCCTGCAGCATGCAGAAGTTCCTGAGCCAGGGATGGAACCCCAGCCACAGCAGGGATGATGCAGGATCCTGAACCTGCTGAGCTACCAGAGAACTCCCAGGTCACATCTAAAACTCATTTATTGATAATAGGATGAATAAATTCATTTCTTGATTTGTTTGGAGGTCAGCTTTTTTTTCTAATTTTTAGGGCCGCACCCGTGGCATATGGGAGTTCCCAGGCTAGGTGTTGAAAAGGAGCTGTAGTCGCTGGCCCATACCACAGCCATGCAACGTGGGATCCGAGCCACATCTGCAACCTACACCACAGCTCATGGGCAACACCAGATCCCTGACCAACTGAGCAAAGCCAGGGATCAAGCATGCATGGTTACTAGTTGGATTCTTTTTCACTGAGCCATGACGGGAACTCCCCTTAAGTTTTTTAATCCAGCTTCACCCTGTCTGCCTTTTCATTGGGGTTTTTAGTCTATTTACATGTAACTATTGATATGCTTAAGCTTACGGTCTAATGACTTTCTCCTTTCTGAATGTTTTCCACCTGTCCTTTCAGTTTTTATAATCCTGTTTCTCCTTTATTGTCTTCTTATGAGGTAATCAAATATTTGACTAATACTGTGTTACTTTACATTTCTTTTATTAGTGTTTGTGTTTTTTCCTAAGGCTAACAGTGTGCACCCTTACATTATCAGACTCTATAAAGTCAAAGTGTCAATATTTTACTTCTTTATACTCCACATCTTGCATCTGACATGCCATAAGCCTGTTTTCCTCTTTCCCATTTTACTTCAACCCCAGCACATCTCACGTCCTGCAATCAGCTTCATAAGTACAGTAAATTTGCAAAAGTATAATTCCATTTACTTTCTCCCTTCATTCTTTGTAAACTTGTTTTTATAACTTACTTTTTTTTGTTTTTTTTCTTTATAGGGCCACACCTGCAGCATATGGAAGTTCCCAAGCTAGGGGTCAAATTGGAGCTACAGCTGCCAGCCACAGCCACAGCCACAGCCACAGCAATGCCAGATCCCCAACCCACTGAGCAAGACCTGGGGTCAAGCCCTCATCCTCATGAATACTAGTTGGATTCATTTCTGCTGCACCACAATGGGAACTCCTTGTTTTTATAACTTCTATTTCTACATGTTACAATCTCATCTTTTTATTTGAACAGTCAGTCATCTCCAATGAAATTATGGAAAGAAATAAAATATTTTATTTTATATTTATTTAATTACCATTTCTAGCATGTTCTATTCCTTCCTATAGATACTAACATCCACCTCTTATCATTACCTTTTATCACTTCTTTGCAAATGTGGTCCTCACTTCTTTGCAAATGTGGTCCTCACTTCTTTGCAAATGTGGTCCTTTCACTCTTCTTTTTCAAGGTTACTTTCATGGGCTATAGAATTCTGGGTTGATAGATGCTGATCCATTATCATCTGATCTCAGGGTTTTGTTTTTTGTTTTTGTCTTTTTACCTTTATCTAGAGCCGCACCCGCAGCATATGGAGGTTCCCAGGCTAGGGGTCTAACAGGAGCTGTAGCTGCCGGCCTTCGCCACAGCCACAGCAACGCGGGATCCGAGCCGCGTCTGCAATCTACACCACAGCTCACAGGAACGCCGGATCCTTAACCCACTGAGCAAGGCCAGGGATCGAACCCGCAAACTCATGGTTCCTAGTCGGATTCGTTAACCACTGAGCCACGACGGGAACTCCCTGATCTCAGGATTTTTTTGTTTTTGTTTTTGATAAGTAAGGAATCACTTGTAGCCATTTCTTCTCTACATAACTGTTTCTCAGCCTTCAAACACACCTCCCACAGGTTGCTTTAAAGGTTTGGGTTGTTTTCTTTTTTTGGGAGGGGGTTGATTTTCAGCAGTTCGTGGAAATGAATCTGACTAGTATCCATGAGGATGCAGGTTCGATCCCTGGCCTTGTTCAGTGGGTTAAGGATCCTGCGTGGCAGTAGGCAGGCAGCTGCAGCTCCGACTCGAGCCCTAGCCTGGGAACCTCCATATGCTGGGGGTGCGGCCCTAAAAAGATAAAAAGACTGTAAACAAACAAACAAACAAACAAACAAATAAATAAATAAATAAATAAATAAAATTGCATTCATACGAACCGGGAATTAAGCCTTTAGTGTCTTTCAGGGAGACACAATTCAATCCCTAACATTGACCCTGCTTTCAGTTTATCCCTCAGTATTGGCTGGAATGGTTCATTCAATAATGTCATATGGATACTGCCCTGTCCAAAAATGTCCAGGGGTTCCCCAGTTCTTTCAGAGAAAAAGCCATACTCCTTAACCGTCTTTAGAGGCCCACGTGCTCAGCTCCTCCTTCCATTTCTGTCTGCTCTGATTTTATCCCCTCTTTCTCTCTGGCTCACTTGGTTCCGGTGCTTTTGACCTCTTGGCTTTTTCTCGAACACAAGGCAAGTGAACTCCCCTCAAAGCCATGGTCCTTGCTGCTGCTCCCTCCTGTCCTGTGCTATGCTCCCCCTTATATACACGATTCATACCCTCACTTTATTCCGATGTGTATTCAAATGTCTCCTTCTGAGAAAGGCTTTCCCTGAATAAAACAGAAACTCTAAATTAAATAGCATTGAAAGAGCCCTTCAGCCTCACGCTCTCCACCTGCTACCAACAGATCTTCTGCCCTGTTTCCTTTTCCTCCATAGCGCTTAGGATCTATTTAGTTGCTTGTTTTCTGTTTTCCTCTCCTAGAATGCCAGCTGAAGTAGAGCAAGGGTTTTGTCTGGTTGGTTCAAATTTGTGCTTCCAGAATCCCATGGTGCAAAGTAGGATCTCGGCTAATAGGTTTTGAGTGGATGGTTGAATGAATGAACTAATGAATGAATGTGCTTTGAACAGAGCCTTTGACATAATGAGTCCTAAATAAGTATTATTTATAATTCCTATTCTTCATTAATCTTTCCCCAAAATAGTGACTGCTGTGATCAATTTTCTATATGGTACTTTTCTCCTTTCTTTATTCTGTTCTGGAAATTTCATGCTCAAAGAGAGAATTGTTTTCAAGAAAAGGGGAAGATTTAATGTTCAAACGTGACAATGAAATCATGAAACTGAAACTAACCCTTGAGATCTCAAAAGGTATTAACTATCCCTCCTCAAATCCCTTAGAATTTTTAATTTCTCCGAGGGCATTTTCAAACTGACTAGTTTGAAATTAGAGTTATTTGCATTTATTCACACTTTTTTTTACTAAACTGTAAGTTTCATAGGGGCCAAGAAAATATATTTTATCCTGCATGTCTCATGGCATCTAGTTTGAATGAGTGATCCAAAAATGTTGTTGCATAATGAAAAAGGACATAGTTTTTAAGCACAAAGGACATATAATTATTTTCTTTATAGTCGTGAACAATAATTAGGAAATATTTCCTTTTCCTGTAAAAGAAATGCATTAAGTTAAACACAATCTTTTTTTTTTTTTTTTTGCCATGAAACCATTAATGACTCTTTCAACTCTTTGCATGAAGATGGACTTAATTCATCTTCCCTTGTCTCTTCAGTGCCCTTATGAAGGGAAGGGATGTGGTTTTTAGCTCTTTTATTTCACATTTATCATCTCTAAAATCAAAATAATATTTTCGTTCTTATAGGGCTGTTTAATGAGGCAATTAATTATTGTACAATGCATTGTAACTCCTGGAGTAAAGTTTTTATATGCGTGCAAAGGGGTGTTATTCCAGGAGAATTATGACATGGGCAATCTTCGGCTGGTGGGTGGAGGGGTGGGATGATGTGATAAGATAGGAGCTGAACAAACTTCACCAAATTAAGAAATAGGGAGTCCAAACTTGCCTTGTGGCAACTTGGTAGAGTACACCTCACAGATTTTTCTGCAGGAACAGCCTCTGTACTGTAAGGGAACTGATATAAAGGAGCAGTTGTTTGACCTATCCACTTTGCAATGGCAAAAAGGAATCCGTTTCAGTAGCTTCAAAGATAGGCTTTTACGACAAAAACAACAGATTGCCTTCACGATCTAATTCCTTTAAATCCCATCATTCATTTATTTAGTCTTTCAACAAATAGATATTTGGTGCCTCCTCTGAGTCAGACCCAGGAACGTAGGTTGCAACTGTGGCTGGGATCTGATCCCTGCCCCAGGAACTCCGTATACCACAGGGCAGCCAAAAAAAAAAAAAAAAAAAAAAAAAGAAGAAAGAAAAAGAACGGAAAAAGAAAAGAAAAGAAAAAGGGGAGGGGGCAAATGGTCTTTATATTAGTAGACATTTTGAAGCTTATTTTACTCGTAATCAGGTGGCTTACTGGCTTTAACAGATTTGAGTAAACTTTAGCCAGATCTATTCACCACATTGCAAGTCCACTACCAGTAAGGAAAAATTGTAATCAGATTTTTTCTCCTTCTGTTAATTGGACTAAAACTGATTGTCTGAACAAAATCAGTCCAATTATTTTTCTTCAGTTCTGTTGGACCAGGAAATGAAATATTAGAGCAAATAGATACATAACTTCCAAATTCATGATGCATTTTGTTTTTTTTTTTCCTTTCTGGAATGCTGGAGAAGAAAAAGAGGCTTTTTTAAAGTCTCTGAAGATCTGAGTATATTGTACAATTCTCTGGTCATGATTTATAGGTGTTACACAATCTGACTTTGAAATTAAAAAAAAAATTCTTATGTCTACAGGGAGTGGAGTATGCAAGTGGAAAATACCGCTGGCCAAGTCATTAGGACTTTTTTACATTTCAAGAATGGGTTTGCCACCTGTAGGATTTATCTCAAAGAGCAGTGGGTGGCCAGAGGAAGGAAGTTTTGTTTTTATCCTTAGCTTTCTCCTTTCTGTCATCTGATTTCCCTCCCCCTCCTAACCTCAGATTTGAGGTGGAGTATCTTCAGCCTCTTCCTACTGTGCCTCCGAGGCCCCGTGACACAGCGAGGAGTGGCGGAGCTAGGGCGCTCCATGCTCACACTCACTCTGAAGCACATCTGTAGCTCGTTCGTATAAAGTTGAATTAGTAAAATTACCATTTACATGCCTGCCCACAAGCAAAAGCCTTGATGACGCTGCTAAGACTTGGGACTTCCCACGTACATAAAATAACCTGCATCTTTTTCTTGCATGTATTTCTGTTCCTGGGAGCTTTGAAAAATGTCATAACCAGAAGCCAAGTTCTTGGCGGTTTTCCTAGTGTGTTTCTTAAGAACTTTGCAGTGGTGTTATGAAAAAAACCGCACATATTTCTATAACAGAGGCAAGATGGAATATTTTGGGTTTGCCAGAATTAGAGGTGGTCACGATAATAAAACTTACTCTATAATGTGTATACAAACACATAGGGCTATACATTAGCTTTCCCCAAATTGCATTATTTCTATCTGAATTAAGCACGGGTAATTTTGTTTAGAAGCATGGCTTTTTGACAATGCAACGTAGTTTATTACCTTTCTTAAAATTGGTTCAAATTTACTTAAGTGCTTGTTCTATAAGCCCAATGGCTATGTTAAAGAAAGAAACACAAAGGCATAATCATTTTACTTACCTAGTTTATTGGTTATGTATAACCAATACATTTTTTGCTTTTTTATTTCAAAGCAAATGAACGTGCAAAATTTTTAATATACATAGGCTGCACGGACATAAAAATATCTAAAGAGAAACTGAAAGCAGTAACAAATATGTGCATGCTTCCAAACCTTCTGACGTTAGCCAAGGTTTTTGTATTTAAGTCAGTTTCATAGGTTAGATTCTCATGTGGACCAACGATGTCTTTGTCCAAAAAGTAGACAGTCTGGATGAGTCAAGGAAGAGGCTCCAAGTTTACCACTTAGAAAACCAGTTCCTGCTGTGCCTTTTCCAACTTGGGAACAGGGGTTACCACTCTTTTTCTAGACACAGATCTTTGAGATTTTGACATTTTTAAAATTTACACAGGAACATAATGATGTTGTAGAAGTACGCTTGCATTGATTAGTTCTAAAAGAAGGCACCGCTTTCTAAAACAAAACACAGCATTTCTGGGTAAGATGCCCATTTTATCGGGACCCAGTTTTTTAATGACACGTTCTCTCCTAAAGAACTGGTGAATAAAAATCACAATCATCAAAACACGACTTATTCGGAGTTCTAAGCAACCATCTGGGTCACCCGGAATGACCTAATTTTCTGACCCTGGTTCCCTCTTGCTGATTTTCCACACTTGTAAATAAAGTGTAAATACGAGTGAGAAAAGACAAAAAAATCCACCCAAGAGCTGTTTAAAAAAATGTATCTCTGCAGTAAATCTATGTGCCATTGTGTAATTATAACATAAACAAATCCACTGTAAGGACATTTGAATCAGACCTAATTTCATGCTGAACTATTATAATGCAATTAAGAGCCTCATAGTCCTGTTTTAATTAAGCTCTGTTGTGAAATATGCAGCATTTGAACCTGTTCCGGCCTGTTTCGTCTGCCGTTGAATTACTGCCCTTAACTTGTTTTTCTGCTCAACGATGAATTTCACTTAAGGATTAACGTTTGAGGGTCTGGCATTCGGTGGGCTCTTCTCAGCTTTTGCCCCTCCAGATCCAGATCTTAGTTCCTCAGTTGTGCCCTCAACTCATTTGCCTCAAAAGATTTGTTAACCCACCTCAGGCTCTCGTAGAAACGAGGGGACAGATTTGATTGGTTTAAGAAAAGCGATTTCAGGTGACAGGAGAGCTTAACTTGTGGGGCTAACTTCAGATCCTGTAGGCGCTCTGACTGTCTTCTGGGCCATCTTTCTGCCGAGAGACAGATCCAACTCCAATTTTCCACGGCTTTTCCTCAGTCTGCCAAATAGTTTAACCATCACTCACCCGGAAATGGAAAACAAAGGCATCTATAGAAATTACACTTTATAGAAAAGTCATATCCTGCTTCCTCCTTTTTATCTTTCACCTGCTTCAGGTGAGGATGTCTAGGTTGTCGGGTGCTTTGCTTTAACAAATCTGTCCCTTCCTCCAATCAGATTGCCTGAAATAAAATGACATGGGAGGAGGTCTCTTGCGGGGCAGCGGGTTAAAGATCCGGCATTGTCACTGCTGTCACTTGGGTCACTGCTGTGGCTCGGGTTCAAGCCTTGGCTCCAGAGATTCTACAAGCTGTGGGTGTGGCCAAAAAATAAAGGAAAGTAAAATAAAAATAAAAGTATATGGGAAATAGTCTGTGCGAGCATTTAGCCTGGTGATCAGACATCACATCAGTCTGCTGAGGAGCTTATCACTCAACGATTAGTTTTAAAGAAATAGAGTTAAAAGTCAAGAGAACAGAGTTGCCAAAAATCATGTTCCCCCACTTGGATTATTCCAAAAGGAGCCCAAGGCGGTAAGAAAAATCAAATGGTGGTGTCTTCATCACACCTCATCTCTGTGTCCACCCGCAATACGCCTCTCTTCAGGTTTAGTTCCTGTTATAAAACATCAGCCAAGTTTTGCCTTTTTTTTTTTTTTTTTTTACCTTGCCCTACTTTCTTAACCCTAGGGAGGATTTTAAGAAGGTTTCAGAGCTAAGCATTCCCAATTGCTTCAGGCTGTCTTTGGTTGTAAGTCAGAATATAAAGCAATTACCGGAGGGTAGGATGTATGCATGGCTAATGGGAGAATGTTCACCACTAGATCAGCAGGTAGCTGAAAATATTCTCTTTTGGGTGAAGATCGGATTCAGATACTTAACCATTTCTAGGGAGGTTTTATGGATCACCCCCTTTTCTTTTTCCAGAAGGTGTGTACTCATAAAGCACAAGGAGTAACGTTTAACTTGATCCACATGCCTTGTGGACATGTGTTTGATTATCTTAAGGACCACAAAGTGCCAAATTCTGAAAATGACCACAATTGCTGTAGTATCAGAAATGTATGGTCGAAAAAAAGGGGAGAGAAAGATGTACTTCAGTATTTTTTTTCTAGACGTACTTCAGTATTTTTCTTCTTTTCAGTTCAAAGACGCTTGAGAACCTTCCAAGGGATATTAACAGGACTAAATGGCTGCCGTGTTTGGATATGCTGCCTCCATTTCGGTTTCCCAGGACAGATGACAATGTACCCCTTTTGAGTGAACAAGGGGATTTGCCGAGTTCCCTCTCACACTAAGGACAGGAAAGTTGTCCCATAGGTTTTTTTTCTCACGAGCTTTTAATGGAAGTAAACTTCATATCCAGAATCACGTTCACACACAGCCCCATTCTGCAGCCACACACTAACGCACAAAAGAGCAGGGGACCACGGGGCCATCCGTTTGACCACATGGTGGCATCAAAAGTACACTGGCTTTAGAGTCATATCACCCTGGGTTCAAATACCATAGCTGCCTGATTATTGTTGGGGGTTTCGAGGGGCTACGGATGGTATATAGACCTCTTTTCCCCACCTGAGCTATTGGAGAAAAATTAAGGAAACACAGGAACATGAATAAAGGAAATGCAGATATCAGCCCCGTTACTAAAAAAGCTGTTTGGAAGACATGGCTCCAGATCATTGGCCAGGTGGGCTCACTCCACCCATGAGGAGCTGAATGGCAAAGTCATGCTTGAAAGCGGGCTGCTAGACTATGGTCGGGCAGAGAATGTGGGCACTTCCTAGAGATGACCTAAGTGAAAAAAAAAAATCCAGAAAGGCCAAGGGGAGCTACCCTGATTTCTTGTTCCAAAATCACCAGGAAAAGAGTAAGACATGTGGGAAATCTGAGACGGGGGAGTTCAATTATTTATTAGTAGATAGTATCACCATATAACTGTATCTTTGGGCAAGTTGCTTAACATTTCTGAGTCTCAGTTTCCTTGTTTATAAAATGGGAATAAAAATACCTACAACAGAGTGGAAACATAACAGACAAACAAATTAATATCTGTGTGTGTGTGTGTGTGTGTGTGTGTGTGCGCGTGCGTGTGTTAACTGCTCACCTTCAAGCCTGCCACTACATAAGGCTGATTTTCTTTCTATCTTACCCTCTGCTTTTCTTCCTAGACACGAGATCATTCAAGGATATTTCGGGGTAGAAGGCATTAGAGATGGTTGAAAATGAGAGGAAGGAGGGCGTGCATATCAAAGCACATAAGACTGATTTCTAAAAATCCACTCAGCACAGTTTACTTTCCAAATTTTCAAGGTCACACATCCTTCTAAAAGGAATCAGCTTCCATAGCAAGAATTACTGCTTTTCAGACAAATGTATACATCTTCATAGTACTTTTTAATATGTACCTGGTGTCCAGGGGTGCAAATGATTTTGTTTCATGTTGCATTTCCAAGACAGAAATGTACCTGCCCAGCCATCAAGGCTCCCATCTCACCAAGTACCTAGAATGAGCAGAAACCTCCCGGTTCTCCGGGACAGGGCATACTTAGTCCCATCTCATTTCTTTTGCTCTGCTTTGCCTGAGGTTTACCGCTTTATATCCAAAGGCTGGAAAACATCAGAGGCACATGAAATACCTGGCCTGGAGCTGCACGTGCCGTCGGGAGGCTTCAGATCTGACCTTGACTCCAGGAACCGACTTTTGAGGGATCTAAAGAACAGCGTGTCACCACCCATCTCCTGATTTCACCTGGGGATGGGCGCTGCTGCTTAACAGCCTCACCAGGCTACCACGCAGATTAAAAATTAATTATATAGGAGTTCTGTTGTGGCAGCAGATTAAGGATCCAGCGTTGTCACTGTGGTGATATATATATATATATATATATACACACACACACATACACACACACACACACACACACACACACACACACACATATATATATATGAATTCACATTTCCATCATTGCTACCACAATTTTGACATAGTTTAATAAATTCTTCCTCTTCAATATGGCCAGTGGTCCCCCCCAACCCTGTCCTGCCTGTTTGCTACGGTCCCATTGCAGCGGCATCACTGGCCAGTGGTACATTATGCTTGTCATCTCCTCAGAACTGTCTCTGTCACTCAAAGCTCACATCTAGCTAGTAACCAAATTCTGAGGATTCTACCTCAAAAAGTAAATCACTGACTCTGTCTCCGGTCCAGTTGCCACTGTCCAAATGCAGCGTCCTGTTATCTATTGTTGGTGAGAGGATCTCCAGTCTCTCATCCTTCTGGTCTACCCTCCACTCTGTCTTTAGCTCTACTACTCTAACATACAAGTCCAGTCAAACTTGTCCTCTGCTTAAGAGCCTCCAGCAGCTTCTCCCCTTTACGAATTACATTAGAAAATATCTTAGAGTACCCAGCATCTTCACAGAACCAAATGATATTTCTAGCCTCACATCCTAGTCCTCACACCTCTCTCCTTTGGTCAGGTCCGCTGCACCACTGATTGGCCCTTGAGCCCGCCATACACTTTAGCATCTCAGGGCTGGACACGCCTATGGCCATCTTCATACCCGTGGAAATCCCACTAAGGTTCTAAGACCCAAATCAAACTTCACCTCCTCAGCAGTGTTCCTTCTGTGCATGCATCACAATTAAATTTGTTTAATTTTGTTTTGCTTTTTAGTGCTGCACCTGCAGCATATGGAAGTTCCCAGGCTAGGGTTCCAATCAGAGCTGCAGCTGCCAGCCTACACCACAGCCACAGCAACTCAGGAACCAAGCCACGTCTGTGAGCTGCATCACAGCTCAGGGCACTGCTAGATCCTTAACCCACTGAGCAAGGCCAGGGATAGAACCCGCATCCTCATGGATACTAGTCAGGCTCATAATCTGCTGAGCCATAATGGGAACTCCATAATCAAACTTGTTTTACTTTAAATGTATGCCAGTCTCTTATTGTGAATTCCTGGTACATTGCTAGTTCCCAATTGCTTGTTTCTGTTTTCTCAAAAACCTAACAGAATGAATCTTCAAAAAATGTCTGCTTTCAATGTCTGTTCTGTATTCAACCTTAACCTTTTCTGCTCATTCAAGCTATTTCCAGACATTTATCACTTTTTTACCTCTCATCCAGATTTTAATCTTACCCTTTTATTTTCAAAGAAAAAAAAATCACCAGCTAGAATCTTGGGAGTTTATTGTCACCTATAGACTTGACTTACAAAATAATGGGCCAAAACATTCATATTTTTAAATCTTTACATATTCTTGAGGATTTAAAGTACTTGTAAATCATCTTAGAAGGAGTTAACTTTGGAGAACGTGTTTGATATGGACTTTCTGACAGAACAGATAAATTTTCTGCTGCAGAAAGAGCCAATGGATAAAGAAACCAATTGAATACCTTCCTTGACTTATCTCTGAAATGACTGGAGTCTGTGAATGTGGAAACTGAAAATTTTAGGAGGCATTTGCATAACTCAGCAGTTGCAGGAAAAGATAACAAAGATATCTGGAGACCACAAGTTTTATTGGCCCCAAACAAATTTTAGCACGGTACAGTCTAATCTGCATTGCCCATACCTGAGACAGTCGATGGAACAGTGACTTTTGAACTCATTTGTAGTTCAATTAATGCTACCTAAGGCCCCACAAGGTGTATTGTATTAGACAACAACGAATTGTTATCTGAGAAAGCCTATCAGAAAATAAAGTCCAGTAAGTACAAGAGTTGCGATTACTACAAAGAAAAAAAAAACAAAAACTAGTAGGTAAACACATAAAGTGTGCACAAACCCTACCCTGGGCACTTCAATAAAATGCATCTTTAATTTATCTTGTCCACTGTTTTGGTGACGTCAGAGGCTTAGCATTTAGCACACCGCTAAGAAGTAAAAAAGAACAAAGATTTACTTGGGGTGGGAAAGCACAAACACCCATTCATAAAACCATCCGTCAGCATTTTTTTTCTTTTTTTTTAATCAACACTGTCATTGTCGCAGCCTGCTTGATCTTCCTACTTTGGGTTAATACGGGAGCCAATTACTGCTTCATCTGTGTAGAATTAACTTTACGGAGCTCACACCGGGGATTTGCCTTTTTTCACTATTTAGATAGATGTCATCAAAATATGCATGGAATGGAGTGCAGGCACTGCAGATGGCAGAGACTTTCAGATTTATTGTGGAATCATTTAAAATTGGTTATGCTCTTGCCAGAAGTTAATTAATTTTTTTTTTCTTTTCATTTCTGGGGCTGGGGGGTTTCGGGGGGGGGTCTCTGTGTCTCACTAGGTGGCAGTGTATGATTATATCTGGAAAAGCCATGGCGTCCAGTCCAGCTGTGACCTCCAAGAGCAAAATGAAATGTCTGTGTCTGCACTTGGTCCAGGAGATATTACGTCTCATGTAGCTGTATACACCGTTTATCCCAGTGGGTTCCAAAAGCTATACCGCCATTTTCTTAGACTCCCTAGTGGTGCTATTCTTGAGGTGAGTATATATGAAAATGTTTTAATGCAAATGCTGTGTATGTTGTAATGCATGAATGTATGTGCCTGTGTTCGTACTTGATTTCAAAGGCTTCAGAACTGCTTTGCAAACACATTGTAACTCATGCTTCTAATACCATGGACGACTTGAAGATGTATTTTAGTGTTTTCCTAAAGAAACCGAAGTACGACATCAGGGAAAAAAAAATGTTTCTGGGCATAACCATAGGAAGAGAGGCAGGGAAAAAAAATCACGTGTGAAATAAATCGGGATTCTGCCCCGATAACTTTGACTCGGTTAATATTTGTAAACATCAGCGGGTTCATGAAGTAGAAATATCTGCATTCATAGACACTCTGATGCCTCAGGAAAATGCAGAGCCCTTTGTTTAAATGATCTCACACAAAACAAATGAGATAGTGCAATTTCATACTTTTTTTCCATGAGATAAATCTTAAAAAATAAAGACAAGCCCCCATCTCTAAATCTTTAACACTTTTTAGAGTAGTATTTGGCAAAGATCTTGAGGTCATATTTCCTCCTAAAAAATCAAGTCTTTAGGTGAGTTTTTTTTTTTTTTTAATCTTAATTGTTTCATATTCTCAGAATCCAAACTTCGTGACATGCGGAAACCTGAGGCTCCCATTAACGTCATGAAGTCTGAAAGAGTAGAATTTCCCATTGTTTGTTGGGAATGAAGGGTGGAGGAGAGGCAGAATTCAGATACCTATCACATCCAATTCCTTGGACTTGCAAGCATGAAACTCACTTAGGGGTGGCACCATCTTAGTTAAGAATTTGTAGACCAACCATCACACTTTCCCTATGGATTTTAGCTATTGTCGTTTCTGTTATGAAGTTTATGAAAGTGTGTCCTCATAAAAATCCCTTTGACTATAACCGTGAAGAAATCTCCGATTGTTTAGAGCTCAGCCTTGCAGGTAGGGCACTTCTGTTTTCTACAATACCAGCCCACGATGGTGTTCGGTTCTTGAGTGACTCACATGGGCACTCAACTCAGAGAAGCAGATGAGGGTCCCCATTATTTCACCTCCCTCTCTCCCTGACTGGGCTGTGATAGAAGATGGGGTTGTTAAAGTGCAGCAAAGCAGCAGGCGGGCAAATTGGGACCACATCGAATGTCATTCTTTGGGGGCTTGGGTCCTAGGCTGCTATTGGCACTTCTGGGTATGACCTTTTGCATACTTTTTTTTCCTTTTTTTTAAGGGCTGCACCTGCAGCATGTGGAGGTTCCCAGGCTAGGGGTCCAGTCGGAGCTACAGCTGCGGGCCTACACCACAGCCACAGCAACGTGGGATCCAAGCCGCGTCTGCGACCTACACCACAGCTTGTGGCAATGCTGGATCCTTAACCCACTGAGCTAGGGCAGGAATCAAACCCACATCCCTATGGTTATTACTGGGATTCATTGAGCCATTCAGAACTCCTATAGACTTCTGAAACGTTTGCTTTAGAAACCTCCTTGTGAGGCAAAACTGCCAGGGTTTAATTATTAATTTTTTTTAAATTTGCACAAGCATGTACTTAAATAGATATGCCTAATAGAAGCTGAAAAAACTGGAGAAGTCAGGATGCCAGGGCCGTCTGTCCTTCTGCTAAAAAGCATCCTGTAGCTTGTAGTCCCTGGGGTCTGAGTGGGAAGCCCCGGTGTAAGGTGGCCTGTTCTTATAAGCAGAGCAATCATCAGGGCCCTTTAACTCACTCGTTGCTGCATTTGCTCTAGAAACTCGGTTTAGTCATTTCCCACTACTCTGCCTGCATCCTTATGTGTAAAACTGGGTTGTGAATACTTACATTACCTGTCTCGCAGGGACTTGGGACAGGGTAACGAGATAACATCGGCAGAGTATATAGGCTCTTTTCTACAAAGGGGCGATAACATTACAGTGTGTTCTGGATCACGCACTAATTCATCCAAGCTTTAAATATCGATTTCAAGTACTAGTAGCAATTCTATGTTTTAAAAATAAGAGAAATAACTTCTAGAAGGATTGAGAGGTGGAGCAAGAGGTGTTACGGATCCATCTGGCTTTGGCTGCCCGTGTTTTCCGCACTGTTGGATCCTATGACAGCGAATGACATGATGGTGGAAGTGGGCCTGGGTGCCTCTAAGCCTGTCCCCAGATGAGACACTAACAAATACTAAGCCAGCTTTCTCTCCGTTTTCAGGTATGAGCAAAGGCACAGGGTCCCACTGCCTTTAGAGTCCAAGTCTAAAGCCTACCCATGTATTTCTTCATGCTCTGTGTTACCTGCTTTCCCCTGTGTGCAAGCTATGAAATCCATTTTGAAGGGACTTACCCTCTTTATACCTTCTCTAACACTTTTTAGGAGGACTACGTTTATTCTTTAGCCTTTTCTAAACTTGTTTCCAGTATTAAACCGTGTCTCCCAGAGAACAGGAACCATAAAATTACATCAGCCCCAGAGCACAATGAAGGCAAGGCAGATTTTCTTTCAGCCACTTGTCCGGCTGTTCAGCAATCTTCCTGTTTTTCCTTATACCTCTCTTGATCCCTAACAGGTACAGCCTGGTCTGTTACTGGCTTTCTGAGCTATAAAATTGGAATGGATTCGAGGCCAGTCTTTCATAACCTCGGGGAGAAATGAAATTCATGTATTATCTTTTCCGAAGAGATATATATGGTCAAGAAGTTTCCAACAACACCACCTAGGTAGATTAGACTTTCTGGATTAAAGAAACACCTATGGAACTTTTAAAATTATAGACTATAAATAGTCACCTACTTGGATTAAAGTTAACTTCTACCTTTGAATTCTGTCTCTGTACCAGGCATAGCCATTGATCAAGGAAATCTATGAAATTGCACTGAATTTCTGGATGCCAAATTATGCTGCTTTAGGGGTAATTACGAACCATGAGATCCTTTCCATTAAGATCCATATTATGGGAGTTCCCTTCGTGGCTCAGTGGTTAACGAATCCGACTAAGAACCATGAGGTTGCGGGTTCGATCCCTGGCCTTGCTCAGTGGGTTAAGGATCCGGCGTTGCTGTGAGCTGTGGTGTAGGTTGCAGACGCGGCTCGGATCCCGCGTTGCTGTGGCTGTGGCGAGGGCCGGCAGCTACAGCTCCTGTTAGACCCCTAGCCTGGGAACCTCCATATGCTGCGGGTGCGGCTCTACATAAAGGCAAAAGACAAAAAAAAAAATCCTTATTATGTGAACAGAGGAAACCTATACTTAGGAAATGATTTGGATCTTCTTAGAGATACCTGTAAAACCGAGGCCACATTTTGATGGGATTTTCTGATAGGGGAAGAAACAGGTAGCTGCCTCTGGGCCTCATTCACTCACAAAGCAGATATGGTGATAAGCATGAAACCAAAATGGGTGAAGTTTTGTTTCATCTTTACAACCTGAACTCCATTCTCAGGAGTTTTATGGCAGTTGTTAAATAGGGTATCTAGTTTTTTAAGTTCCTTCCATATTTATCACAGCCTTAACTTGTGACTTGGTGATTTCTAAGTCTCTCCTAATTCTGAGATGAAATATAGGTCACATATTTAATCTTTCCTTTTGCTTTTTTGCCAAAAAAACAAAAAAAAACCTCGCAGTTCAAGTGTCTGAAGCAAGTTATCTTCATGGTTTTACCTTTTTTGGTGAAAAACCATGGTTTGGGAACAGAATGCTTTCTGCACTCAAGAACCCAGTTTTCACCAGGCAGAAATAGAAGTTGTATTACCAACGACTTTCCTATGGATTTACGTTCACCATTTATTTTTTTCATCCAGGCCAGTGGCCCAAGATGACACAGCCCTCAGTGTTTCACATATTTACCTTTAAAAAATAAAACCTGCCTGTGTCTGAGATGGTCATCGGTTGGTGGTGAGCGCCTCTCCCGAGTTTTATTTTTATCAACCCCTCTAAGGCTGGGCGATTCCAGACTCTCCGCCTGGGACCAAGGCTTTGTCTCTGTTCTGTAGCTTGAGGTTTTTTTTTTTTTTTTTGTCAAGTACAAAGTTATTCTAAAGTTTTAGTGCTACGAAACCTAGAAACCCAGGCAAGCCTGGTACAGATTCATCAAGTCACAAATAAGCTTCTCGATCCCAGGGTATCCATCGCAATTAAGAAAGTCCTCGGAGCATTCGTTGGGGTGGAATGGGAAAAGGTTTTTTTTTGTCATTAGAGGCAGTGTCGCCTGGTGGTCTGAGCGGAGAAGTGGGAGTCGGGAACTCAGCGTCTATCAGAGGCTCTGTGAGGCCCCGCTGAGCGGCTTCGGGCGAATCCCTCAGCCCCAGGGGTATGGGCTCACCTACTTTGAATCTCCCCTCTGAAGCGCTCCTCACCCAGGGCCAGGAGATACACAGCAGGAAGCCTGATTCCTCGTCTGCAAAATGAGATTATTAATACTTGCCTAAATAACAGATTAACCAATTAGTGGTTCTTAAGGACTCCGCTGATAGAAAGAAGCAGGAGAAAGGTGAAAACAAGAAACGGCATCACTGTTCTCTGATTAGATGGGCTTGACTCAGCTCTGGGTTTTCGTCCTGCTCGTGGAACTGAGGGGCATCCGTCAGTGTGCACAGCGGGTGCTGAGGGGCCAGCCCTGACCTGTGTGGCCCTGGGGAGAAGAAAGCAGGGGAGCTGACTTGATCCTGCAAGCCTGCTCTCACTGAGCCTTGGCTAAATGGAGAGGGGGCAAGGAAACTTCTTTTGTCCTTGAGTCAATGGTGCTACAAAACGTAATACCAGTAACCCGGAGTTTACAGTTTTAACTTCTTCTATTTTAATATCTTTCAGAAAAAGCCACTTATTGTTTTGGAAATTCCCATGTCCACTTGTTACAATGACTGATCTGGTGTGTGTGTGTGTGTGTGCGTGTGTGTGTGTGTGTGAGAGAGAGAGAAATACACACAAATGTGGAAATCAATAAGAAAATAATGAAAACTTGGCGTCTACAGAAAATAGTCATGAAACATATATAAATTGTTGAAAATTCCTCCTCCCAATTTTTCCTTTTGTTGAAAGTCCTTGGCTACGGGGGAAAAAGCAAAGCTGGCTCACATTCCTCAGTGTGCACAGTTTTAGACTGGCCTAAAGAAAAAATTAACTCATTTATGCAAATAGAAGAAAGTCTCATTTTCATTTCCCAAGTTTAGAAAACTTGACATTTTGTGCACAACACCTGCATCAGAAGATTCAGTAAGTCCTAGAGGCACAACCGCTCACATGACAATATTGGAAATACACATGAAAATGAAGCAGTACTAACAATAGTTATGGCTTTGCATAAAATATTGCTAAAAATGTCAAGTATGGGATTGTCTTTTATTTCTTGTTTTCAGACTCAAACTTAGTGATTGCCACCTTACTGATTTTTAGAAAATAATTTCCTGATATTATTTTGCCTTTTCTTTTTCCTAAGACTGGCTATTGAAGAAAATTATTGAAGGACATCATTCTATTGTATCTAGACCTCATTTTCGGCAACATATTATTAAAAAAAAAAAAAACAGAATGCAAGAGCAAAGAATTCAATTATCAGGCTAATATTAGAATATAATATCACTTATAAGATGTTCTTCTGTCATACCACGATGCAATGTCTTAAACAGACATATTTACTAATCATTTAAACATACATTAAATGTATACAGGGATTTATCTCTTTTAAAATTACTTGACAAGATTATTATTCCCATACGTATGTGTCAAAATAAGTAATTTTCACTGAAACCAGCTATAATGGAAAAAATAAAAATAATTATAAATAAAAAATAAGTGATTTTATTTGTCTATAATAATTAGGTCAGCACGACTTGCTACGACACAGTTTGCTTTTCACAATACTGAGTTAAACAGTTCTCACCTCAAGCTTCATTTATTTTAAATATATACACGTATATATCTATATATTAAAATGGTAAAGTATAAGATGAAAAATAGCATAATTTTAAAAAAATTAGCACATTATAATTTTAAAATAAATACTAGATTTCAGACACATTTTCAGAAAATGTAGCTATTTGCCTCTAAAAAACTATTTTATTATTTGACCTATTTGTATAGGTCAAAAATATAACTGTTAGTGACTAAATTAAATTTAGTAAAACTAATTTTGTTTTCCTTAGTAAACATGAAGAACTATTCTGACGCTATTATATATTAAGGTATGATTTAAAAAAAATTTTAGAGATATTGCAGATCTAAAACAACTTTTTTTGTTCAATCTTATAAATTTAAATTTCTCCATACTTGATTTGTACTCATAATTTGAGACACTCATGGGTAGTTTCAGTTTTTTTAGTGGACTTTATATTTTTATGTATGTATATTCAAAAAAAGAATAATCTGATATGCATTTTTAAAATACTGCCTCATAAAATACTTTTCGGCGTCTTAGATTTCCTTTGAGTCTCCCAATAATTGAACTTAGGAAAGTTGTAGAAAAGATTTGTTCTACTGTTGCATTTATATAACATAAATAATATACATACACGTGATATATTGGAGAAGAAAAATTTCCTAAGAATCTAGGTCACAGGAATATGTTTTAAAAGGCATATTAAGGGTAAATAAGCAGTTAAAAAATAAGCAAGCTTTGAGATATTAACTAAAACAGGGTTAAATATCTAATATAAACATTGTAGAGGGGAAAATTATATTTTTTATTGAATAGTCAATCAAGAGTGAATGTTTTACCTTGACTGAAAATATATTCACTTTTATTTCTGTATGTTTTTCTCTCCTAATGAATTGGAATTTGGAAACCATGAGTTGAAGGATGGCCTTCCAAATGTGAAAAAACATTTTTTTACATGCTTCTTTCCATTTATTAACCTTAAGTATAAATTTGGAAAATTTTTGAGTTTGCTGCAGTCTATTTAAATTTTTTCCTGGGTCTTATTAAGGAATAATTAAAATACTTCACTGTGTAAACTTAAGGTATAGAACATCATGGTTTGGTTTACATAGATTGTGAAGTGATTAACATAATAGGCTCAACATTCATCAGCTCATCAAGATAACAATAAAATGAAAACAATAAAACTCTCCTTGTGATGAGAACTCTTAGGATCGCCTCTCAAGGACTTTCCTATACATCCTGCTGCAGTGTTAACTATAGCCATCGCGTTCTATATTACATGCTTAGTATTTACTTATCTGCCAACTGGAAATTTGTACCTTTTATTTTAAATACATTTTAAATACACACAACCACCTGTCAGTGCTTAAGATAAGCAATTCAGAATACATCATGATACTGCCCTGATTTTTATCTTGATTCCATTTGACAAGGCTGCCTAACACTGATTTCTTAAAAAGTCAAAGATAATTCACTCATGACAAAAAGAAAATATGCCACAAAGCCCTAAACATAATTATTTTTCCTTATATTGACATACAGGAATAGCATGAAAATATTTTGGGGCATTTTGGTAATTGCGTCCATGTTAAGAACCATCTACAAATGAATTGATTTCTTTTAAAAATTCCTAGATGTAGAAGTGTTAGTTTTTCCTTTTCAGTTTATGAAACAAATTCTTCTCTAATTACTTGAAACAATTATTTAATGATAATAGGATTAAGTAGTATAAAAACCAGTTGCCTAGGGTCAGTTAATTTTACAAATCTGTATCCTAAAGTTTATTTTGAATCTCATTTACATTTAATAAAACATTGACATAAAGTCATATAAGTTTATGTGCAAAACCACATATCATATGCTGAATGACACTTAAAAGGCATGAGACAGTAACGGTGGCTTATTTTCTGAAGCAATCTTGACACTAATGCTAAATTACAACTCAGAAACATCTAGCGTTTTTACCTTTACGAAAAAAGGCTTTTTACATGTTTAACATAATTCCAGAGAAAATAAACTGGAATTATGTATAAAGATACGTACACTGTAACCAAAGGGTGTTTATATTCCCCTGTAGAATACTTACAATGATTTTATTGCCATTTTGTGTCATTTTCTAAAGGATATAAAATACAGCCAGTAAACAAACTAGACTTTAGATTTAAGGTGACAGCTGCTCCTTCAGAAGCAATATTCAGATATTTAATCTTAAGAACATTGAATGTTCTCTATTTTACAACCAAGTAAAGTGTACTTTTACAGAAATGAAAGGACTGGGTGCTTGGGCTTATGATTTTCCTAGCGGTGGTGGTCCACACGGCAACCACTGCCAATACCCTATCATCACCAAGTCCCAGAAAATTAATCCCAATGTCAGCCCTAATTTAGCTGTTTGAGGAAATCAACGTCCATGCTCTACTTTTTCAAAATGCAAAGCTTCCTTTCCTGAAAAAAGTGTTGATTCAATCTATTATTTACATGGAGTGTCCTATCATTTCTAGTTCTGTTTTGGAAATCCACAATTGCAATCTAATTTTAAGACTCTTTACCCCTAGTTTGGATTCCTGTAATTCAGGTACAGAAATAGGAATTCCGTTAAAGAAAAATTTTATTTCCCTACAGAGCCAAGATGGGCTTGCCTAGGCCTCTAAATATTGCTGTTTTGCTGCAGTGAGTGAATTAGTGTTAAGCACACATAAGTCTTGGGTTAAGCTGGCAAATGAAAATGGAGTCTGTCTGGATGTCATGTCTGTTCCGTTATTCCTTCTCAGCCTCCTTACCGTCTTCATTATGGCCGCTCACTAAAGCTTTATCAACGTGCGCTTTTGGCAGCCGGGTCAAATTCTACAGAGAGACAGCAAATAAAGTGAACTTGCTTTTTCTGATTAGACACTCAAGGTTGTAACTACACTTATTAGCAGTCAATTTGCTATCTCTTTTTTAAGGCCTGTTATAAAACAATTTCTAAGAAATCCAGGGACTTCTTTCTACCAAAGAGGGCCAGTCCAGCTTCAAGCTCAAGACAGAAGGAACGTACATATATTGTTGTCTCCATGGCCGCGGGCATTTCTGTTGACCATCAGCTCTGTACGTCCAGACGGCCTGGAAGATCCTTGTCTGTCTCTGCAGAAATCTCTGGCCGGTCACACAGGCTGGCACTGCCACAGAGAGGTCCCAAGCTTGCACTCTTCGCTCACAATCATACATTTGTAACACCGGGGTGGGGGGGGCCTGAGTGGATGGATACTCAAGTTCACGGTAGCTTCTGCCTCCGCCACAAAGCCTGCCAGATCTTGTTTTCCAAAAAAAAAAGTTGATTGTGAGAGCTTTTTCCATTTTTTTTGAATTGCTTTTGTGAATGGTTAAAATTTGGAATTTCTTATTTGGCCGTTTTCAGATGTTCTTTATTATTTCTTAAAGTTAGATTCTTTTTTTTCTACATCCTTTTAAATTTGTTTTTATATTTTTATTATAGTTGATTTATAATGTTCTGTCAATTTGTGCTATACAGCAAAGTGACCTAGTCATATATATATATACATATGTGTGTATGTGTGTGTGTGTGTGTATACACACACACACATTCTTTTTCTTACATTATCCTCCATCATGTTCCATCAGAAGTGACTAGATATAGTTCCCTGTGCTATACAGCAGGATCTCATTGTCTTCAAGCTAGACTCTGCCTAGGCAGAAGGATATGAGAATTTAAGAGGATAGATATCTATGAGTATATTTATTATACACATAAATATGTATCTGCAAATAAACCTCCAGAAAAGGTGAATAAGTAGCCACCACTGCAGTGAATTAGAAGTTTTTCCAACTTTTTTTGGTCCTTTTTTTTTTTTTTTTAGGGCTGCACCTGTGGTATATGGTGGTTCCCAGGTGAGGGGTCAAATCGGAGCTGCAGCTGCTGGCCTACACCACAGCCACACTAATGCCAGATCTGAGCTGTGCCTGTGACCTATACCACAGCTCACTCCTGCTGCCATGTCCCTTCTTGCTCACACGCTGTGGATTCTTTAAGGAACTGCTCTTAGGAAAGACACACCACTGAGTAAGGGGATATCCCAATAATTCATCTCCTAGAAGATAAAGTGATGACTGATGCTGTTGATTTGAATCAAATTCTCAGTAACAAGGAAAGATTGTGAAAGGCAGGAAACTTAGGAGAAAGTGCCCTTGTCAGTTTGGAATTCCTAACTGCGGTGAAGGCTGAATGCCACCCAACTTGACATAAGAAATGTGCATCTCCGAAGTTCTGAGAACAGTTGGCACCACCCGCCAAGTGAGGATCTAAAAGGGAAGACATCACAAGAGGCACGGCCAGGGCTATTGAATTGTGATTCTGAGTTGCATTTTTAAATCGTCTTGACAAGAATGAAGACCGCTAAATAAACACGGTTGGGACAAGGAACGTTTCTCAGGACACTTAGGTTTCAAAAGGATCGTATCCCAGGAATTAGCAGAGAATGGTACGTAGGGGAGGACAAATAAAAGAAGCGGTTCAAAGAAGAATGACAGGGAAGCAATAATGGAAAAGTGTGACAAAGTTTTAGATAACAGTGGGTGAAGTGGACTCTAAGAAAAACTAACAAGAAAGATTCAACAAAAGGAAAAATCAAGGTGCCTAAAGATTCCTGCTTTTCTCCACATTATTTAGCTGTATATGTCAAACACCTAACCTATTTCTGCTTAATCACAAAAGGTTTTTATCGACCCACATAAGTGGGAATTACGATAGATGTTCTCTTGGCTCTCAGAGAAATGCTCTCGTCTGCCAGTGCAGACGGAGATGTGGCTCCCTGCCTTTCTCATCAGTACAGCCTTTGGTTCAAGAGGCTGTAAGCTCGGGGAAAACAGTCTTTCAGCAAAAATTCTTGGAAATGTTATATACCTTCAAGATGTCGGAGAGACAGATGAAGTCAGTGAAATTGATGATTATTATAAACAGCCCAGAGAGAAACCCAAACTGTGTGTGACAAGTGAAACAGGATGTTGGCATGGATGCTGGTCGTGCTCCAGGATAATTAGCTTGTATATATAGAAAGCTTCTCTGGGGACAATGAGTTCCTACAGAAAGGAATGTTGTCCCATGTTTTCCGCCCGATATTTTTGTTTTCTATCCATTTCATCACACAATAGTTATTAAAGGCAAAAGAAGAAAATCCTAGTCTTGTGTTTCATTTCAGCATTTTTTTTTTTTGGTTTTCACAGGGTTAGGAGAATTCACTTTTCAAATGTCTTTAAGTTGCTAATTATCTCCCTGTGTTCTGTATTAGTAAATATTATACAAATGTTCATTGATAATTTTTGGTGTGTTATAAAATTATTGTTAAAGTCAGAAAGAAAACCAAATCATAAAACCTAAATTGAAAGCTTCTGTTAAAATGTGGAATCCGGTTAACAATAACGGCATTTCAGGGCGTTTCCAAGCTGTAATTTTTTTCCGGGGGGGGGGGGTAGAAATCACGCCTTTTGTTCATTCTGCCTAAATACTTCTTCAAGATGTGAAAAGTTAATACGTGGCATTTTGTTAACAATTTTCAGGTGTTTGGTGATATCAGTGGCTTACAGTGTATCCCCAGTGAAATGGGCACAGCTATTCGGGAGCATATAAGTGAGATGGACATGACATTGGGACACTCCTTTGATAGTAAATCAAGGAAAATGAAAAGAAGCCATTAGAATAAAAAGGTATTTCCGCCTGGTTAAATATTTCACTCACTGCTGTATGGGAGTGCCTCAAGTGAGAAGTGCTTCTTGGGAGAAATGAATTCGACTAGTATCCAAAAGGATGCGGGCTTGATCCCTGTCCTTGCTCAGTGGGTTGGGGATCTGGCGTTGCCATGAGCTGTGGTATAGATTGCAGATGCAGTTTGGATCCTGTGTTGCTGTGGCTGTGCTGTAGGCCGGCAGCTGCAGCTCTGATTTGATCCCTAGCCTGGAAACTTCCATATGCCACAGGTACAGCCCTATAAAAGACAAAAAAAAAAAAAAAAGAGAAGCACTTCTTCCTTTTTGCTTCCTTAAAGCTCCGTGGTGGTGCACACATCATGGTGAGAAGGTCAACTTCCTTTTCAATCTTCTGCTTTGAAATATCTGCTTTACTAAAGGACAGTAACCTGGTGCCGGAAACCACAGCTGGATATCATGATCGTCCCAAATACATTTTCAGAGGGCGGAGAATCCAGCTAATCTTCCTTACTTTAGAAAGAGCTATTTGGCTGCCATGGCATTTGAACAGGGATAAAATATCATTTTTTTCACACTCTCCTACAGTAGTATTCATTCAATTGAAGGGAATAAGGGGAATGACAAGAAGAAGACATAACCAAGTCTAAAGAAATCCCCTCTCCCCTTCATTTAGCATAAAATTTCACTTTTTTTTCCCAAGAGGAAACTTCAAGAAAAAAGCGGAAAAATTACGTATCAATAAAAAGTCAGGTTATATAAATGAGTTGTTTTACAGAGCATGCAGTTTGTATTCTAAGATGTCAACAAACAGCCTCAAACTGGCTGGCTCAGATCTGGGCTCCTTGCATCCAACTCAGCTCTTTCTAAAAAGATTAAAGTAGCAAAGCCCCCTTGCCTGTTCTTTATATTATCCTTTTTTCTCTTTACTTCCTTTCTTTCCTCTTTTCAGGATTTAGGACCACCAATGGACAATAAATTATCAGAGGTGTGACAGGTTATAAAAAAATCCTGCACCTTTAAGAATCCTTTGTCTTCATTATAGAGCAATAAAAACAGAGGATTTCTAGGCCTTCTCCTCTTCCTCTGTGTTTTTAAGGAAAGGTTTTGAGAGTCCCTTGTCTCCAACAGAAAGCACTGTTTATTAGTGAGGCCAGAATAGATACCTAGAATTGGGAACGATGAACACGTCGGATCCTGGTGATTTTTCAGTCCCCAACTTAAATTATCTATTAGAATATCGTCTCTTACATTAGAATTCACACTAAGGATTACACTAGATGTTCCCTCTATTGGCAGAAATTAGCATATGCATATGCTGTCCGTATTTTTCATCCTCTATGGCTATTATTGCAGATAGATCAGCATATATTAATATCTCTATCAACAGATACAGAAACTAGTAAACATTCTGAACATGTTTCAATGGCTTAAATTATGGCACCTGCACACCTCAGACTCTTTCTTCAAGACGATACCTGAATATCAATGTCAATGGCTTGCTTTCCTCACCTCCACTCGAGTATAATTACTCATAGCTCTGATCACCAGGTACCTACCTCCACTTTCACTTAATAGTTTTCTATTCTAATCACATGCTTAACCTTCTCCATTAGGACATGAATTACCTGCATGGAAAACTTTTCTAATGTATCTTCTTATTAACAGAACTTAGAATGGCACTTGGATCAATAAATATTTGCTGTTGGGAGGATGGTGTGAAGGAGAGATGGAGGAAGGGATCAGGGCCATTTCTTTATTATGTTACCATTTATAGTATAAATAAGAAGCCCACCCCCTCCTCCCAAAAGTGAGCCATATATAGTAAAGTAAGTCCTACGACAGATCTGTATCAGTACAAAATATACTGGGAAAGAATAAATGTATACATATAAGTAGATTTCTGCATCTTAAACTGTATTTCATTAGATTACCAGATCAAGCTGACAGAGCAAATGTAGTTGAACAAGTGATATGGCACCAAGTGAACCATCATTTCATTAACTGAATAATAAAAACGTCCATTGCTTCTACAGGCATGTCACTTCTATTTATACCTTTCTCACTAAAATTTAAGCTCTCTGAGGACAGGGATCATAGTTCGCTTTAATTAGTGGTACCCTCCCCAGGTCTTAATACTGTTCTTTGAATAAATAAGTTGTCAGCCAATTTTCCCTGCATGAAAGCATGAATTGATAAGCCAAGTTTCACATAAATTTATATTTAGTTGCTGTACAACAGTGAGTTGAATGAACAATGCAGAGATCTGCAATCAATTGATTCCTTTCTCTTTTGTGTGTTTCCTTTAGGGATCGGTGGTACCAATGGAAGGATGGGTATCATTAAGAGTAACAATATTCTCTTGCCCCGGAAGGATGTCTGTGGCCACAGTGTATTTCTTAATCCCAAAAGTCTCCTACCACATTACTGAAAAACATGAGCTGTTCAGAATTTTAAAATCAAGTCTATAGAGTGTTTGGTTGCTCTAGTTATTGTATAGTTGTTTTCCTTGCCATTGATCGGATTGTACTGAGCATTATGTATTGTGTAACAGCTTCAAAATAGGCATTAGTCTAAGACTTTTGTTAACATTGCATATGTGTGTTGGGGGTTGGGGGGGAGTGGGAAATATCAATTAACATGTTTTTTTCCAGAGTACTTTCTTGTTGAAAAAGCCCATTCTGATGTTTGTGGGCTCAGTGTTATAACTTAGTCTAACACTGAAATAAGATTTGAGTACCATCTTATCTCTGAAATAAACACCATGCCTGCATTGGTATGAAAATAATCTAATTTAGATTTGGGGGATATACATGTATGATTAGTTTCTCAAAAGAAAAACAAATAAAGAAAAAAGGAAAAATTTATTCTTATAATCAACTGCTCTCATTTTCGGTGGCCTTTTATAGAGTACAAATAATAATGACGTGGATAAGGAGAGAGGGGGTTGGTCTTTGTTAATAGATTCACTACAAGAAGAGAGTTCTAACCCAATAGTACCCAGTATATCATACGCTTAGCAGTATACACATAATTATATGCAGCGCAAAGTGTTACTTCAAAATTCAAGATAGTTTTCTGGGGGACTTTATGTGTCTGTAAATTCAGTTATCAGTTTTTTCCAGTATATTGAGGACAATAATAATGCTAATAATTATTTTTCAAGAACCTGCTAGTAAAATAAGCTTTGCTTTATCTATAAATTCATGCATATTTTTTCAATTATTTTATTAGTAACCTCTTTTCTAGTATTGTAGTTACTGCATCAAGTCGTTCATACTGATATTTTTTTCTAACAGAGATAATACACAATACAAACTATAGTTAAGATTGAAAACAGTAAATAAAAAATACTTTTAATAGATCATTTTTGCTGGTACCCACTGAGCTCTTATTGCCTAAATAGATTATCCACTTGAAATTAAATTCTATTAAGGAATAAAAATATAAATAAGACAGGATTAAAAATTTAAATGCTTGCTATAAGTTTAAAAGTGAGATCTATTAAATTTTCCTTGTATTCAGCTCAGTGACAATAGATAGATTACACTAAGTGTCAGTTAAGCAAGTAGATGAAAAATGGATGATTTTCATCCTTCAGTTAAATATGGTGCTAAGTGGTATGCACTAGCATTAAAAGCAAATTACTTATCGCTTCAACAATCACAGCACGAGAGCATTCTATTAGAAGCTGTATTTCCAGTCTTTCTTGGTCCCTGGTTTTATTAAATAAATCAACTGATACTGGTTGGATAAGCAGAGGAAAAAGCCTTGACGGCATTACGACATTTCCATTTTATAAGTGCCTATTCAGGAGCTCTCTAAAGTGATCTTTTGTAGTCACCAAGAAGTCTCACTCACACCTACCCACCCACCCAACCACCCACATACACACAAACACAAACACACACACAATATTTGTATGTAATTTCACCTGGTCCTGTAACCTACGCGAAGCACAAATTTCTTCTACAACGTCATTTCCAGTTGGCCTTCTAGCTTAATCTTAAACACCTCTAAGGATGGGAAAACCACCACTACCAAGTGAGAAATTCACTACATCCACTGCTAGGAATTCCTTCCAGTAGCTTGAAAGTAGCTATTACTGGGTTTGAGATTCTTGTGAGAACCTGTCAAATATAACAGCTCAGAGCCTTGGCAAATGGTAAGTCCTAACTAAATAGTAGTTGACTGAGTGAAATAAAGTAAGCCTCATCTCTTTTTTAAAAAATGCAATTTTTTAAAATTTTGAATACAGTGCATTTACACCTATTTTCCTTGTTGTGACTGAGGAGGAGTTGGAGAGTGGGGAGGGCACATATACTCAAGGGCGAGGAAGGTAACCTTGGGTAATCTCTTCAGGAATCTAGAAAAACTTCCATTAACCCCCACAAAAAATTAATTTTTTCTTTTTTTTTTTTGCCTACTCTAGCAATGCCTACAACGCTCTGAATAGGATCAAATACTTATATTATAGAGTGAGACCTGGGTATTGTGCCATGAACACAGAGATGTTGGATGGAAGGTCTGCTTGATCCTGGCAGTGAGGATATTAGCAGGACCAGGAAAGACTGAACTTTACAGACCCTTCTCTTACTGCTTTCTTTAATCTGCCAAAACCCCGAGATGAGCAGGAAATTTTTCTAAAATGACATAAGTTCCTTAAAAATAAGCTCTCCCACATTTGGGCCATAATAAGGACTTAGCAGTTACATGATACACAGATGAATGAATGAACGAATGACTAGACACATGAGATAGTACAGCGTAAAAATCAAGAGCTGGAGCTCTGATGTCAGATCCAGGCTAAAATCTTCTCTGTATCTTACTAGCTATGCGACATTTGACAAGTTACAAAATCTCACTGAGATGTCAAATGGTCTTTGCTAACTTGGTGACATATTTGGTACATGTGGTTTGGGGATTACATGATTGGCTGGAATATCTGCAGTTTCTGAGTATCTGATGTACTCTGTTCATTCCAGTTCTGGAAAAAGTCTATCTCACAACGGGCCTTGTCTGGTCCAAGGCTTACCACCTGGGCTGTGAGAGCTGCTTGGTTAAGCAGAGACTTTGAAAGGATATTAGCTGAGCTCCAAGCTCAGACGATTATCAGTTAAGGCACCATAGGTTCTTTTTCTTCCAAAGCTGACTGTATATTTTCAGAGCAGCCTTTCTTTCAATGGCCTTGTTTTCCCTGCTCTGGTCAGTCAGCTGATTCTATGCTTGATGTGAGTATGTAGCATGATTTTGTTAACGGTCCCCTTCATGAGGCACAAAAAGCAGTTCTAACCAACCTCTTATGTGGGGTTTTATCAGTGTTCACAGTATTGGCGTGAGGAATAACAGCGGTGATGCAGAGAATGTATTTAGTAGCTATTGGGATTGCCTGAGCAAATTAATGCTAGAAAGAACAAAAGAAAGGGTAGGGAAAGAAAAGAAGACGTAAGCAAATAAGAAAGGATGAAAGAAAAGAAGCAATAAATGTCTAGAAGTAAGATTATTTAATCAATGGGTAGCCCATTTTTATTTTTAATATACACTAATTTCAAGAATCTTGTACCAAAATAAACTCTTCTTCCAGACTCTTGCTAGTAATGGATGTTAATAGCAAAAATATTTTCTTACTATAAAGGTGAAAAACATTTCATCTCTAAGAATGTGATTTATTTTGCATGATTCATGAAAATTTATAGTTTTACTGTTGGAAGTCACACTTTCTTACTGACTATAATAGCTCTTTTTCTTTTAAGTGCAGTGAAACTGCATAAACTGTTACCAAAAGTACCAAGGTTGCAAGTTGTTGAGTGTGCTTTAATATAGAATTTGGCATTTAGAAAACCTACATTGTTGTTGCCGAAGAATATAACGAGTGAAATTAAAAATGCAACAGCAGAATTTATTAAGCAGTTGATGTAGAAGACACATCATTAGAAATTATCCAGTCAGAGAAGAACAAAGATTAAGAATGAAAAAGAGTTAAGAGAGCTTATGTGAATTATGATACCATCAAGTGAGAATATCTACCCATATCGGTGTCTTAGAAAGAGAAGAGAGGGAGAAAGGCACAAAAACACTTATTTACAGAATAAATGGCTGAGAACTTCCCAAACCTGGAAAAACTTTGAATATCTAAGTTCATGAAGCTCAGAGTTCCCCAAAATGATTCAAGCCCAAAACATCTTCTCTAAGAACCATTACATTAAAGCTGTCTAAAATCAGAAACAAAGAATTTTAAAAGCAGCGAGGAAAAAAAAAGGTTCTCAAGTACCCATTTGAGGCTATCAGCAGATTTCTCGGCACAAACCTTGCAGGGCGGAAGAGAGTGGCATGGTATATTCAAAGTACTGAAAGAAAATAATCCGCCAGCCAAGAAGAACTTACCTGTCAAAGTCGGTCCTTCAAAAATGGAGAGATAAAGATTTTCCCAAACAAAAACTTAAGGAGTTCATCATCAATAGACTTACCTTAAAGGAAATGCTGAAAGTAGCTCTTCAGGCCGAAACAAAGAGCTGAAACAAAACGATAATAATTAGTACCAAGAATACATACAAAAATATAAAATATGCTTATATATATATTCAAATTCAGAACAGTGTAATACTCTAAAATGGTAGCGTGTTGATCACATAACTCCAGTATAAACGTTCAAATGGCAAAAGTATTAAGGATAAGTATAGCTACAATAATTTGTTAATGGATACACCATATTAAAAGAGGTAAATTATGACATCAAAATTCTGGGGCAGGGAGAACAAAAAGGATAGAATTTTTTGCATGTGACTGAAGTTGTTAGCAGCTTATCTCACCATATAATAATTGACTTGGAATTACATCTGTTGATGTATCTTAAAAGAAAATACATAGATTGTTATTTGCATTTAAATATATTCTACAAAGGTCTATCTCTCTGTCTATGTATATACAGGTATATGTATATATTTGCATTACATTATAGAAAGATTTATACTAGAATGTTAACACTAGTTATCCATTGGCGTTGATGTTTCAGATAGTTTTCTTTTCTGTGTGTATACTTCCTAGTATTTTTGCCACAAACATGCAGGACATAATTAATAAAAAAAGGGGAAAGAAGAGTGAAGGAGACCTGGGCAAACAAAATTTAAAATGTATTTAAAAACTGCGTAAATTATCAAAATTCTTTACTGGCACAAATATAAGCAATTAAGCTAAACTGAACAGAAAGCCTAAAAGAGACACGAACGAAGGATAAGAACTTGATGTTTGCTGAGGAGGTTTTGTCTGGACTAAACATACATATGATTATGTCTGTACATATAGACACTTGTGTGCCAGGTGTTTGATCTGATATATCTCTAAACCACCAACATCTATGTATTTCTATATACTATTAAATGTCTGGCACACAATGAGTATTGAATAAATATTTATTCAATGATTAAATTGAGTTTTCAATTAAGTGACTACTTCAAATATTTATACTCAGGATATCACACATCATTTTTTAAGGTATTGGTGGTTATATTGTGTGTAGAGAGTTTTTATTATACATACAGTCAAATACATCAATTTTTTCCCACTGTCTGGTCTCTTTCTCTACAGCAAAAATGTTCTCAGTCATGAGATCATATTCTCCCCTCATTGTCCCATGGTTTTATTTGTTAGAAGGAACACTTTAATTCGTAGAGAATTTACCTATGGAGGAAAGATTTAGCCTCATGTGTTTTCACTTAACCAACTTTCCTCAGATCACTGATTCCTGAACACTTCCTTTCCCAACCAAACCGAAGTCAAGGGGAATTTAACCCTCCTTTCAACTACCCAAACCAAACACAGGGACCGTGCTCTATGGGTTTACGACAGTAAAACCCCCAACCACTCAGGTCAGATAATCAGATGTATGATAATTAACTGTATGAGTAATTATTGTGTTATGCAAATAAACAACGGAGATGAGTCATTTCATTAAACAAGCACCATGGGGCCATCAGGTTTTGATCTCTGCCTTCGTCTTTTGGGGGGAAAGTACTATCTATGAAACTCTCTCCTGAACTGGCAATAAAGAGCCACTGGTCGACTCGCATTAAGCTGCATATTATGCCGACTGCTTGATTTGTATTGAGTATGTGTCTGGTGGCCAGGCCCACTGTAATGAACTAGCCCACAAATCACAGCTTAATGGGAACCTACTTTTACATATTGCTTAATTAAAAGTTGTGAGCTTATTAACATGTGTCTTTGGCACTGAGCTTTGGGGATGTAATCTCTGTGCAAATCAGAAGAGGCTGTAAAAGTTTTATAGATCGACAATGATATTAAAGTCCATACCTTAATAACCCATCACTTCCCCCAAAGAATTTTTCATATCTTACATCCCTCTACGCAGTCGTAACAGATTCTTTCGTTTATGTTTTCCAGTGGGTAGGGCCTACTGCAATATGTACTGGTATCAAAAAAAAAAAGGGTTATACCTTAAATATTCCATCTGGACACCCTTTCATTATTGAATCTTATTAGCAAAGTTATCTGGAAGAAAGTCTCAGAGTCCACCTTTCATTAGAGAGGCTCCAGGTAGTACAGATCTATTAGGTATGGGTTTCTAGAATTTCCATTATAAATCTCTATTTTCAGGGATTTATAATTCAGCTATAAAAATTTTGCCCTAGGCTTCAGCTTGGAATACAAGGTCTCAGCCTGAGAGAGTACATTGTTAACAGGTTAAAAAAAAAAAAATCGTGTTGTTGTTTTCATCTTACCAAAGAGGAGAAAGTAACAGCATGTAACCACTTGGAAATACTTTCTGATCTGCCACTCTAAGACAGTGTTTGGAGTTTTCGTTTTGTTTTGTTTTGACATGACGTTTTACAGTATGTTCTGTTCGTTTGTAATTCTACCCAAGCCATTTGGTGGCTTTTTTTACACTGTCAGAATGAAAGACCTCTTCCTCTTTCTGGGCCCTCGGACACAGAGCATCTCTGGCCTTCTTGCATGGAAGTATCTCAGTTTACTAACTCCTACCAATAGTTAGAGAAAGACGCTTTATTGTTGCAAATAACTGAACCCTATTATTATTGATTTGGGCAGTTGGAGGTACATTTTAATTAAAAGTTTAGTTGACAACCTGGGGTAAGAAAATACCGGTGACCATGGCATTGCGGAAAAACTCATGGAGAAGGATCTGACACAGGCTCTGCTCTGAAATGACTGTGCAACCTCGGGAGATGTACTTGGACGCTCTGAACCTGATTCTAAATCTGTCAAAAGGGTCTGAGGGCAAAACGATCTGAAATATTCCTTCAGAATTTGAGATGTTGATGTAGCTCCTAATTAATCACGCGTAGTTTGCTGAGTTCGCCAATGACTTCCATGGCACTAGGTCCAACGGATACTTTTTAGTCTTCAGTTTAATCTCTCTATAACATTCTGAATAGGTGACCACTCACCACTTATGGACATATTGGCTTCTTAACGTGTCCTTACCTTAATGTTAAATATTTGTGCTTTTTCCGCATACCTTTCTGCCATTTGTTTCCCAAGTCAACTCAGTCATTAAATACTGAAGTTCACCAGACTTGCTTTGGTGGCTCTCCTTTTCTGTCCTATACTCTCTCCCTAAGGGAGCTCATCCCTTCCAATGGCTTCAGATACCACCCAAGTACCTTCTCGCCAGTGTTTACTTGGGACCCAGATCTCTTTTCTGAACTACAGACTTCTTAAATCCAAAATGTTCACACACTTTCTCTATGAGGAAAACCCACTGTTATTCATAGAGGCCCCCACCTTCTGTTCCAAAGATTCTCTTCCCTACTACAACTATGGCTCCACTTTTCACCCAATATTCAAACTCCTCGGCTCCTCAGCCCTCTCAGTTGTTCAAATGTCCAAAAGTGCTTATTTTATTCTTAATGTCACTTCCTTAGTTCAGGACAGTTGTATTCTCTTTGGTGACTAATCTGGTCTCTTTTTCATCTCCTGACTTAGACTATTTAATTCATTTTGGGGCTTATAGCCAGAGTGAGACTTAAAAAAAAAATAATCAAGTATGGAAGTTCCTGCAGTGACTCAGCGGGTTAAGAACCCGACATAGTGTCCATGAGGATGCGGGTTTGATCCCTGGCCTCACTCAGTGGGTTAAGGTTCCTGTGTTGCTGTGAGCTGTGGTGTAGTTTACAGATGCGGCTCGGGTCTGGCGTGGCTGTGGCTGTGGCACAGGCTCCAGATGCAGCTCTGTTTCAGCCCCTAGCCCCGGAACTTCCATATGCGGCAGGTATGGCCCTAAAAACAAAAAACCAAAAAAAAAAAAAAAGAAGAAGAAAAAAACAATAATGTAATTTTAACTTTGTCACCAGCCACTAAAGTCATTCAAGATCTGTATACTACACTTGAGAAAGAACTGAAACCTCCGATACACAAAGCTGACCGTGATCTGAGTCTCCAGGTTCAACCCTTGTGACTCCCAGGTACCCTCTCTGCGCTAGTTCTTCTGGAATTCTCCCCTTTCCTCAAGAGCATCTTTGCCTCTTCTGCCTCAGGCTGGCGTGCTGTTCTCTCCACTAGGAGGACTCCCTTGGCTCTCCCGTCCTTCTCTCAGGTAACCCTCCTGGGGGGGGGTATAGTCCTTGGGACTGGCTCCCTAGGACATCCTAAATGTCCCTTTTTTTTCTCTAGGGTCAAAGCTACATGAGGGCAGGATCTTTTTCTGCCTTTCAGCAACCTCACCGCAACTCCTCCTGGTGCCTGGCACATGGCAGGTGCTTAATGAAAACTTTCAGACAGGAGACAGGAGATACTGAAGTCCAATAAAAGACAGAGGTTGGGTTCAGGTCACGGTGATGTCTGAGCCCCTGTGATCAGGAGAAATTACACATCCCTTTTCACACTGGCTGAAGTTATCATAACGTCCCATAGGATAGTCAGAACAGTTAAGCACCAGCTGCTGCTAACATCTGGGCCCTTGGTATATAAAAAACCACGGTTCTGGGAAAGCACCTGTTCTAGGATATTGGACATTCCAGAACAGATACAGACTAGACCAGCCCTGTGGCCCTGATGTTTCATTTACTATTTGTTCACTAGGTTTTAGACGGTCATCTTCTCTCCCTAGATTCATTTTTTACCCTCCTTTCAGTCTTTTTATTCTGTTTACATGGTGCTGAGGCTAGTTGTTTCCGTAAAGGCGAAATGCCTTTAAAATACATACAGGGTAAATCTTAGCAACTTTATGTGTTATACCTTTCCAGAGTTACTATTCTGTGTGAAGAAAAAAAAAATGAAGGCTGCAATTTGACAAAAACTAAAGGTTCTTTAACAGCGGAATTTTGCACCTTGCAGTTTGAATGGAACGGAGATGCTGAGGTCATGGTAGCCTTCTCCTAACTGTTCTAATCACATCCAGTAGAAAAGATAGAACCAATATCGATCTCTGTTTTTTCAGGGAGAAATCCGATGCCTTTAAGAAACTGGATGTTCTCAGAACCTTGCAGGAAACAGAGCCCCCCAGTTTCTTGCCTCTATCTAGGCCTTTCTCCAAGGTTTCAGGACTGAGTTTAAATCAAATGGGATTTTGTTGACTGCGGCATGGAAAATGTCATAGACCATGAGAACAGAAAAATACTTCTATTTCCTATACACAAACATAAAGGATATCATTAAAACTTTTCTAGCTCATACCTCACGAGAATCTGGCAAATATTATGGAGGGAACTCTACAACTGAAATGTGGACTAAAGCAAATGACCCATGAGTTTCTTTCCAACCCTTGGTTTCCATTAATCTAACATTTCTTTTTATAACATGGAGATAACATTTCTCCTTCAAGTGGGGATTTATTTAGCACCTACATCATTGCAAGGAGTTAATATGATTGATTCGATTGACCTGAACAAGGAAAATCTTGTAGAAGGGCCTGGAAGGCCATGACCACTGAAGCATGGTGCCGTAGCAACATTAAAGAGATTGTAAAGGAGGTGTGACTGGTCCCTAGACCAGGTGACTACCTGGAAATCCATTCACATCTGAAAATCATTTGAGTCCATTTTCTTTTTCAACAGATCTCCTTTAAATGAAGCAAGGAATTCTGGTTTATGGCAAATGGACAGAAAAAAAAAACTTGATTACAACAGCTTGGGCTAGATACTTTTTTTCCAGTTGTATGCATAGCACTTTAATAACATGAAAACCATAATTTTCATGATGCTAAAAGAAAACACCATCTGTTTTAGTAAGAAGGCTAGGAAAAAGGACAATCAGCCAATCAGCCATTACCCATCTTGAGCAGTTAGCATGTCATAGTTTCCATTCATGTTAATATTTTTTTGGGGGTGGGGCACACCTGCAGCAGCATATGGAAGTTCTCAGGCTAGGGGTTGAATCGGAACTGCAGCTGCAGCTGCTGACCTACACCACAGCCACAGCAACACAAGATCCGGGCCATGTCTGTGACCTACACTGCAGCTCACGGCAACGCTGGATCCTTAAGCTACTGAGTGAGGCCAGGAATTGAACCTACATCTTCATAGACGCTAGTCGGGTTTGTTTCCACTGAACCACAATGGGAACTCCTAATCTTGGTTTCTTTGAACAAAAAAAATTTAGGATAAAATAAAAATTATTTCAAATCTATTCAAACTGTGGAGTAATTGCATATGCTGAACAGATTTACTCTTCATAATGTTACTTTATTTAATTATCTTCTTCTAAAACTGGCTAGACCCCTCTGCAATTACTCCTCAAAGAGCCATCAACTGAAATTATGACTGGTTATTTTGGTGAGAGCAATTTAAACTCACATTACTTGTAAACCACATACTACACCCCAAGAACTGTGGTGTGGACTTACAAATACGTGTAAGACAAGATATCTTTTTAAGCAGTCAAGATACATGAAAAAAATACATATTAATATATGCTGAATAGTACTTATAAATCATAGCAGCTAAATTATGGTTGTCAATTGATCAGTAAAGAATAGATAGAAATGTTTTCTGTGAGGCTGATCCCATGGACCTATCAAAACAGAAAGCGATCTAAGGCAATTATCTGGTAAGTCTGTCATTGCATTCACAACAGCCAAGACATGGAAACAACCCAAATGTCCACTGACAGATGATGAATGGATGAAGGAGGTGTGGTACATATACACAATGGAATACTACTCAGCCATAAAAAGACAAAATAATGCCATTTGCAACAACATGAATGGAACTAGAGATTCTCACACTAAGTGAAGTAAGTCAGAAAGAGAAAGACAAATACCATATGATATCACTTATATGTGGAATCTAAAATATGGCACAAATGATCATATCTACAAACCAGAAACAGATCATGGACATGGATAGCAGACTTGTGTTTGCTACAAGGGGGTGAGGAGAGAAGGGAATGGACTGGGGGTTTGGGGTTGGTGGATGCAAACTATTACATTTAGAACAGGTAAGTAATGGAGTCCTACTGTACAGCACAGGGAACTGTGTCTAGTCTCTTGGGTTGGAACATGATGGAAGATAGTATGAAATAAAACATTTACACGTGTAAGGCTAGGTCACTTTGCTATATAGCAGAACTTGAAGAAACATTGTGAATCAACTACAGTTTAATTGAAAAACTTTTAAAAAAGAAGACATTGGAGTTCCCATCATGGCTCAGTGGTAACGAACCCAACTAGCGTCCATAAGGACGCAGTTTCTATCCCTGGCCTCACTCAGTGGGTTAAGGATCTGGCGTTACCATGAGCTGTGGTGTAGGTCACAGGCGCAGCTTGGACCTGGTATCGCTGTGGTTGTGACGTGGGCCAGCAGCTGCAGTTCTAATTTGACTCCTAGCCTGGGAACTTCCATATGCCACAAATTCAGCCCTAAAGAGTAAAAAAAAAAATAAAAAGATGTCAAGATCAAGCAAATAATGTAGCATTTTCTTCCCTGTCTTTTTGCTTTCTGTCCTTAAATGACTGAGCTCCAAGTGGTTTTGGACAGGGTCACATTTGCTAAATAATTAGTTAGGCAGAGGTTCATGTAAGCAGACTCTGGACTGAATATGGCTTGATCTTGGAGCGTCAAGCTCGATCTTCAGCTTACCTTGCAGGTAGAAGCACAAATGAACCTCCTACCTATAGGTAGCAGAGGCGCGTAACACATTATCAATAAATGGGACAAGGGACCACTGCAGAGTCACAGTCACTATCACTGGAGCTCTTGGCTCAGAGACCTAGGGAGGGAAGACCCATCAAATACTCTATCACACAAATCCTTTTCACTATTTGCTTGCCGGTGTCTCATAGCCATGCAGGGTATCCTGTGAATGTGTAATGAAATTTACATCTGAAATTTATCCAAAAACTACCCTGAAGACCCATCCCCCAAAAGATGCTATTGTTGAAATATGTACGCCAAAGTGTGCTTAGAATGCTTATTAAGAAAACACTGACATGAACCCTGGGAAGTATGTGCTTCCGTTACTATCACTTTACACATTTCATTTTCTGTTGCCCGCCCTCCTTCCCATTCCATTTTCCTTTTCCAACCTTCATTTAAAAATATCACTAATCTTAATGACTTCCCTAATGGCTTAAAATGTATGTATCCGACTATAACATGAAAAAATATTTCTAAGACTGTAACAAGAGAAGATAATTCTCCAAAAGGGTCGTATTTTATTCGATGAACCTGTTTCACTAAGGTTTGACTATTTGATTGTTGTTTTGAAGCATAGTATCAATACTAGTTCACCTGACTTTTGAATACGTGTAGGATTGTACATGCTTTTTAATTCTAGTAAGGGAAATCATATAAATACATTATTTGATTAATTGATATTCATATGAAATGTTTCCATTTTAATGGAGTCTGTAGTTGTTCTTCAGGGAGAAATCAGCATTTTTATGTGAAATTAGGTGTATATTGCTTAATCAAGGCTTTTTCAATTCAATTTACTCACAATAAGTATTCATGAGGGTTTACTTTCCAGAGACCCTTTGTTTCATTATAGCTAATAATTTTTGATGCAGTTATAGCTAATTATCAAAGAAAAACTAATGAGCCTTCTCATGGCATAGCAGGATAACTACTTCTGTTAAGTAACTTAACTCTCGTCGGTATAGAACTTTCTGGGAAACCAAAAAATACTTAATATGTTTTAAAATATAGAAAGTATACACCTGTTTGGAAGATAAAACTGTACTTTTGAAATGAATTTTTATCTCATGTTTTTAGACTTTAATATTTACTATGTACAACATTTCTTCTTGCTAAATGTGCAATGGGAAAAGTTATAAATATTAGTCTGGCTACTCTATTACTTTTAAGACTTCAATATATATTGCAGATGAAGTTTTACTACTGAATCACCAAGGTCACTACATAAAGATATATGAGCATATCAGAATGCATCGGAAAAAGGAATTAACAATCATTTTTGTTTTTTTAAATGTACTTGGACTGTAATATTTCCTTCTTTTTAAGGTTTTTATACATCTTCCCATGCAGATAAAAAGTTAAAGCGCAACTTGCAACTACGTGGAAATCAAATTATAAACAAGATATACTGCATCACTACTATTCATAATAAGTGAAATGTATATAAATGCCTTATGAACGTATGAGCTAGTTCAATACTTAAACACTACAATGAAATGGATATTACATTTTTTCGCACTTACCAATTAAGGAAACTTAGAATGACTTAGAAGAAAGTAACCTGCCCAAATTCACAGGGTTAGAGAGTGAGGCAATGTTATAGGTTGAATTGTGTTCCCCCAAATTGATACTGAAGTCCGTTCTAACCTCTAGAATGTGACCATCTGTGGGAACAGAGTCATTGCAGATGGCAGTAAGATTGAGTTATGCTGTAGGATGGGCCCCTAATCCAATAGGATTGGTGTCCTTTAGACAGACAGACAGACAGACAGACAGACACACACACACACTCACTCACTCACAGAGAATGCCACATATGAAGATAAACACGAAGATGGAAGTGCTGCTCCCACAAACCAAAGAATATCAGGGATGGCCAGCAAGCTGCCCAGCACTAGCAGGCAGAGTAGGATGGGACAGATCTTCTCTCATGGCCTTCAGGGAACCAAAGATGGGGTTCTGGCCTCCTGAATTGTGCATACAGTAGATTTCTGTTGTTTATACATCCAGGTTGTGGAATTCTGTTTTTGGCTGTTATACCAAACAGGCCATTACGACTATAAGACGTGTCAGTGCTCGGACACTTACTGCTTCTTCTTCTCCTTCTCCTCCTTCTCCTTCCCCTTCTCCTTCTCTTTCCTCTGCCTCTTCTTTCTCTTCCTCTTCTTCTTCCTTTTTAGGGTCGCACGTGCAGGATACGGAAGTTCCCAGGCTAGGGGTCGAATTGGAGCCGCAGCTATAGCTGCCAGCCTCCACCACAGCCACAGCTACATGGGATCTGAGCTTCGTCTGTGACCTACACAGAGCTCACTGAGCAAGGCCAGGGATCGAACCTGAGTCCTCATGGATACCAGTTGGGTTCGTTACCGCTGAGCCGTGAGGGGAACTCCTTACTGCCTCTTTCTTTCTGCTGGCAGCCAAGCCACTCCCCCTCTGAATGCTTTATACTGTAAAAGAGGAAGTTCCATTCAGTCCTTGGGTGAAGAGTCTCTTTCGGACTGAAAGTGGCATTTATCCAGAGGAAACAAATAAATTGTATGTGCATGAGAAGCAAACATAATTTTTAATTCAAGTTTTTATTTAGAATGTAGGTTTTCATTATACATGTTTGATAGTTCAAATAACATTTTCCCTTGATACTTGAAACCTTCTCTGAAACACTGAATACAATTAGTTGACTAGAAAATAAAATACAGATCTTACAGAGTGATTGATCATTGAGGATAAATTTGGGCAGCATTTCGTGGATGGCTAATGACCGCTAAAATGCAAAAACAAAAAAGCAAACAAAAATCCCTTTCTTAGGCTTGGCATAGCCAAAACCAAAATGAATCATATATCTTTTTGAAGTTTAAGAGGTATTACAAATTTCTAAAGACTCCCTGAGCTTGGCTGTTAGAAATGTTAATGGTGGAGGATTTGGGTATTTATTTTCCATGGTGTGACTCTGGTAAGGAAGTTTTCAGAAGCAGGTTCAAGGTGATGGTTAAGTCCAATTCTCTCAGATTTATAGCCTCACCGGCACTAACTCAACTGCGACAGATCTTGGTACTCTACTAGCATTCAGAAATTCAATTCCTCCTCAAATAAGTCACCTGCTTAAACATCTCAAATGTTTTGCCATCAAAACCATTTGACATCTGTCATGATTAATGGCCCATTATTTCTTACCAAATGTTGATTTCAAGCAACTTTTCAAAATCATTATTTCTGAATTGAAAACATAGTCTACCATTGCAATGCTGCAATAATTTCTTCAATACTTCAGAAAACAGTTTCTGCAATGACCATGAAAGTTTATGCCTGCTAATGGCTTAAATAATTTACATTTTGGCGGTTATTTTAATGATTCCATTATTAATCACTTTAAACGCCATATCCTGAAAGGGAATTTCCTAGAAACTGGTTAAACCCCTTTGAGATCTTCATTACCTATCCACTCACTTCGATATGTGGACAGGATCCTGAAATGAACCAAGCTATTTGCGCTCAACAGAGATGCATCTGTGTATTAAGAACCACACACATTTTTGATATTTAGTTGTTGTTTTTTTTAATTCACTGGGATGGATGGAAATGCTTTCTAAAAAAATCAAACAAGAATTTCAATCAGTTTAACATTATGATACATATCCCTTTTTCTTTAAATTTATCTGCTAACTAATTTGAACCCATTTTAGGTAAACTGAATACTTGATAGGTAAATAAATTATTTTAAGTTTCCTTTAGCAATCGGCATCAAGATTAAGTCGACGTATCTAAATTATCTTTCCACAGAGCTCTATGAAAATAATAATTTAAATTTAAAGGCATGGAAAAGGGCCTCCGTCAACACTTATACTTGCTAAGGTGAGAGCGCATGCTAAGGAATGTCTGTAGAAATGTAGCAGGGCTGAGGCAGAAAGGAAAGAACCCCTACAAAAGACCCAGTCTCGAATGTTGAGGGTAAAACTGCATCCAGGATCATGTTCAATTTCCTTCTCCACTTCCTAGAAGAAGTTAAGGGAATAACAGCCACATCACACAGGATCTCACTGTATCTGGAGAAAATGCCATGCCAACAGCAAGTGGAGTCATTACTACAGCAGCCCATAAAGGGGTCAGTTAAATCAGGCAAAGAATGTGGACCGTATCCTGGGTAACTTCTGGCTGCCACCTCCTATATGACAAGGAAACTCCCCTTAATGGTACAACACCTCTTGGGCTGTATGTGACTGTGATTCCTGCCTGCTGCCACTGGTTCCTTGAGTCTGTAACCAGGCCAAAATCAACTACACAGAAACACTGGTTTAGCATAATTTCAGTTTTCCTGGAAACGTTAGAGAACCACTAACTCTTTGAGATAATCCATTTCGTCTCCCATGAAGTGTATATATATATATATATATATATATATATATATATATATATATATATATATATTTTTTTTTTTTTTGTCTTTTTGCCTTATCTAGGGCCGCACCTTGCAGCATATGGAGGTTCCCAGGCTAGGGGATTAAATCAAGAAGAAAAATCAGAATGCCAAAAATAAGAAAATTCAAGTTGGACTAAGGCTTCTCCTCTATAATATTAAATATGAAAGTGGAATACATCTTTATAGTTCTTTGGGGAAGCCTTAGATCCAGAGATTTCTGCGCCCAAAGAGGAGTCATCTCTATCTAATGGTAGGAGAAAGGCATTTTTTTATATGCAGTGGTACATCTTGCCTCAAAATGATTACTCAAAAATACGAAAGACTGATCAAAATATGGGACATGAATGAGGAAGCTACTGTTTCAAGTAATTATGATAACCGGTGGACACAATAAAATAGATATAATCAAAATAAATGATGCAGGAGTTCCTGTTGTGGCTCAGAGGTAATGAACCCGACTAGTATCCATGATGATACAGGTTCGATCCTTGGCCTCGCTCAGTAGGTTAAAGGATCGATCCAGTGTTGCCGTGAGCTGTGGTGTAAGTCACAGATGTGGCTCGGATCCCACATTGCTGTGGCTGTGGTGTAGGCCGGCAGCTGCAGCTCTGATTCAACCCCTAGCCTGGGAACTTCCACATGCTGCAGGTGTGGCCCCCCCACAAAAAGGAAAAAAGGATGCACGTGTCAGAATAATTCCTAGCTTTGAAAGTGCATAATACAAACAAAATTTTAATAATAATTGGATCTAAAATATGAGATTATAGCAATGAAACTGAAAAAATTGATAGTGATGAAAGGCTTCTGGATAAATATGCAGGGTTTAGACCTAAGTATTTAGCACATCTAGCTACAGTTATCCCAGTAAGTGAAAGGAAATATGTATTAGAAAATATAGACACACAAACAAATAAGGGACTAAATATTAATAACAAAACTTGGTAAACTAGGAAGGAAATGGTTGAGTGACAAACTACCGATCAATCAAAAGAAAGATAAAACTTTAACCCACCAATAAAAGAAGCTCAGAATTAGGCTGATTCCTGTTGCAAATCACATAATTATTAGGAAACAAATACTTTTAAAAGCAAAAGCTGGAAGTCTTTATACAAAGCAGTTATAACCTTGGATGCCCTACCGTACTCTATGTAACTAAAAGAATAAATTTTCTCAGAGTTCCCATCATGGCTCAGTGGAAACGAATCTGACTAGCATCCATGAGAACATGGGTTCTATCCCTGGCCTCGCTCAGTGGGTTAAGAATTCAGCGTTGCTGTGGCTGTGGCATATGCCAGCAGCTGCAGCTCCAATTCAACCCCTAGGCTGGGAACTTCCATGTGCCATGGGAGTGGCCCTAAAAAGAAAGGAAAAGAGAAGTAAAGAAAAAAACTGAAGAGGAGATGTAAGTGGGAAATAAACATATGAAAACAGTGGTGCTGGAGGAACTGGACACTCATGTACAAAAAAAAAAAAAAAGTATAAATTTTCTCCACCCCGAGTATCAACGATTTGCTTTCTAAGATAAAGGAACCTGAGCCAGAACCTCTGGATTTGAGATCAGACAATTGTGGACAGGGTCAGTTATCAAATAGGTCAATAAAAGAAGCTTAATATTGAATGGTGAAATCTTTGAGATTGCTTCTAACACTTGGCTTTGAGAATACTACCAGCCTGCCATACCCCAGATATGAAATTGGTAACGATAATAAAAAAGCAAGGCATAAAAAAATAAGCATTGGAGTTTCCCTAGTTAAATGTCTCAAGCGGATTGTTTTGCGTGAAGTTGTCACTCCGAAAACCCTGTCAATGCACATAATCCTTAACCAAGAGGGAATAAGAGTTCACAGTTAAAGGCTTCCTACATGTGTTTGAACCCAAGTGAGTAGTTCTATAACACACTTAATAAACCCTTCAGAAGGTTCTAGTGGATGAAGCTTAAGTACCATTAATGGTAGCTGACTTGACTTGACAAGGCTTTCTTATATTAGTTTTTACTAATTTTCTGTTTTATTTCTCTTACCCCCTATGTTTGCTAGCTGGAATCCCATTGTCCCCCAGACTAACTTCACCTTCATTTTCACTCACCTTTTGGGAAAATTCAGGGAAAAAGAACGGGCATCTGAATTGGTCATAGAAAGTAGAACTTTAGGATGGGATTTTGGAGCTGAGTGATCCACCAGTCCGATGTGACTAACTCCTTCACTGGTGATAAGTGAATGCTGACAACCCTTGGCATATAGACATCCTAAATATTAAGACTGACATAGATGGGGGCTGGAGTGAGACAAGTGGAAGGTGAAACAGGGTTATGAAGTAGTTACGACCTTTGAAACATACGAGGTCAATTGTAATTTTAAAAATTTTAGTACTGACATGTTTTTTTTTTTTTTTTTTTGAATTAAGACCTTGCAGATATTATAACAGATCTTCCCTGAGAGGGGAGTCTGACCGACTGGACGTCACAGGAATTGATCTCAGTGAACAAGAGGTGAACTGTCTTTTGATAGCGCTCATGGACCACTTCAGTACCCCCACAATCTCAGCTCTTACTCCAGCTCTGCCGCCACACAGGCTTCAACCAACTTTGTGCAAGGGTCACGGGATCACCATCACTCTTAAGCAGCACTGTGTCTCCCTCCCTTCCTTGGGTCTTCTCCGTGCCACGGTGAGTAAGGCTCCCCCCACGGGAACCAGCCAGGCATTCATGCAAGTGGAGCCCAGAGAGATAACAGACAGGTGCCACTCTCCAGCAACAGCACATGGAACGTGATCGATAAATACTTCTTTCTCCCATCTCCCAAGCGGGCAGTTCTGAGACACAGTCTAAGCCTCTTCAGGAGATCCCTGCAGTAGGAAGGACCACTGTCGTGTAGCAGTTGCCAGCTTTCTGACACATCTCTGCAGCGGTTTTTCCTTACTTTCCTGCTTCACCCCTGTTTTGCACATCTGCTGTCTGAGATTACGTTCCAGACTTGCCAAAGGCTCAGCATGCAGGTGGATGGAGCCCCTCAGGACTGAGATGACAGTGAACGGGAGAAAAGAATAGAACTGATGATATTGTTGGATCGGATTATTCATGCAGGCGGAAGGAGGATCTGAGACCTGCGTTTTCACTATAGAACTGGCCGTGGAGGTGCTGACACGGATCCGCCCAACGTCAAAAATTCTGAGTCTGTGACGATCAAACACATTTTGATTGTCTTTGCTGCCTACTGATTTTTCGGTTAATTTCAGAAATACAGAAACTGTGATGTCTTTGAATTTCTTCCATGAGGAAGAACTGTTGAGTGACACAAAGGAATTGGGAATCGTGGGGGAAAAAGTGATTATTCGTCTCTGGAGCAGAAGATGATAAAGATTTAACGGTGGAATCAGTAAACAGGACCCCCCGATTTCTGAAGGTTGATTTCAAAATTCTCAGATTAAGAATACATATAATCTCATTTACAGAAATCCTGCAATGGATGAAATTCAATAATGATGAAAACCTCTAAAGCATATAGTACTTCTACAGTTTGGGCTCCATCTAATGACATCGAATAGGAGAGATGATTAAAATCAATCTAAGCACAAGTGAAAAGACTTGATGAGTTTAGAGGTTAAAGGACATTTATAGACTATGTATAGATACAACAGCAAGAGCCATAAAACAGAATGATGTAAGCTTCTAAGAATTACGTCAACATTACTAAAACCCAGAGTGAGCAAACATTCATAAACAATGTTAAAACCAGAAAAAAACAGAATTAGGTAAAATCTTTGCTGGCAGAAAGAAAATGGGGAAGGAAACGATGGCGCTTCTGTCTGGAAAATGTAAGCAAAATAAATAGACGACACCACGTTAGGAATGAAATAATAACCTAGTCAGAGATTAAAGACAGCCAAACTTAACCAAGATGGCAGGGGGAAAGAAACCTTGCAAAATCACTTTGGAGTTGACTTCACTATCAAAGATGGATCATGTTATTAGCGTCTTCTGGTTGATATCTCTATATAATGGTTCTTGCATCAAAATATCTGTGTGTGTATGCGTGTGTGTGTGTGTGTCTGAGAGAGAGAGAGAAACACAAGACTCAGGCAATTCAGACCATTTCCTAAGAAGAAATCTTTCCTTTCCCAAGACTCTGAAGTTGAGCAGCAACATGTTATTTAACTCACGGGGGTAGAGTTCTTAGAGTTAGATAGAGTTCACGTAGGAATACAGGTACTTTGTGGAGACATACAGAAAACAGACACACGAGTATACAGTAACACTAGTTCCTACACTTTAGGTCATAAGTGAGTACGGTTTCCATGTAGGAGACTAGGAGAGGCAATTTACTGGGGGCAGACAGAAACAGAGCCATGGGATTTCCAAGCCCAGACGGAGGGGTGTGGGAAAAGGTGTCAGGCTTCTCTGAACCATCCAGGAAGTCTTTGTGAGGCAGACAACTTAAGGGATGTTAAAATGTCTACAGATGTGTAAACCTAGTCATTTCAAGCATATATTTATCCCAGAAATTGAACCCATGTGTGTCAAGTCACTGACTATAGATTTCAAAGGGAAACGAGACTGAACATTTCTGTTCCAAGCAGGTTTTTTCTTTTCTTTTCTTTTCTTTTTTTTTGTAGTAGCAGCTGCATTGATTTTAAGATAAGGGCTTCTTTATCCAGGCAGATGCAGCAGTCATCAGAAGCTAATTTGCTGGGATATTCACATATGCAAATCATGTCACAATGCTGAAATGCAACCACGTAATGACTGGAAAATGTTATACTCATAAATCATACCACCACGATCATCAAAATTTCCACTCAGCCAGGACAAATTCAACAGCATTTATGTCTTTCCAGCTTTTAGCCCATAAAAACTCTGTGTTTTTGGAGAGTGTGTTACACTGGTGATCTTAAAACTCCCAAGTCTGGTATAATGAGTCCTCAAGTGCGTTATAACTTACCAGTAATTACATTTCAACATATCTGCTTTCAGCAGTTAGTGTTTTATTCATAAACATTTAAACACTGAATTAGGCATAAAATAAAAATGTTGGCAACAACCCGGCTTAATTTCATTAACTATTAGGTAAACTTAGTATTTCTTCTTCAAATAATCCTTGGTTTTGAATGCTAAAGATGTAATGAACTTCATGGTTCATAGCATCTGACATTGCTTAATTAATGGGTGCATTTATAGTACATAGGCCTTGGTAATTGATTTATATGCATGATTTGCACATACAGCTGTTAGTTCCTGTAGGAAAGTCATAACTCAAATGTGTGCATATTTTGCAGATACGGGAAAAAGAAAAAAGAATTTGAACTTGACAAGTTCCCCCAAAACATGATAGCAAATTAATAGCTCAGAAACAAACCTACAGGATGGAGCATTAAAGTTATAGTCTTGAATTTTAACAACATGTGCATTTCAAAATAAGGAGAAAATGCTTTTGTTTCTCTTGAGATAGTTCGTTCATAAGGAACAAGAATTCATTTGCATATCCTTCCATTCAAATCTATACGTTGGGTGGAAAATGGGGTTAGATTATCTATTGACTGAGTCAATTTCATTAAAATGTACCAAAGCTTAAAAGACGTTCACCCATGTACGTAATAATAACTGATTCTTTCATAGGTCAAATGACTGGATGAGCCTTTAGATGTGTCATTCTCTAGATAGGAAAGGTCTGCTAACATTGGAGGGTTGCATAACATCTCCTCTAGAAGCAAGGATAGACTGTATCATTTGCATTCTTTTAGCTAGTTGTCCAAGTTAACAACGATGCTAATTTACAAGTACGCCCTCCCTTCAGTGAGGACACAGTTTCCGGAAGGGAAGAGAGGTCTCCTGAGTAGAAGCCACAGCTCCTGCAACAGGGAACCAGCTGTGTGGGATACTGGAGGTAGGGGTACCTCTGTTTCCTCCACTGAACCCAGGGACCTAGACCATCAGGAAGAAACCAGGATTTCTCTCTATTCAGGGTCTTGGATTATGTCTTCCCTCCATGTAAGACACACATTTTATAGGCAGGCACCGGAACTCCATTTTTTGTTTAACCCGGTCCAACAGAATATTCCGGAAAGGCCAAGTTGCCCAATGAGGGGTCAGAATTGACGACTGACTGAGCTCTAAGGACAAACGCCAGAAGCAGTTTAGAAGGTTGAGGCAGAGAAACTGCTGTTTCTGGATTCCACGTCACCCCGTGGGAGGATCAGTGTCTTCCGGGCTGGGTCGTGCTCCGTGCTGTGGCCCCACCTTGCACCCTGCGCCTTTCACTTACTGTGCCATTTGCCAGAGTCATTTAGCACCTTTCCCCACATTGCTGATGATGACCAGCCCTCTCCCCTTTGTTAGCTGCTGGTGGTACTTCAGTGAGGCCTTCGGGAAACACTTGCAAACATTACCGTTTTAATTTTATTTTTTTTAAGGCAGCTATCAAAGTGCTTTATTGTACATTAAAACACTCACAGCCTAGGCAACTTGATGGTTTTCACCATGCTGGCCCCATTTCCTGGCGCTCCAAGGCAGTGCTTAGCTTTTCACTTTCTAGCCTCGTACCCTACATCTGCTATTCTAATGCCTTCATTCATCAGAAGACCGGCAGTTGTAAATTGTTCCAAAGCCCTTCCCACACATGTGCGTGCACGGGCTCACGTGCGCATGTGCGCGTGTAAACACACACACACACACACATGCACGGAGTCGCACCGCACATGCACATGTGAGTAAAGGCTTGTAGCTTCTCTAGTACCTATCCGCACTGGATGAAGAAGAGAGGCTGCAAACAGCAAATCTAGTTTGCTCATTTGTTGATGCCCTTTTAAGTCTTTCAGTGGTTCCTTGATGCTTTCGCTGCTCTTGGAAGATCTGGAAAGTGGAGTAAGTGTACTGTCTTCTTGTTGGAGAATTAATTGGTTCACTGTAGCAAGACGCTCCATTTGCGAGAATGCATTTTTCTGGTCTGAGGATTGCAACGATTTATAGCCTAGGTAAGAATCACCTTCCGTTGCCAGGGCAATGTGATGAAAGGCAGAAGCTGGACTGAGTTGCTGTGGCTTCTCCTGACAGGGTAGTCTTCAGGTGTTGGCATTTACAGACAATTCTTATCCACACACCCTGCCCCATATTGTTTTCCATTTCCAAGCTCTTGCCTTGCCAAGGCTGGAGATGATTAAACAATAACGAATGAAATCCACGCATGTTTTCTTGGCTGGAAACCCTAGGTTTGCAACTCATTATTGAACTTTTGCTTGGTCCAAGTTTTTGAGTTTTAGAATCAAATCCAAGCTCTTTTCTCTTGCCATCATTAAGAATTTTGATTTTATAGTTAATCAAGGGACCAGAGAGGCAACTTGGGTGAGATGCTAATACAAACGATTAACATTAGATTAGTGTCTCAGAGTCTAGTGAATGGTAATCGTTATGTAATTCTGCCAGATACAAGGTTAATCCTTACACATAGCCTAAGATCATCATTTGGTACTTTGGGAAATTATGGACAGCAACAACAACTACTCTTCATGTGTTTAGCAATTACCCTCAGGATTATTGCTTTTGAGCCTCAAAATAACCCTCTGGCACAGGCAGTAGTATCGTAGGGTTATCTATTCTCTATAACGACAAAACTAGGTAAGGGTAAAATAAGAGGAGGGAGTCCATATAATGAAATTGTGTAAATTTTAAATGGACTACCTTTCTCTTATACCTAACTGCTGTTACCACCCCTGGATCTAAAATTTTAATTATAAGAAGTGCTTCATTATATATATTTATAAATTTTAATTATTAACCTCTTAAAGGTTAAGGATAAATAAAATTTAATTATCTTCCTTATAAAGTAATATGAGAGGAAAATTGCTCTCGGCTCCTATGATTACAAACATTTATATGAGAGATGATAAACTCTATAGCCAGGCGGATCTATGACTTTACTCAAGCATGTGAAGATTACCCATCCATTCATTGTTTATTCTTCCTTCCTTCCCTCTTTTCTTTCTTTTTTCCTCCCTCCCTTCCTTTCTTCTTTCCTTACGTCCCCCCTTTCCTTCCTTTCCTCCTCTCTTGTTTCCTGCCCCATCCCTTCGTGTCGTTTAAAAATCAGTAATTAAATACAATCTATGGGCCCTTGGCTCTTAAAGGGGTAATTTAAAAAGTGACACTTGGAGGTCACAATGGTGGAAGTTTGTTCAAGAGACTAGCAGGGAAGGTGGCAGAAAGGGCCTCTGTGAAACAGGGGCATCATCTTCTAGTTAGACAAGTATCATATCACTCTGAGGCTGTTAACTGGTTTATTTTTAACCTGAGGAATGAAGGGATTAGATTAGATAATGCTCAAGAGTTCTACAATTCCAAAATTTTATTAAATTGAATTTCCTGGAACAAGTTTGGCATTAAGAAGAGCTAAATATTGTGCCTGGGCCTTAATGTCTTAATAACTGCTCAATAAACTATAGAATGAGCCACTGATAGCAACCCAAGAAACTCTACAAACTGCTGTGGAGCCCAATACCATATGCCAGTTATGACCACTCCACATAGTAAAGATTTCCTAAAGAAAATAATTTTTATTTCAGTTTTTCTAAATTTTTTTCTAAATATTTTTAATGATGCACTCTTAGCAATTCAAGTGAAGCCTGAGTTACTGAACTTTAAAACCTAACCATCTAAATATCAAGAAAGAAAAACTAACATTTTTTTCAACCCCTGCTCTGTTCCCAGACCTAAAAGTAAGTATTTTGGTGTCAGCCAACTGACAGCTGGCTCCCAGTTGTAAGGGGTGATTTTATTATGGGTGTTGTAGGTGCTAACCAGCCCATATGCATTTTCATGTTTCTTTCTACACTGATGATTTTCTCATATCGACCATACTCGTCCATTTTCTCAGCCCACACATTCACTGCTGCTGCCCCACTGTCTCATCCGCCCTCCTTCTCTCCTCCTCTCACTTCTTCCTCCTCTTCCTCCCTTCGATAAGTATTTATCGAGCATCTGCTACATACCAGGCTCTATTTATTTGTACTCAGGATACACCAGTGAAAAAAACCAAAAAGTCCCTGATCTTTTATTTTAATTGGAGACAACTGGTAATCAAATAAACACATAACTTCCAGGTGGTTTTAGGTGAGATGATGAAAAAGAAAGAAGGGTGGGAGTTCCTGTCGTGGCAGAAATGAATCCGACTAGGAATCATAAGGTTGCAGGTTCCATCCCTGGCCTTGCTCAGTGGGTTAAGGATCTGTCGTTGCCATGAACTCTGGTGTAGGTTGCAGATGTGGCTATGATCCCGCGTTGCTGTGGCTGTGGTGTAGGCCAGCAGCTGTAGCTCCGACTGGACCCCTAGCCTGGGAACCTCCATATACTGTGGGTGCGAACCTGAAGAAAGAAAGAAAGAGAGAAAGGAAGAAAGAAGAAAGAAAGAAAGAAAGAAAGAAAGAAAGAAAGAAAGAAAGAAAGGAAGGAAGGAAGGAAGAAAGAAAGGTGAGAGTACAGAGGGTGACCACTCCCGTGCTGTCTCTTCATCTTACAAAGAGGACTGACTCCTCTGTCTACCCGAATTCCAAGCATATTCAGTCCCAGCTCAGACTTTATCCCCCCTGCAAGCGTACCTAGTATCCAGGGTTCATATGCCTGTCTTTTTATTATTCCTCTCTTCTTTTGCATTTATTATTAAAATTTACTGTTTTTTTTTTTTTTTTTTTTTTGGCTGCGTCTGAGACATGAAGAAGTTCCTGAGTCAGGTACTAAACCCATACTGCAGTAGTGACCCCAAGCCACAGTACTGACAATGCCAGGTCCTTAACCAACTGAGCTACCAGCGACTTCATTTATCAATATTTAGACCATGATTATGCTCCAGGTGTTTTATAAGTCAAAATCTGGTCAACTCAGCTTGATTGCAAAATCTTTTGACTAGGGACCATTACTTTCGCATTTCTCAGCACCTTGCTTAGGGGGAACACATATTAAGGCTCACCTGATCTTCATAAACAGATACATTAATACTTTTATAGAAACATGAAGATAGATTTTTATGGATAGTGTAGATACAGGCTTTAATTAAGCCCAAATGTACTAGAAGCTGTGCAGAAGAGTAAACATTTTTTTTTCCATTTTGAAACTAAAATGTCTTCATGATCTACATTTTGATATAACCTGAAGCAGGGTTTCTTTACCCTTCATGAGTGGTGGACTTCTTTGGCAATCTGATAAAGGCCATTCTCAGAACAACATTTTTAAATGCATAAAATAAAGTACTTAAGGAGTTCCCTGGTGGGTCAGTGGGTTAAGGATCTGGCATTGTCACTGCTGTGGCTCTGGTTAAGGCTGTGATGCAAGTTCAGTCTTTGAACTGAGCCAAAATACATAAAATAAAATAAAATAAAATAAAATAAAATAAAATAAAATAAAATAAAATAAAACAAAACAAAACAAAATAAACTACTTAAGATTACAAAGGAGACTAATTACACCAAAGTTATCAAAATTTGAAGGATTTTGTTATAGTATAATGCACATACTTCCTCACTAATTTATTAAATAATGAGATCAAGTGGTGACCCTAATAACTACCCGGTGTTGATGGCATGATGAACATAAATACACCAGGATATCTATATATCTGTATTCCTAAGTTACCTTCTAACTTAGGAATGCAGTTGTCATATCTACGGGAGACAAAATCATAAGTACTGCTAACGCTACCATGGTTTCTGGACAATATTAAACAAGAAAGGAAATGCTAAAAATTTTTGTCACATATCAGTGAAAATAAAGGTGTATATATATATATATATATATATATATATATATATATATTTTTTTTTTTTTTTTCCTCATCCAAGTTCACAGACTGAATTATCTTGAGAGATTCTAGGGTGGAGCGTGTGTGGGGCTATAAATCTCAAGAAAAGAATCAGGGTTCTGCGATAGAGTCTTTGGAATTACAGTTCACAAACAGCTCACTTTTTAGGAATCCTAAGTCCACTTGAATCCACAGCATAAGATGCATAAACACAAATGACTTAGAACATTCGGATGTACTGAAGAAAAACAAAATTAATTACAGAAATGTATACTGAAATTAGGCACAGCAGGTAGACTGAGATCCTGTGTGGATTTCAAATGACAGCACACATCAGCGCACCGACACACGTTGTCTTTCCACTTCTGCTGCAAGGAGATCTTACTGGAAACAATTAAATATGCTAATGAGAACTAAGAAACAAAGCTGAGAATTTACAGAATATTTAACCTCTTGCTAGTCTATAAAATCTAAGCTTTGGCTACTTGACAACAAGATCCACTCTGAGTTTAGTAAAGGAGGTTGCCTTTATTTAATGTGATTACAGATCTTATTCAGACTGTTAGAAGTTTGGAGATTTAGAATGTCAGAAGTTTAGATTGGGAGATTTCTCTAGTTTCGACTCAAGTCACCCACTCATGTGACCTGGTTAAATGGATATTTTATTATTTATCCGTAATACAAAGACCAGGGCTCAGTTTGGAAACCTAGAGGGTATAAAGACGGTGAACGTGAAGAAACTAACAATAGGACCAAGAGAAACAAATTTGTATAATCTGTAGAGTTGGCAGGGCCTTGGCCTCACAGGCTTTGGAAATGGCGCTGTATAAAGTCTGGAAACTTCGTTTTCATTATGGAAGATAAGTCAGCTTTCTTGAATCGAGCATATTTAGCTATCTTTTTGGTGAGAAAACCAGCTTCCCTCCACAAACTCTGAATGAGATTGGCAACCACAACAAGCACATCTCCTCAAGCCATATTAGCTGGGAAAGGCAAGGACCGCATGAAAAGTCCAGGAAAAAGGGATCATACACGATAAGCTCACGGTAGATTTGCCCCAGAAGCTGTGCAACCTCAGGTGGGCTGTGGGAAATAACAGGTAGCTGTCTCTCAGAGGGCCTTTGAGAAACTTTATCTTTATGTGAATATCTAAACAAGATTAAAAAAAAATAGGAAGAGGAAAAAGTTTGTAAACTTCAAAATAATCGTGGTAAAACACAGTTTTAAACAGAGATGAGACATAGTTCTCTCTCGGTACTAGCTTAATTAACAAACTGAATCCTGCAGCCATTAATGTGGTGCCACAAAAAGTTAAGTCGAATTATGAAAATTCATGATCATGTGAAAAAGGAGACTACAAGATTGAATCCATATGTTGTTGGTGTACATAAAAATATCGAGAGAAATCCAAATTAAGGGTTCAAAATACTGTGATGGAAGACAAATTAAAATTTTAAATCGTATTGAATTTATGACCAGCTATCCCTCAGCTTCCTTCTAGAGGCGCCCTATGGACTAACGGAGGTTCTCTGGCAAAGCTCCATGGGACTTGACCTCAGCCCTTAGCCAATTTCTGATCTGATGAGGACAGTCCAACTGCAAGGTGACAAGGCGTATTTGTTTAGGACATCCCCCCACCCCACCCCCCGCCCAATCTGTCTGTACAAAATAGGTAGTACTTGCTTGTTCAAAAGGTCAAATGTTATTATTATTATTATTATTATTATTATTATTATTATTATTATTATTTTGGCCATGCCTGCAGCATGCAGACGTTCTGGGGCCAGGGATCGAACCCACACCACGGCTGGGACCTGAGCTGCTGCAGTGACAATGCCTGATCTTTAACCTGCTGTGCCACAAGGGAACTCCAAATATTACATTTCCTAGTCCTAGAAAACTATCGTCCTTTTATTCAAAAGGAGAATGAGTTGATACTAAGTCTGTGATTAAAAATAAGGTTCAAGTAAACAGGTTTCAGGGGGAAGAATCCCATGGCTATGCAAAGGGATTACAGTTAATTCTGAACATGCCGTACTTTAAAACTATTATGAGACAATAATTTTAGCAGTTCTACAGATGATTAAAAAGTCATTTTCTAAAATATTCTCACTGGAGTTATTTTTTTTAAAGAAAACATTTAATTGCGCCAATCAAGCATAACCACTTTCTGCTTATAGTGTAATTTGTATACTCTGATCACACGGTATGTGGCTATTTGTCATAATTTTATAAGTGTATATTCCCCACTGTAGTGATTGGACATCATTAATTGTGAATAATTCCCTGCTCATTAAAGTACAGCAAAAAGAAGGAAAAACAAGGCCCAGCAAACAAAAGAAGGGTGGGAAACCTAGTCTGAATCCTCTTTGCAAAGGCACATTACGTTTTTCAAGAACTCGTAAATAACATCCACTTGTAAGGCATTACAAAATGTTACAAAAAAGTGACAAAAACCAGCTCATCAAGCTTTTTCCAGTAAAAACCTGAGCATGCCTGATATTTTCTCTGCTTCAGGTAACAACTGCTTTATGCAACTCAAATAAGCTTTTCTTTGAAACACTTAAGCCTGCTGCAACCCTTCTCCTCACTGTGTAGGTTAAACCATACTGACAGGAAACAGGAAACTACAGAAGGATTGTCCCAAAGGGACCATTTCAGAATATAGTCATACCATTACCCAGTTAGGGAACATTAAATCCTTACACTATGCAAACGGCTCAGAAGATAGAAGATCTAGAAGTAATATCTATCTGAGTAGCTTAATAAGCCCCTTGATGTGAAAAGTTGCATAACACTAATAAGAACAAAAAACAATTCAGATGTATTTAGAGGAAAATTCAGGACAGTGAGAAGAGAGTACCGTGCTGGTCGTGAGCATCCGCAGTCAGCCACCATAGCACTTGACTGTCTTGGGATAATAAAAACATCTTACACGTTTACATGGAACTGCCTACTCCCCTACCCGTCACCTTCATTCCTTTCAGGTGAGGCCTTCTCTCTGCTCCTCCCACTCGTCTTTCTGCTCTCTGTGTGTCTATCCGTGGAATGCATTCTTGTTCTCCGAACACCACCACCCATTATCCAAACCATTCCTGCATTCCCACTGTTTTCTCCATCAAACCTTAAGTGAACCAGTCCGGAAGAGCTGATGGGATGCTCTTTAGCCCTCCTGATGAAGCAGCAGGAAAAGTGACAGCAGTTCTCTGTCTGGCCACATGCCACCGACTTGACTACCTCCTCATGCCTTAGACCAACAAATGTACCACCTCTACGTGCGCCTTTGGAAATATTATGCTGAGCCACGTAATTTATGTATTTGTTGACATTTTCCTTACTTATGTATTTGTTGACACTTTCTTATTTTCCGAATCAAATCAATAACTATATATTAGTCCCCTATTATCTGCAAGGCACTTCTTTCTAAATCAATGTTGAATAATACTATGTTCGTACATAATTTCCAATAGCATCTTGAGCAAATATGCTTTTATTATAATTGCTGCTGTTATTACCAATATCATTATCATCCAGGCATCCTGCGTGGACCAAGAGGGCCCATAAATTGCGCTGTTGATCTTACACATGTTGATATAAGCTTCCCCCCCGTGTATCCTTTTCCCTTTGTGTATGTGCACACACGTGCATGTGTGTACATCCGTGATTCTTCTTGTTCTCACAACATAATAACATGCACAAATAGAGGCCCCCAAATCAACCTCCCAGTGACCCACACGCTAGCCATTCACATTTCTTCACTCTCTGCCTTCACGGGCCCTCTGTACCTCACATTGTCTCCTGATAGCATTGACCTGGTTTTCGGTCTCTTGTTTTTGCTGCTGTTATCGGTTCCATGATTGCCCTGTTGGAATCGACACATGGATATGGTTTCTCTCTGGACTGAACTCCCATTTCTCCTTGAAATAGTTGACCCTCGTGCGCTGGTTCAATTTCTTTCTGGTTGTTTCTGGTCATTCCCTGACCTCATCCATTCTCAGCTCTTGGGGGTCCATACTGGCTAGCCCTGAATTGAAATCCTAAGGGAGTGCAGGGGTAGTGGTTACACAGTACCCATTAGCTGGTCAATGAATAGATAAACATGAGTAAAACACCATTCCTGTTCCTGAGAAGTTCATGGCCCCTTCGAAAAGATAAATTTACAAATATTATTTATTTAATAGTATGATAATGCTGCAACAAAAGAATGTATAAACTGCTATGGATGGCCAGTGAAAAGAGTAGTGTCTCAGAAAAGGACATTGTGAAAATATTTAATTAGACTAGGGGAAAGATTGCATGAATTGGAGGGTTATCTAAATTATGAAAACACATAAACTGAAACAGAAAATTTCTGTTTTAACATTATCATACATTGGGAAGCTTCTTCCCCATCAGTGTATTTATAAAACATTTTTATTCAGATGTGATTAGAACAGTGTTACAAAAAGGAATGACTTTTTTTTTTTCCTAATTCCAATAGTTTGTACCTCCTACCCACATACATCTGTTACCTTTCCCCCAACACACACTGGTAATCACCAGTATGTTCTCTATTTATGTGAGGATACTTCTTTTTTGTTATATACACTAGTTTGTATTTTTCAGATTCCACATGTAAGTGGCATCATACAGTATTTACCTTTCTCTGACTTTATTTAACTTGGCATAATGCTCTCCAAGTCCATTCATGATGCTGCAAATGGCAAAATTTCCTTCTTTTTAGGGCTGAGTAATATTCCATTGTATACGTATACCGCCTCTGTTTTAACCATTCACCTGTTGATGGGCACTTAGGCTGCTTCCATAGCTTGGCAATTGTAAACAGTGCTGCTGTGAACATTGGGGCACATGCATCTTTTCAAATTCTTGTTTTTGTTGTTTTCAAATACATGCCCAGGAGTGGAATTGCTGGGTCATACGGTAGTTCTAGTTTTAGTTTTTTCAGAAATCACCAAAGTGTTTTCCACAGTGACTGCACCAAATTACATTCCCATCAACAGTGTACAAAGGCTCCTTCTCTCCACATCCTTGCCAGCATTTATTTGTGGTCTTTCTGATGAGAGCTGTTCTGACATGTGTGAGGTGATATTCTCATTGTGGTTCTAATTTCCATTTCTCTGATGATTAGCAATACTGAGCATCTTCATCAATTTATATAAAACAGATTTTAATTCATATGTGACTAGAATTTGTATTTAGGGGAAAAAAAGCATATATATATATATATATATTTTTTTTTTTTTTTTTTTTTTTGCCATACCCCCAGAACACAGAAGTTCCTGGGCCAGGGACTGCACTCATGCCACAGCAGCAACCCAAGCCACAGCAGTGACAATGCTGGATCCTTAACCAGCTGAGCCACCAAGACACTCCAAGACTGGCATTTTAAAAGTCAGTTTAAATTTTTTAAAAAACTGCCATGTTGGCAGGCGAATTGACTAGAAAGGGGGTGAGAGTAATTTTGGAGGTGATAAAAATGTTAAATTCTTATTTGGGGTGATAATCATTTGGGTGTATAGAATTGTCAAAAAACTCATTGAATTGAACACAAGATCTGTTCAACTTATTGTATAAAATTATACTTCAATTAAAAGAGAAAGAATAGTTAAATAAATGCATGGACCCCTCTCATTAAAAATAAAAAAGTCAGTTTAAAGGAAAACAGTCTGGTGATAAGTTTACGGAAAGCAGGGAGAGAGCTGAGTATGTGAGGATTCATTTGGGTGTTTTGCTCTTACTGACTGGAATGTCTTACAGGCCTCTGCATTTTCTTCTAAGGCAGGTGGAGTTCCATCCACATATGTACGTGAAATAAGAAAGTATATATAGCATCGTGGGGAGTATGTCTAATTATACAAATGATTTAAAATATTTACAAGTATTTTAAAAGAAATTCTGCCACACTGCTGGATCCCTCTAGCCAAAAGCTTTTTTAAAAGGAGAGTTCATCACAAACATAAAGGAGGGAGAAATGACAGCAGGAAGTCACAGAGCACGGTAGCATGATAGAGAGAAAATTTTCATATCAGTCTAAGGATATGATTTGAAAGGATTTAGTAAAAAACTAAATAGGGGATGAAATTCGTTGGACAAAACTCATTGGTTTGTAATATGTTTAGGTGTACATGTGAATTGATAGGAGCTATTTGTAAACTGAGTCACTGTAAAAATAAATGTATATACTACTCACAATTTAAATATTATTAAAAAGATATAAGCAAAGGGTCCTCGTTGAACTTCCCAACTTGGTCAAAGGGTCAATTTTGGGAGACCTGGGTCTATTCTACTGCGGTCAAAAATCATACAGACAACGAATTCAACTGGCTCCACCAAGTTCAGATAACACTTCTAAGCAATACTAGATCAAGCTCTTTAGCGCAGGCTATAAAAACATTATCAACAGTAAACTCAGGATGAACTAAACCAACGCTGACTCAATCATGTATAGAATATCAAATGATTAAAGCAAGTACATAAAATATTTCACTGTGAGATATGTGTGCTATGCGGTGAAATTCCTTACTCATTATTTATTGCTAGAGTCCTGATTTAGCTGTCAGTGTCACCGTTTGGAATTTTGTAGAAGTCCAAGATTCATTTAATTCATCACACATACCCTACGAGAGCCCTTTATTCTTTTTTTTTTTTTTTTGTCTTTTTGCCTTTATCTAGAGCCCGCGGCATGTGAAGGTTCCCAGGCTAGGGGTCTAACAGGAGCTGTAGCTGCCGGCCTTCGCCACAGCCACAGCAACGCAGGATCCGAGCCGAGTCTGCAACCTACACCACAGCTCATGGCAACGCCGGATCCTTAACCCACTGAGCAAGGCCAGGGATCGAACCTGCAACCTTATGGTTCTTAGTCAGATTCATTAACCACTGAGCCACGAAAAGCCAAGAGCCCTTTATTCTTGAGTTTCATGAAACTTCTATTTTGATGCCCATTTTGGAGAATATTCTCAAATTCATGATTACAGGCTCAGTGTTCTCTTTACATTACAGATGTTTTTGGTAACGTGGTAAGACGTCCATGAACTACAAAAGATTTTTCAGATTAACCTTCTTTGTTTTTCTTGCCCTCGTACATGTTTGTTGTAGGGGAACTGCTCACATTTGTTGTATAATTAATCTTAGGAGCAAAGTTGTTCTACACTTTACCTTTGGAAGTAGAGGGAACAAAGCCCAGGGGCTCAATATAGAAGATGATAAAAAAAAAAAATGATACTGAAGAAAAGATAGAACTTTAGGGTATTTTTTAAAAGTCTTACTTTAAAGAAAAAATATGAAGATTTTTAAGTTGGATTTGAAGACTTCTAGCTAAGAATTTAGGGAATAAAATTAAACTCTGTTCAGTACCAGATAACTGCTAAAGGAAAAAAAATATGTTAACACACACACACACACACACACAACACACATATAAAAATTTACCTGTAAGGGGTAAGTAAGCTGAATTAGAGTGTAGAATATAAGAACTGGAAAAAGGTTGTCTCCCTTCTCTTATTTAAGGCTACCTTCCACCTCTCTGTCACAAATCTCTGCATTTCCTCAACCTTCCCTCTCTGCTACATCTTACTCCTTTGGGTATATAGATAGGCTGAAATTCTTACCATTCTAAACCAAAACCAAAGCAAGACAAATACTACTATTCCCTCAGCCCTGCATATCTCTTCTACCTGTACCCTTTGTCTGCTCTTTATTACTCTAAACTCAAATATGGACAGAGAAGAAGGAACTCCTCCTTTGAAAAGACTTTAAAGTCCTTGGAGTTCCTGTTGTGGCTCAGCGGTAATGAACCTGACTAGTATCCATGGAGATTCAGGTTCAAACCCTGGCCCTGCTCAGTGGGTTAACGATCTGGCATTGGTGTGAGCTGTGGTGTAGGTCACAGATGTGGCTTGGATCTGGCATTGCTGTGGTGTAGGCCAGCAGCTACAGCTCCAATTCGAGTCCTAGCCTGGAAACTTCCGTGTACCGTGGTGTGGCCCTAAGAGAAACCAAAAAACAAACAAACAAAAAAGACTTTAAAGTCCTTAATTCTTTGCTTCCCATCTAACAGTCAACACAACAATGTTTCTTCTGGCCACTATTCTATGTAAACCAATCTCCATTTAATGCTCAAGTTAAACAGGCACTCTTAGCTCTTGCTAGACTGTGGATTTTAATTATATCCTTGGAAGTGTTCCCTTTATTTTGTAATATCAGACTTGACAACCCTGCTTCTCCCATCACACCATCCCTTATTCACTTGTGAACCCTTTTTGCTCATCATTTTAAACATGGTATTTCTTTCTTTCTTTTGCTCCCTCAGCCTACTTCTTTTTTTTTTCATTTTCTTTCTCCTGGATATTTATTATGGGCAAAACTTGATTTATACCTTCAAATAGAACCATTCTCCTCAGATATAAACCTTAGTATCCAGTTGCATATTTGACAAAACTACTTAAAGGACACCAAAGTATTTTAAAGGTAATAGTCCAAAATGGAATAAGTCAACGCCCACCCTCAAAACATGTTCTAATCTTGTGCTCCTCATCTCAAACCTGAGTGCTCCCATCTCTGGTTTTAATAGGGTCACCAAAGTAAGAAATTTGGGGTCATTATTGACTGCTACATTTCCCAATGCCTAATATCTTCAATCTTAGTAATCAACTATTTTGCTTTAAAATAATTTATAATTCTTGACCTCCTCTCCCTACCCATATATCTGTCCAGCTTAGATAATTAAGATCTTTCTCAGTGCTATCATGCTATCACGGTGGTCTCCTAATTGGTTTCTCTGCCTTTATTCTTGGTCCATTTAAATATATATTTCATGATTCTTACACAGCAACAACCCTTGAACTCAAGACAAATCTGTTTGACTCATGTCAATAGTTTCTTAATGCCTATGCTATAAAACTATATTTACCATTGACCTCTCCATCTCTCACACCTCACTTCAACCCAAGTTTTGACTTTACCAACATATTTTTTGATAGCTGCGAACTCTCTAAGCTTCTTACCTAGGACACTGCTCTCTACTCCTTTTCGTTCAGCGAGTTCTTCCTCATGGTCTTAAGATCTAACACTGGGATAGTCCAACCATAAACTCTGCCAAATCAGAGGGAGGCCATCAATGATGAATACTGGTCAAATAGTGAGAGTCAGGATGGAGCAACGTTGCCAGTGATTAGAGAGAAACGTGGACCATCAAACAGGGAAGTGGGGAGAGGAATATAATGATGACATGAGAAGGGAGTAATAGGATCACAGAGGATAATGTCACTCTCCACCATTCGGGGCCATATGGGGCTCTTAACAATCAAACAATAGGTTGTTTACGAACAGAACAATCTGGGGACGGTGTATGAGCACAGATTAACAGGCTAAGTATTTTATGCTGTATTCATAATTTGGAATATGATGCAAAAATTAAGAACCAGCTTTATATATTGTGAAATAATTAATAATTAATAATATTTAATATTTGTAAGGGTATGTTCCCAGTGAAATATACAGGGAGAAAATAATTAAAAATTAGTATGATATGATATTAATTTTATAACTTGTAGTAAACATAATAAATAGAAGAGGAGATTTTATATCCCTTTTAATACATTAAAGGAGAAAAACATAGAAATTAACCAGAATATCAGATTTATAGGTAAATTATCCTCTTTATGTATTTTTATATTTTTCTTATTTTCTATAATGAAACACAGAATGCTTTACACTTATGACCTCAGAGAATAAATGCTATTAAGTATAAGATGGCCTTGGCAACTAACTCAATTAATGCCTAAAAAAACAAGTGAATTATATGTTTCATAGATTAGATATCATATGGATCATAACATGTAAAAATTGCACTTGTAATTTAACTTTGTGGTTTATGTTCTAGTATATAAAATATTACAGAATGCCAAATATAAATAAATACAAGATATGAAAATTCAACATCTATCTTTATGAAGGAAATACCACCTATCATTATGAAAAAAGTTCCATCTTCCCATCTTCCTCTTATAACACAGCCCAATCATTCAAGCATACTTTTAAATAGCATTTCTTGTATTTGAAAAGTTATTGAGTAGTCAAACAGTGACCTTTAGTGCTCCACCAAGAAATGCAATTCAGCTTTGTACGGCATCCAAACTAATCGATATCCTATTATGATCACAGGTTTTTACAACTGAGACACAGTGGCTAGGATACCAGACGTACTTTGCTTTTTCTAAAGCCAGAAATTTGGTGGCTTTGCATAGGAAATCATTTAAGTAGGGACATCAATTCATTTCTCTCTTTGAACTGAACAATGAAGTTTTAGCTTCTAATTCTGTTTTGATGTTAAGAGACTAAGGCTATATTATGCATCATGACTTCGTATAGACAAAGAGTGAAAATATATATGTGGATCTTTTCATCTTGTCTATTCATTCTGAAAAGATCTGTAAAAACTGCCGTGCGTCATACTGTGATGGGTCAGACCACAGGAACACCAACAGATGGTCACACTATAGTTGATTTGATTATTAGGCTGCAGTAACTGGTTATCTAATCAGTTATTAAGATAGTTGATTAGTTCATTAACAATAACCCAACTGCTTCCGTACACCAGTACAAATAGATTTGAACTGCTTACAAGACACTTGAAAATCTGACAGTTTGAGAAATGCAATCCGGGCATAGGGTTGTTTGTTGACTTTAGCCTGATCGGGCTTCCAGAGCAAAGTCAGTTCTATTAAAAGCTATGGCAGAGACTATCAACTGACTCATTGATGAATTCCTATCACAGCCGAGAGCATCATGGACACTGATCTTAAGTATTTACTTGAACACTTAGGTAACCAAAAATGTATACGATTTCCTGCAAAGCTTCTTGGACAAGGAATGCTTTGGGGATTCATCATTAGCCTATATGTTTCAGAATGTTATTTAAGAAACAGTTCTTAAGAAATTAGAAATGCAGTTCTTAAGAAATTAGAAATGAATGTTTAATAAATCACCTCAAAAAATTATAAATATCAGGAGAAGAATAGAGAGAGAAGAGTATTAGCAGCACGGCCATCAACAGGATGGGTATTTTGACAAAATTCTCATGCTACTGGCTCAATTAGCCAAGGATATGAACCTACAGAGACTTAAGCACCAACACTAGAAACAAAGACAGATCTTCACAGAAGCTTTCTTGATCCTTCTAACTACTAAGTAAGTTCTTGGGAGCCGGGGGTGGGGTGGGGACTGGGGGAGGTTTCCCCTAATGATTCTTACTATAAATGGCAAAGAAATCAGACAAAATAAACAAAACACTTTTCTATACACTGAAGAAGAGCCATATTTCTAGCATATGTATTTATTTCTTTAGTGTATATATAAATTCCTATAATCTTTCATTACAGTAAACTTTCGATGTCTTGGTTTGACGCTTACTGCTGAAAAGTGACCAAGAAGGTAAAATTACACAGTTACCGTGTCACTCTGAATTCAAAGAGATTTGCTTTCTATTCTGATGTCTATTACATCAATACCATAACGGAGCTTCTTTAAAAGTACTTTGAGCCAGTATCTATTTTACGTTAAGGGAGATGCATTTCTCAGAGAGCCCTAAAAAAGCCTTGCCCGTTTGAGTCATGGGGATTAAAGAAGAAATCCAGGAGACAGAAGGTTGAATCTCTGTTGAGGATGATGGTCTAAAAAAGGGATTGAAAATGCTAATAACTAATACTCGTTGAGTTCTTGCTGTAGGCAGTCCCTGTTCCAGCTCCTTGATATGTATTATTATTTTCAACTCTCACAACCACGTTGTGGGGTAGGTGTTATAATCCGCATATCCCAGATGAGGAAACTGGGGCACAGAAAGTTTAAATAGTTTGCCCAGCACGACATATCCAGGAAGTGCCAGAGCCGTGTTTGAACTTGGGCCATATGTCTCCAAAGCCCATCTACTGACCGCTGCCATCCCTCTGTTGCCCTAAGCACACTGACTGCCCTCTGTCCCGGAGCTATACAGCAAGGCAAAAACTCCCTGCTTCTCATGAAAGTCATTGGTTCTCTTAGATGGGAGTAATTTTCTCTCCAGAGATGCTGACCCAAGGGAAAAATTTTAGCAAAGGCAAGTAGGGCTTGGATTCAATTCCTTTTATCTGCAGGAATGTGATCTAGTGCCCTCTAGAGGGGGGAAAAAAGGAGATTATGGACCATGTAGAGTTTTTAAAACATAAACTGGGCAATTGCAATATGAAAATATAAACACAGGATCTCCCTCCACCCCGCAGAGTTGCTCACCTTCCTCTAGTGTGGAAAGGATCATGTGTTCTGAATCTTGTGCCAATGAACTGCAGCCGACACGATAATATTAAAATAAAGAACATTAGAAAACACATAGTAAAATATTAAAATGTCAAAAATAATTATTTAGGTAGTCCAATTTCACAGCTGTATGATTTGAAGACACCAAAAATTACCTTAAGCATGCTCGAATAAAAGAGAAGGTAATTAGTGAAAAATCCATTGTTCTTCTGCAGGGAGCCTTGGTGTCACTCCAATCAACACGAAATCAGGTCGAAATCAGGTCATCTGCACGGTGCATAGAAATGCACATCAAACACCAAAAACCTGTTCTGGTTCTGAAGAAATCTGAGCTCTCTGGAAACCAGTGTTTTGTGGTTGATGACAATAAAGAGATTTTTAAAATCTAAGGTAGAAAAAGTATATCGCTAATATTTTAGATAATTAGTACTCATTAAATACTTGATAAATGAGTGAACGAATTCTGGTTCTAGTTATACTACAAAGGTCAAATACTCTTTAGTTCTTTTTTTATGTATTGTCTACCTTCTCACCCATCTTTGTTGTACTAATGAAATGAAGATATCCATCATGATGTAACTGTGAGCTGGGGGATCTAAATTACCTTCATCTGGCACCATTCCAATATACTATAAATGAGGTAATTGTCCTTGACTATAAAATTTGCATTTTCAAGACTTAATTGCTATCATTACATCTTTTTGTAATTCTATTAATTTAACTGAATGGAGCGTTTGGTTTTTATGGTTAAAAATTTGCATTAAAACATTGTACATCTAAATAGAATTTTAATATTTTTGATCAAAAGCTTTGTACAGTTATCCCAGAGGAGCTAAATAATTTCTCAAGAAAAAGTAGGAAGCTGTCAACCAGCAGGCTTTACCTTCAGTGATCATTAATATGCCTTCAAGTCACCTGGCAAATGCTGCATCCTGGGACTGGAAAACTGGCTAAGGCCGAGTCCTGGAGTCCTACCTGGTCAGTCATTAATAGGAAGCCTACTAGCCGCAGCCAAGTCACGGACGGGTGCTCTTCCTATGATCGTCTTGGTGTCTGAGGCCCTTCCCTGAGTGAATGGGTCACCCTATAATGTCCACCTGTGCTTGGGTTCTGTTAGGACATCTTCTTCTGACTGCCCGCTCCCCTCCAAGGGCCCTCTTTACATTCATAAATCTGATCTTCCAGGCACAGTTCATCACACAGACTAGTTAGGAAAATGTGACAATTCTCACTCCTACTGACTGGAAGGTGCAATTGAGAAAATGTTCCACCTTATCCTTTGAAATCTTTTTGGTCACCATGCAACACGGCAGCGATTTCTAAATAAATCTGAATGTGAATGCAGAATCTTCCTAGCCGATTAACCAAAGTACTTTCTTAAGTAAAGTTACTATAACTGCAGTTACCAAAGTTGACTTTTTACTTAACAATTCTCTAACCCTTTAGAACCCTGAAGGCAGCTAGTTTTGAATTTCAGGACTCCTGAGCTTGGTTGAGATCAGAAGAGGATCGGTGGGAAATTTCACAACGATGTTGGGAAGGAGGCATAGAGACTCAGAAGCAGTCTTTGAAAGTTCTTGGGTTGCAGTGAGTTTTCCTCTTTCCAGTCAGTAGCTGTGAGGGTGAGAGTCTCACACTCCTGAGTTTACACTTCACTGTCACGGTGGAAAGATGACACGGATTTGCAGAGAATGGACCAGGAAACATCATGAGAGACAGAAAGAAGCTTAGGCAGACTCCATGAGAAGCGTTTTGAAGATAAGGAACTGAAGCCCAGAAAAGCTCTGAGAACTGACCACAGACTTACATTTAGTCAGTGGCATGGACAGATCTAAAAGTCAACATTCTTGATTCCAGTATGTACTTCCTCTCTGACACCCAAAGCTCTTCACCTGAGGAAAAGCACTGCAGGCCACCCAGGGAGCACCGGACCTAGGAGGGTATCTTGAGAAGTAGTTGACACTACCCTGGATGCCAGGATTAGCTCCTCACTGCACAATCTTTGTACCTCACGGGTCTTCCCCTACCCATCCCCAGACCCAACTCCTGAAGCCCAGTAAATGGAAGGGTGTGTGTCTAGCCAACTAGGAAGCTATTGTGTGTCACCTAGGTTTCTTTGTCTACCGAACGGACACACCCACAGATTCTTCACATGACATCACTTTAAACTCACTCAGAGGCACTGAAGGTGGCAACTCCCACCTCAAAATAAAATCAAGGTATGCTCACAGGAAACAGAGGGCTGTATTGTACCGCTGAGCGCCCTGTGATGAATCTACTTAGCAGTGGCATCAGGCTTTGAGTCACATATGAAAGCAGAAATGCTACATTAATCGGCATATACAAAACACGTAGCTGAGGGGTTACAGCATGGGCCCTTGTAATTCAGCCCATCTTTTCAATTATATAACCCGTTTGACCAGTATTAATGAAATCGGCCAAATATTAATCTTGACAACAAGGATATTTCTTGTTCAAATAGGAAACAAATGTTCTTATCTCTGCCTTTTGCCCCCAAACCCTCCCCCACAAGGCAATTTAGTCATAGCTTAGTATGCCCTGTGCCCTTATGTCCTGAATGCACTGGAGGTATTTTTGAGTTTGCTCATTTAGAAAAGAGCAGGTAATAATCATAAATTTATTGCTATCTGGGACCGAATGAAAAAACTTTGTGTGAACTCTGCATCTCCTCCTCCCTTATCTACTGAATACCTCAACTCAAAGAAACCCAAGTCAATTTAATAAGCATTTATTCAGGTTCTACTATATTCTAGGCACTAAGTGTCGGGATCTTAGAAACGGGTAAAGCATCTCTCTTCATCAAAGGGGTATATTTTCCTCATCTGAATAGCTAGCGATACTATCATTTATCTCTTTCTATGCTACTTTGAGGGGTTGTGTTTGTTTTAATTATATTCCAACTCTCTAGTTACTTTTCCAAGGAGAAGAGGAATTTGAAGGCATACTTTATTCTTCCTCTGACCAGAGTGAATCTATACCCTGCTTGGCCTGATTTGCTCCTCTTGTCACAGTACAATTAACAATAGCATCACTTTTCACCCATCAATATTCTCTGCTTTGGATGGTAAATTCTGTCTGCACAATATAGTGCTTGGCTTGTGGCTGGTTTAGAGACCAAATAGAGAAAGGCAGGAAGGGCAGTGCTTCATAGAAGGAACACTGCATTTGGTTTCTGGTCCAGCACTGTCCAGATGATCACAGGTTAATCTCTTAAACATCCCAGGCTCCAGCCTCCTAAATCTGCAAGAGGGGCAGACTGACACTGATGCCATAGGATCGCTCTAAGACCAATGGGTTTCAAATGCTGGAGAGCAATTTGTAAAAACAAAGTGCTCTGTAACCATTCCAATAAATAACTGTGATTGGTGACCATGATTCAGACCATGTGAAGAGTCATAGACTCAGGAGCATAGGTACACTGAAATGTCTCCAGTCTATATCCGTAATATTTAGGTCTTTTGTCTCCAAGTCTTATCAAGGACTTATCCAAACGTAACTGAGAACCAAGAGTAGCAATGGTAATAACCACAGCTGTCATTTATTCTATTTGTACTATGTGCCATGCTTTGCATCAGGTGTTGTGACTAATTCTCATCTCTTTCTTTTTGGGGCACATATTAGAGATGGTTGAGTTAGGTTTTGAGTAAACGCTCCCTGCCATTCCCAACTGCCTTTTGCTGCATGTCCGTCCTGCTGCGAAATTCCCAACAGAGAAACAGTAACATCAACACATGCTTTCACACACATACACACACAGCTGTCTCACATGCACACACCCACGTACACCAAGTAGCTAGACAATTTAACAAAGTGTATACACACACACTGGATGCACAATTCTCTGCCCAAACTAAAACTTCTTAAAGTCTTGATTTCTTTTAACACACCTTTAAAAACAACTTTGTTTTTGGTGGGGGAGGAGGTTCTACCTACAATCACATTACAAAATATAACAAAATGTTTTCTGTAAAAGTATCCATAAAATAACTGTCCAACATTTAAAACAAAACATTTGTAACTTTAGGTGATTTGTATTTGAATGACCACTAAATATAATTAATTTTCAATTCAAAAGTATATGTGAGTTTTCATTAAACCAGAGAATTGACTATTATTCACATGTCTCTACTGTTGTGTTCAGTTCTTGATCTATGTTATTTCTTCCTTTAAAAAAATAACATTCATTGTATTAAAGAATATCTTTTATCAGTCAAGAGAATATGCTTTCTATGCATTTCATTTTATTCATTAGGTATTTCAATAACTTTATTTAAATGTTAAAGCTGTCAACTTTTTGGAAAAAGCATAGAGACACTAGGGTATTTATTTATTTATTTATTTACTTTTGCTTTTTAGGGCTGAACTCGTGGCATATGGAGGTTCCCAGGCTAAGGGTTGAATCAGAGCTATAACTGCCGGCCTACACCACAGCCACAGCAATGCCAGATCCGAGCCACGTCTGCGACCTACACCACAGCTCACGGCAACGCCGGATCCTTAACCCACTGAGCGGGGCCAGGGATTGAACCCGTGACCTCTTGGTTCCTAGTTGGATTTGTTTCTGCAGCACCACAATGGGAACTACTATAGTAATAATTTAAACTCTTCTCTGCATGGAAAAAAATTTCCCAAATTCTTTAAAAAAATGCAAATTATCAGTAATACATTGCACCACATTGCACTTAACACACTATTTGAAGAGGACTATTTTAACCTCCTTGTACTGAAATCATCTCTTTTTGGTCTCCCATTTCTCAGCAAACCAGCTGTTGCTCAGACACAGACCAGTCTTTTCACAGATACTCAAGTACATTCTGCTCTGAACACCCCCGCCAGGTACACTACTGCTAATGACAGGGTTCAGGAGGAGACGATAACTGTTCATTATGATACGCTGAAGATCACACACATTTGCATTGTGAAAGTCATTTTTGAACTGAAAATTATGTATTTTCCACAAATATTTATTTATTCATTAATGATTCTTATTTTTTCCTTATAGTTGGTTTACAGTGTTCTGTCAGTTTTCTACTGTAGAGCAAAGTGATCTAGCCACACAGACATACGCATACGCATATATATTCTTTTTCTCACATTTTCCTTCATCATGTTTCATCAAAAGTGGCTAGACTTAGTTCCCAGTGCTATACAGCAGGATCTAATTGCTTATCCACTCCAAAGGCAATAGTTTGCATCTATTAACCTCAGACTCCTAGTCCATCCCACTCTGTCCCCCACCCCCACCACAGCAACCACAAGTTTGTTCTCCAAGTCTATGAGTTTCTTTTCTGTGGAAAGGTTCATTTGTGCCATATATTAGATTCAAGATATAAGTAATATATAGTGTTTGTCTTTCTCTTTCTGACTGACATCACTTAATATGAGAGTTTCTAGTTCCATCCACATTGCTACAAACGGCTTCATATCGTTCTTTTTTATAGCCGAGTAGTATTCCATTGTGAATATGTACCACATCTGCTTAATTCATTCATCTGTCAAAGGACATTTAGGTTGTTTCCATGTCTTGGCTATTGTGAACAGTGTTGCAATGAACATATGGGTGCATGTATCTTTTTCAAGGAAAGTTTTGTCTGGACATTTGCCCAAGAGTGGGATTTCTGGGTCATATGGTCGATTTGTATTTAGTGAGCAATTTCTCTATGCAAGCAACTCTACTATACACAGGGTATAATAGTAATCTTTTTAAAAATACAATTATTTTCACCAACAACCTTAACTACAGGATGAAAATGCATAAAAAAAAAGAATAACAAATTAACATGCACTGTGATAAACGCTATAACGGCGGTAGGCCTGAGAGTCTATGGGGCTGTGGATATAGGCGAGACCTATTCCTTAGACCGCTAGGGACACTGTGGGGCCACCTTACTGGGAATGATGATTCTTAAAAACAATAGGTGGAAATTAGGGTCTGAGGCAAATATGGTCCACAGGTGAGAGGGGTAGTATTCCAATACCGGTTTTCTGTTGTTTTCCTTCAAAGACACAATGATCCAAAGGGCTCTTTAGATGGAGTCCACAGGCCTGGGTTACAATGTTATCCTCTTAGCTTTAACTTCACTTAGTGGTAAGATCTTATAAGCTTTGTAAAACCCCTCAATCCCAGAGTGCTCCTCAAAAAATGAAAATCATCTTTGCTCTTACCATGCAAAACTATGAAGATGAGATGAGATAATACAAATAAGGTAACTGAAACTTGAAGATTTCTATACCGGCTCCTGTTAAGAACTGGGAAGAGAAACAAGACCCCAGTACCAAAGGAACCTGTGTCGCAAGGACTGATAAAGAGATCAGAGTCACTGTAACTCTGTACTTTACATTAGGCCAGACCCCCACCATCCGTGTTTGGTTCCAGACTAGGAGCTTGCTTCCGTGATGCAAATGTTCATCCACCCGAGTGAACCTCAGCTCCTTTCCTGCTGGGAAACCTCACCACTCCACTTTCCTACTTTCTGAAGCCTTTACAACTGATTGTCAACTCCTGTGAGTCTGACACTTTAGTGTTAATCTCTAATACCACTTTAGTTTCAAACTGAACTTGACAGAGGTTAAAGAAAGCAAAGGGTTCAATAATTGTGCTAAACTGTAGCTGTGAAAATGGTGTACTTAAAATTATCACATACTATGGTGCTAGGCTGAAAATCTACCTTTTTTATGTTGATGCTATGAAATATGATTGATTTCTACAAGAGGCAGAATAACATAGCTGCTAGAAATATATTCTCTAAAAAGCCAGACTAGGTTTAAATCTTGCATCCCTCACTTTGCCAACTCAGTGATCTGGAACAAAGGATTTAACCTCCCTTTGTTTCCTCACCTGTAAAATGGGATAATCATAGCATCTGCCTCATAGAGTTCTTGGCAAGAACAAATGAAATCATTCACATAAAGCTGCCAGAACAATTCCTGGCACATAATAAATGTTCAATAAATGCTTATTGTTACTATATCTAGCACCAGGGTCAAGATGGGTTACCTTGTTGACATTCATTAACATTTGCAACTGAAACAAATGAATGCTGGACTCAAGTGAGTAGCAAATAATGGCATACAAGTGCACATAAGTTTATTTTGATAAAGTTACCTGCAAAAGTCGTATTTGAAAGCAAACTCAGACTAATGTGAATGAAATGAATGTGCATGAGAAGTGCAATATTAAACAAATATTTTTTTGAGAGGATGTTTCTACCTGGGGGCTATTGCAACAAGAACTCTGAAAATATCTTGCTTTACAAACTTCAAGGTGTCAGATAGCATTTATAGTATTGAGTCATGAATGCTACCTCCAAAGAAACAATACCCTCTATTGTTTTCCACTTGTGCTTAAAGTATCAAAAAAAAAAATAGCAATGATGAAACATTATTTTAATCAAGCTTCCACATTAAAATCCCACCTCTCATCACTCTGGCCAAATGTCACAGCAAGAGTGGTTTTGATATTCTGCACCCTGAGTGTTGAAATAGCCTGATGTAAAACTTTACCCCAGCAAACAAAGGTCTGGATATTTGGAAATAACCAAGTGGCTTGTTGAGTCAGTGGCTTGCCTCTGGTTATCTGACGTACGTCTATTTGATGTGTAGACCCAGCGAGTGAGCCAGCTGTGCAGAGTATCTGTGCTGTTCCAACTGGCTGCTGCAGAAGGATGTAGAAAACAGGCAGCATCCAAAACTTGCTCCAGAGGGTCAACCCAGAGAGTCAGCATTTCCTTTTTGCAAGAAGCCATTCCCCTCATTTCAGAATCTCAGAGATGTTCTGCCGGCAGTAACAAGCTGCCTTCTTCTGCACGTGTGTGTAGTAGATTGCTCCCCCAGGTAGATGTACTGATTTATCTTAAACCACACGACTCCCTTTCTTCACAACTCTTGGCATTTTCTTACTAACTGTGCAACTTTTATCACTGGGATAAAAGTAAAATGTTTCTTCTTCTAATTTGCAATTGCTTTATGATTTATTACATTGACCACCTATTCATACACTTATTGACCCTTCCATTAGCCTGTTGTTTGAATTGCCTATTCCAATGTTTTGCTGATATTTATGGTGCTCTTTTTTCTTTCTCTTAGTGACTTAATCAGACTCCTTTGCATTTCCAAGGTAATAGCCTTTCTTGGTTTCTATAGTGTTTTCTTCCCCAGTTGGTAGCTACTCTTTGTTCCTTCCATACTCTCTTTTAAAATACTTTTATTTGGAGATCATCTCAAACTGGAAAGTTCTAGGGAAAAGAAGAGTACAAAAACACCTGTGCATATTTTGCCCAGATTTTTTTTACTGTTAATATTCTACTCTGGATGTGTGTATGTATACCTGCTTATGTAATATATTGGTAAGATCTAAAGAAGCAACAGACATTTCATGGTGATGCCATGTGGAAAATGCTATGAAGGCAGTAGCTAAGAGATTTTTATGGGTCTGTGTACAGAAAGAGACCTCTAGCGAAAGTTGGTAGGCTCATCCTACTGAGTGGGGCAATTCAAATTCAATCAAGATCCTAAGTAAAAGATAGGGTCTGAGGCAAGAGGCAAGCTCAGCATCAAATGGTGAGAGGGAAAGCTCTTTCCAGGTGCTGGGGAACCAGCCAGCTGACCTGCAGGAAGGGATGTGTTTGCCTCAATCAAGGGAGATGCTGAGATGGAACCCTCAGCAATACAGGGGGAGGTACTCAAAATAACCCCCACAGGGGTGCCACAAGACACCTGCCAAGTTCAGTGAGAACCGACACAATCTCATAGCCATCATCCAGTAAGACCTTGCTGCGTGTTTCCCTCTACCCATCCTCCTCTCTCTCTGTTTGACGGACCCATCCTGGAGGGTCAGGCCCCGATGCAGCAGGATGGGAAACAGGAGTAAAAGCACAAGGAAGGGGGAGAGGGGTAATGACCTTCCTGTTAGCATAGCCACATGAATAGGAGGACAAACCTATAGAATTCGCATTAAAGGGCTTGGAAGATCAAAACAACATCCCTTTGTGATCGTGCCCTGCAAGTTGTGTCAGGTGGATGTAACATTTACATGTGTGCAACAGAATTCATAATAATACTCACCTCAGACAGTTGTGAGAATCAGGAGAGGCTGGCTGTATGTGTCAAAAACATGGCACACGCCTGACTTAAATGAAGTGCTTGTTATTAAATTATGTCCAGATTCTTCCTTTCTTACTTTTATCATATAAAATGGTGTGGCTTGGATGGAGAACTATATAGAGTAGTAAAGCTGAGAAACAAAATATGAAGAGACAGGGAAGGAAAACCTCAGATTTGTTAACTGTGGACATTATGGAGGGAAGGTCCCCAAGACGGATGGAGGCTGAGAGTGGCTACAGGGATGGGAAGATGAAGTGTCCATCACCCAGATGAAGTGTCCATCACCCAGGGAGAGCCATAGATCGATTCATTCATCAGCTTCCAAGACCGAAACATCACACGGGCCATCTTGAGCCCGAGTAGATGATTCATCTGTCCTGTCTTTTGTTTATTTATTCAGCTAAAACTCTTTGATATTTTCCATGCAAGTGTACGAGAAAGAGTCTCAGTAGTCGGAGAGAAGAGACAAATACTTTGATAGAAAAATTACTCAATGTCAAGTTAAAAATCCCCCCCATAGTCCATTAAATGAGTTGCTTTCTGAAGATTCTTTCATGAATAAGTGGTATTTAAGGATATGACTCATGTTCTTGGCATAGCTGTGGACTTGTTACAGGGAGATAAAAGGGATGTGATGCATGCAGAAAAATAACGGGGGACTACTGCAGACAATTTGTGAAATAATAGCGGGACTTCTGTTTCTACTGCAATACGCCTATGGCCTTGGCTTAGTTCACTTTTTATGTCGGGGCCAAAATGTTAGAGCTAATCACGATAGTGCTCTGATCTATAATTCCCCCAAATATCCAATCAATTCACTTTGTGTTTCAATTTTTTTTCTCTTACATACATAAAATATTTAGTTGACTGAATTCTGTCTTGACTCAATAAGATGATTCGATGTCATTTGGCCACAATCAAGGATCTGTCAAGTCCATTAGATTTTTAGTTCAATTACTCACAAGGACATTTTCCTCTTGAGCATAAACTTGGAAGGATAAGATGCTTAGAAAATAACTGTGTTGTGTAGATTTCAACTGAATAACATATTTGTAACACTCAGTTTACCTTTCTCCCAGGAAGCAGTGTACTTATTGCAAAATCAAGTTATTTGCAGTATCCTTCTCTATGGTTCCATTACATTTATTGCAGCCATCTACAAATAAGCTTTCGGTATTTATGTTTGCTGTTCTGCTATATTGTTTTCCATTGATCTGTTTTTACTGAGACTAATGGAAAGGGCTATGGGATAGTGAGATTATTTTGAACTTCTGTTTACTTAAAATATATCACGATATTTAGTCATGGTTTGAAATATATGTCCAAACGAGTTTTGTAAATGTTCACAGAAGTTCAAATTCTCACAAAGGAGAAAACCACCATCTCTATAAGAGATTTTACTGAGAAAAGCCAGCACAATCTGAATACGATTTACTTGACAATATTTAAAAGAGGGTGGAGTGGGGCCAGAGACGATATGAGATCAATGGATAGCATCAGAAATGGAGACAACTGGATCATTATGAAATAAAATTTCTTACTCCTATGACTGGGCATACCTATCACAGCATACATATTTTTTATTTTGTTTCATCCATTGTCCAAGGAAATAGAAGGTCATTCCCCTTAGGAAACCTAATTGTATAGATGTTAACTTTCTTTATGCCCTGTGTAAAAACTAACTGCACAACAAAGATGAGTAACTGTTTAGAACCAGTCCCAATAAATACTATTCTTTATAAATTAGGGAAAGTGATGCTTAGAATACTATTAAATTTCTTACATGGTTTTAAAATACAGCTCCAAATGGGAAGTCTCTTAATAGACTAGAGCACTGTAATCCCTGCATTCTGTTACATTTTGGATTTCTTACATCTGTGTAGTATAATAATATCTGCTTTTGAGGATGGAACTATTTAGTTACTGAGCTAAATAAATACTTTACATAAAAATAGTTTGTCTAATGCCAAAAGGTAGAGACTATATGCTTGTCATCTGAACGTTCGGGCATTGTTTTAAGCCAGTTTTCTATATATTTTTGATATTATCACACAAAACGTGGTTTTCTATGTTCTTCAGAAGTGACCTAACTCTGTACATACACACAATGGAATATTACTCAGCCATTAAAAGGAACGAAATAACAACATTTATAGCAACATGAATGGACCTAGAAATTATCATGCGAAGTGAAACCAGTCAGACAATTAGACAGCAACACCCAATGCTACCGCTTACATGTGGAAACTAAAAAGACACAGTGAACTTCTTTGCAGAACAGACAATGACTCACAGACTTTGGAAAAAACCTTTGGTTTCCAAATTAGACAATCTGGGGGTGGGGGTGGGGGGATGTAAAGGTTTGGGACGGAAATGCTATCAAACTGAGATGTGATGATTTTTGTACACCTATAATTGTAATAAAATTCATTAAGCAATGGGAAAAAAAAAAAGAAGAAGTGACCTAACTCTTAACAGGACATCCCAGAGATGAGGTTAAAGGCGACGGATCACTCAGTGCTCATCACCCCAGTCCCTTAATGTTATTTCTCAGTCTTCTTGCTCCTCTGCTATTTCCTGCTATCTTAAGTCAACTATTACATAGCCGTCTCCATCCGTGTCAGGCTGGCTGATTCCCAAGTGGAAATCTCACGATACTCCTTGGCCAAACTATGCCAAGCAGCTGGCAGGGAAAGCCTATTCTAGGAAGCTATCCTATAATTTTGAGATCTGACCACATCCTCTGGGATATAAATATGGCCATCCTGATAGTTCTAACAGTTCAAATTTGTGCTGTTAGTTGCACCCTGGTCAAAAAGGATTATCCAGAATGCATTTGTAAAATACAACTGGCGTTTGATCCTTTATTATTCATCTCATTACTGCAGGGATTCTGTTGGGTGACCCGCCTACTCTTCCTTTGGGCAGGTTGAGGCCTCGGTGAGCTCTGTGTCAGAACACATCCCAGGTTAGCGCTTCAGTGGCTGAGTCATACTCCGTAGTGGAGCAGGCATTATTCTAGAGCACTATTCAGATGAAATAGAAACTTAAGGCACACGCATTGTGAAGCAAAGCAGATAACCCAAATCCCTGCTTAGCCAGATGTTTCCTGAGCAAACGGCTACCTCACCTCCACAGTGACTTCATCCTCCCCCACAGATCTCATCCTTTTCCCGGTATACTGGTATTTTATTCCTAATCCTACTTCATACTTGATCCAGGGGAACGTATTTGCATCTTGGGAACCTGGAGGAAGAGCCAAAAGCAGTAACGTAGGACAACCTAATTTCTACAAACTAAGTTTCCTTACATTTTTCGACATGGCATTTAAAATATCGAAATTCAAGTTTCAGCCTCAGGAGAGATTACCAGAAGGTCTGAGTTGACGTTAACTCGCTCACTTATTCACTCACTCGCTCATTCATTAATTCATTGTGCACTAGCTCTGGACCAGGCACTGCGATGGTAGCCAGACCATTTTACACACCCCGATGTAGGGAAAATAATATAAATAAAGATCATGACGGGGTTAATGATACTTGGAACTGGAAAAGCAATGTCATTAAGTTCACTTTCAAGGTTTTTTTTAGGGCTAATAAATGGAAGACAGTATGAGAAAAATAAAATATATATATATATATGACTGGGACATTATGCTATACAACAGAAATTGACACAGCACTGTAAATCAACTATAATAAAACAAAAGTTCAGCTGAGGTCTTCTCTGTGGGGTCTTAAAAGGAAGTGAAATGTACAAAAAAGTTACTACATGTGCCACTCTCTCTCTGTTAAGGTAACTACCTTTGTATTTTTAACTCCATTTCTAAGAATTAAAGGCACTGAAATACCACCTGCTCTTCAAAGCAAGGAAAGGCGAGTGTGAAATATCTGAGAGGAGACCAACTTGGATTACCAGTGGCGGAACAAGTCGAGGAAGGGAAACGAGAGGGAAATAATTTCGTTCTAATTCCAGCAGAAAGAGGGAGAGGGAGAAAGTGGAGACAAGTCTTTTTATAGTTTACGCACCCAAATCCTCTGGCTTAGGAACGAATCAGGGCAGATTAGAGGTTGCAGGGTGGAGTGGAACCTGTGCGCTCTTGCTGGCTGGCTCTGGCGCCCCCACATGCTGGCTCACTTGTGTGAAAGAAGACGGGCCGGCTTCCACGCCCGGGGCACTCCACGCTGCAACCTCGGCCCCACGGGCGTCTGCCTTACCCGGTCCACAGCCTGCATTCAACAGGGGGCTCGTGCTGGCAACAAAACAAGGTATCAGTCTCTCAAGGAAAAAGAGGCTTCGCCAGCCTCCACACGTAAGCTGATCAGCCCTAGGAGCACCGACTCACTATAAACTGCACTTCCCAAAGCTGTATCTTTAAATAGGGCACTGCTTACAATCGCCATTTACAACTGTATGCTGTTTAATTAGCCAGCCTGGGCAGTGCTGCAGGCATAGATCACTCTGCTTTAAAGATTTGAGAACGTTAATAGTACAGTATATCATTTTAATTATTACTGGATTAATGTTGTGTCTCAGAGAACACCTAATGCAAATCATGAGAAATGGCCTCGAGTGACCCAGGGGTTGCGCAGTTATTAGAAAAGTAATAGTTCCGATGCTTAAATATAAGGACATTTTCTTTGTTGAAATGTCAGTCAGCATTCAGCAGTGGGGCTTTGGGAAAAGAAAGCTTTTGTTTCAGTTATTGGTAGCAACACCCCACAGTTCAGGAAGAGAAAGGCCGAAGAGTTGGGGTGGAGTTGCTTGTCCAATATGGTAGCCACCTGGCAGCCACACGTGTTCATGAACACTTGAAAACTGACTGGTCCAAAGTGGGGTGTGCTGCAAATGTAAACAGACTCATGATTTCAAAGACTTAGTGAAAAAAAATACAAAATAGCTCATTAATATTTCTTTTCATATTGGTCACATGTCACAACAATCGTATTTCAGGTATGTTTGGTTAAATAATAAAATACACATTATTAAAATTCACTCCTCTGGTCTCCTGTTCCTTTTTTAGTGTAGCTACTAGAAAATTTCAAATTATGTATTTCTGACTCACATTCTATTTCCTATGAACGGGGCTGGGCATGGCTTCCAGAAAAAAAGAGAAAACTCTGGCCAACGAAAGAAGTGTGTTTTAATTCTCTTTTCTGTTACCACTAGCTGACCGTATATGGAAGAGAGAGTAAGAAGACTAAATAGAAAGGAGGAGAGAAAGCCTCATGGCATGACGATTTCATGTAGGAAAACCAGGAAACAGAGGAATGAACTCAAATAAGCTTTTCTCCGAGCATGTTAGTCAAAACGCAGCAATATTCTAGACGTGGGGTTTACGAATATCATTCAACAGGTGCAAACGAATCCTTAGCTGTCTCACCTGGCTGATAGGAAACTATGCCACGCACCTTGAGGTGTGTGTGTCCTCTCCCTGACCATCAAAGTGTCTGGAGCTCTTAGGAAACCTCAGGTTATCTAAGCTTAACTTGAAACGTGAACCTGTGAACCTGCTCGTTGCATAAAAGGGGTTAGAAAGGCACTGGAGATGGTGCACTCAGTGCAGGAGATAACTGGTCAGGAAGTTTCGGAAACTTCTAAATTCTGTTATTACTACTACTATTTTCTTTCAGTAAAAGGAAGCTGAAAAATAATTAATTTGTAGTTTTTTTAAATATATATATATATTCCAAGTTTGTATAAGTTAGAGAAGCATTGAACAAGCTTGTCAGAAAGTTACAGAGCTAATAAATCCCAGGAAAAGATCTTCTAAGACTTCCTCCCTCGGCCTCCCCTTCGCCATCATCTTGTTACTACTTGCTGAGAAAAGCCTCATTCTATCAGCTGGGCTTTAGAGCGTGTTGCTATAAATACTGTACAACAAACCGTGATTAAGCCCATTGAAGCATATGCCTATAAGAAACACAGGAAAATAAAAAAGCTTTGACTTGACAGCACTTAAATCCATGATGGTACACAGATTTTCACATCGGACACTGTGTCCCAGCCCCACCCGCTCCCTCCCCAGCATGTTTGTTTTTCAAATGCACGTTTTCTCAGGCATAGAGGAGTTCCAAAAGTTTAAGGAGGGAGAGACAGGTTCATACTTCAAAGGAGATGAAAAAAATATATAAAGGTGTCTAATTTCAATCGACACCATTTAAAGAATTTTAAAGTTGGTCCTAGGCAGGTGAAATTCCCTCTTAAAATGTCCAAAAAATTCTCACAGAGTCATCTGCTTTTGCAAGCTGGATTTCTTCATTCAGACAATACTTGTCTCTTCTCTATGTGTGGTCCCAGGCAAAGAGGCAGGAAATATACCCACGGTGGCTGCTTTAGAAATGTGAGGGGGAATTTAAGAGTGTTCATCTTACATACACTGTAACTGGGTCTCCAAAAAAAAAAATAAAGGGAATGCTGCAATGTATACCATGAGTTAAAAACAAGAAAATAAGGCATGTGCATTCAAAGCGAACTCTCCTGTGCTTTTGCACAAATCTTCTCTCAGTTACCAACATATCTGCCACAAAACGGAGGGCTTTTCATCAACTAGCCTCCAACAGATCTTTTCTTTACAATGGCCCTAGTCAGTTAAGATCCTGAAACGCATCCCTTAAAAAAAACTGTAGTGGCCAGTTTATATGTAGAGAGGGAAAGAAACACCATCACCTTAAAAAAGCACTTAAGTGACAATCTGCTCGTGGTGCTTTGTGGATCTCTACATAGATTTACTGGTATGCCGCAGTCATCTTTCCAGCTGGGATCCAAGAAGACTGGTTTTAACATCCTTAATTTTCGTAAAGACTTAAATTGAAAGAGGTGGGTGACAGTTGAGGGGCCTTTAAATACCCATAAAAACAATGATAAAAGTAAAAATCATTAATGTTGATTGAGTGCTTAGTATTTGCTAGACACCTTTTCAAGCACATTGTATCTGCCCCCCCCCTTTTTTTTCCACAACTCACCCAAGAACTAAACTGTTACCTCGCTTTACAGATTCAGAAGCCAAAGCTCTGAATTGTGGCTCCGTGGACAGAGCTGCGACTTTGTCCTGGATTTGTCCGACTCTAAATTATACTCACTTTCTCTGATATGGCACTTTCTTCTATGTATACATTTTACTCAAATGATAAAACAGGGGAGTGTGTATAAGAGTGTCATATTCCCATCTGCTACTTCCACAAGAGTTGTCTATGACAGAAATTATCTTTTTTAGGTATTTTTATTTGCTGTAACTAGAAAAAAAAATAATTCTCTGAATCTGAGGCTCTACCCACATGACATATAGAAGATCAATTGAAAAGTGAAAGCAGTTGATCATCAGTGTATCTGCAGTACACACACCTAACCTGATTCAACAAATTCATTCTAGTGAATTTACCAGCGTATAGACCTGTTTAGTCCAACACAGCAGCCACTAGCTCCATGTGGATTCTGAGCAAATAAATGTGGCTAGTCCTAATTAAAATACACACTGAATTTTGAAGACTTTACACAAAAAGGTAAAGTATCTCATTCATAATTTTTCATATTCTGTGCTGAAAGGATAATGATCTGGCTATATCGATTTAAAGAAAATAGTATTGAAATTAATTTTTACAGTTTTTTTTAACTTTCTTTTTATGGAGGTTCCCAGACTAGGGGTCAAATCAGAGCTACAGCTGCCAGCCCACACCACAGCCACAGCAACGTGGCACACATCTGTGACCTACACCACAGCTTATGGCAATGCCGGATCATTGACCCACTGAGCGAGGCCAGGAATGTAACCCGCATCCTCACGGATAGTAGTCGGGTTTGTTTCCGCTGAGCCACAATAAGAACTCCCACATTTTAAAATGAAGAATATAGGCACCTCAAAGTTTAAAATCGTATTTGGCTTCCATTATATTTCTACCGGACAGTACCATAGAGGACAATCCAGAAAATAAGATTATGATAGACAGCCATCCTGGAATATCTTATTCTTATGAAAAAGCATTTATTTCCGCCTATGTCCCTGCAACGCACAGGGGACAGAGAAATCAAGGCAAGCGAGGGCTTTACCAGTGAGGAAAGGAAACAGAAGCGTTTATAATGAGCACAAGGGAGGAAGTGGTGGGACTGGGAAAGACATTTGCTAAGGAAGGAAGTGGCTGTCTTAAAGTTGCTAAGTGTTGTCACCTTTGAGTCCTACTTAGCCCTGGTCAGTGTCAGGGGGTGTTACCTAGTTGTCCCTGCAGGGGAGCTGGCCAAATACATAGCAGCCACAACCCCAAGTAACCCCCAAACCATCCCAATATTGAGCTTGCTTGAGTTTCAGGTTTGGACCCCATGAAGTTATTTATTTGTTCTGGCAGAGAGGAGTGTAGGGACAATTCTTCTTGGTGTGTGTGTGTGTGTGTGTGTGTGTGGTGGTGGGGCTTATTAGTACCCAGGAACTTTCTACTCTAAATGACAAAGAGTCTCACTGTCAGGAAGAGAAATTGCTGCTGACCTTAGACCTTTTTTTTTTGGAAAGTGGAATAATGGGGCACAGGAGCAGAGTTTGGTATTTGACCGAATCCTTCACAATTATCATGCATGTGTATATAATAAAATTAATTCTGTGTCTCTGCATTGTAGCCTGCGGCTAGAAGCGTACAATCAGTTTTGTATGTATAATAGATCACAGAGTTGTTCATGAATAATACAAATGCATTGAGCAGATACTAGTGAGAGAGGATGTTTGTCTTTGCATGGAATCGAAGTGAACATGTAATATTGTGATAATATATATTTGATGAATTCAGGTCTGACTTGCCTTTGCCATATTCTGCTAATTCCCCGACAAGGGTTGCCACAATAATTGAGTTTCCAATAACATTATGATTATTTCCACATGATAATTTAATTGTGGGTATTTTTTAATATTGTAATATTGTAGATTTGTGATTATTATGCATTTGCATGCAGATTTTCTTGGTGACTTGGAGCACATCCCCACATTTATAACTTAATTTTATATATTATTGCATATATATTTGGGGATGAACTCATTAATGCAAATAAAAAAATGTAGGTCTGTTTAGTCTTTCAGCTTTTATTATAAATGGCTGAGAGCCTTGCTCGTTTTTTATAACAGTCCTTACAATACTGTGAATAAACCAAAGAGAACCTTAATTCAAGAATGGATTCATTACAAATAATAGTAATAGCTATAATAATTACAAATTGTAGCATATTTGTTCCACCTAATTGGAATACAAGATACTATATATTACTCTTATTACTCTTTTCAGGATGGAAAAGTTTTATGTGTGTTATTCATGGGAGATCCTTCCTATCAAGGATGTAGAAAATATAAGCTCTGAATTTAGTCAGTGAACATAAGACAAAACTTTTTTTTTTTTTAAAAAGGGCATGGTGTTATATAATATTCACATTCTTCATCTTAGAAACCAGAAATAAAGCCCATGGTAAAGACATCTGAGTTTTCTTAAAAACTCAAATTAGAATTTTAAGGTAGGAAATCAGAGGTAGATTTTCTTAAAAAGCAAAATATTATGACAGAAGTGAACTCTAAACTAGTTCTTTAGATAAAATAATTTGAAAATAAAAACCACTGAAATTTGGTTTTAAGGCATGTATCCTAAAACAACTAATATGAAGAAATGACATCTCTTATTACTGTTTAAAAGCAAAGGAGATGGCTATCAATTTAGAAGACTTTTTACAAAAAAAGTAAGGACAAAGATCTGAGGCATTCATTAGTATAATAAACAGGCCAAGAAACACTTTTAACAAATATATCCAAACAATTAGAGGCAGTAAATTTTACTTTCACTTAAGTGCTAACCTTAGGTATCCACAACTAGAAAGGGAGATCACTGTTGATGAGATTAATTTCAATCTAGAACTTTCACTGAGGAGGGAGAATGCCAACTGTCACTGACACAGTAGCTGAACTGGAATTGACTGAATTCAACTAGATGTGTCTAAGTTAAACGATTTATCAGAATTCAGCCATCTTCCTATTGCAATGTGAATTTGCTCTCCGATTAGCAGAAATCAAAACGGTGAATGGAGAAGCTATGCAAAGCTTAAGTTTAATTCAGATTTTTGCTAGAGTTGTGTTTTCCAATTTATCAAACATTCAAGAATGGATGCTAAGCAGAGCCCTGATGTAGTTCTATGGGTTGCAGAAGTGTTTCTAAGAACAACGGCCGCCAGAAGTTTTCTTCTATGATTTTTAGGCTGAATAAACACCAAGGCAGAATGAAAACAGCACTCTGGTGGAAACGCAGCCCAGGTCTATCTGGAGGATCATCAAATTCAGGAAGTCATCTTGATTGCCTTACAGAGAGAGGAACAGAATTCTGAGAAATGGAGAAGTGGGATAAATGACGTGATCAAAGATGATCTAAAGAGGTCAGTATGACTCAGGAAAAAGACACATCTTTGAACTAGATTAATCAGATACAAATTTAACCATTGTGAGCTCTAGCTTCTTTGTCTATTAACACGGGGATTATAAATGCCTATGCTACAGAATTATGGTTAGAATTAGAAATAACATACCTGAAGGAGAATGGTCCAAAGTTTGGCATCTAAAAGGTATCTCGATATATGACATCAGGAGCAAATATTAATTGAATGTTTACAAGGAATCAAGAGCTCAGGCTTTTTTTTTAGCTGCGGACACACAATCTCTCTTGTACAAAGGAGAAAACTCAGATACAAAACATTGTAAACGGCTCCAGTTCAAACTGCTCTTAGGGTCTCGAGGCAGGGTTTAAACCCAGATATCTGACACTGGAGCTACCTAAAGAGTAGATGTTTTAATGTCAAATTGCATGGCATGTCACACAAATGGAAAGTAACCCCTTAGACTCAATTATTGTGACTATGAATCGATTTAACGACAGGTATAGCTTGAAATGTAAAACAGGGTTAGGGATTAGGCTCCATGATTCTCCCAGTGTGGTCCTGGGGCCCAGTACCCTCAGCATCACCTGGGACTTGTTAGAAGTGTGAATCCTTAGACCCCATCCAGACTTACTAAGTCAGAGACTCTGGGCATGGAGCCCAGCAATCTGTTTTGATAAGTCCTCTCCTGTTGATTCTGAGGCACACTCACATTTGGAAAGCACTGCGCTGGGTAATGTGGAAACCATCACGACATGGTTTGACCCACACTTTCGGAAGATGACCGGTAACAGGCGAAAGGCAGGTTATGCGTTAGTGGGGACAGTTCAGTCATTCAGAAGAGAGACATGGGAGGACAGACATGGGAATTGCCTTTGTGACTCCAGAGACAGAGGTAATATGCAAGTCAAAATACGACAACCGACTGAAGAGAACCAGAGGGTAGAAAACACTGAGGATACGCCCATCTCTATCCTGGGAGGTAGCTGCATGTTAATGGAATTGACCGATACAAGGTGAAAATGATGAAAAACAGGGGAAGCCCCTATTCAGGCTCCTTTCATAATAGTTAGGGGTTTGGACCAGTTATTAAGCTCCTTTGAGCTTCTAAGTCAACTGTGAGTCCATTGTTTTTGTTCTCATAAAAACCTTCCCATTGTCTGCTCTCAGTTGTCTTTGAAAATTGGACAATTTTTCCTTTCCACAAACTTTCGTGAACTTACTCTCCTTTTATGCCTCCATCATAGGATTCAGGTCTAATGAGAGGTTGTTAAAGGCTATGTCCTCCACTACCATCTTCCCCAAGGTGGGAGAAGGAGGTTAGTCTAAGTGAGAAGATTCCTGGGGAAGATCTCAGATACTTGTGCTGATCACCTGGTCCTTGCCTGCGACTATTTTAGATGCCGGAGAGTCCTTCGGTTTTTCCTGGTTTTAGTTTCCCCATTAAAAAAAAAAATGAGGATGAGGATGTTTGAGATTACGTGAGAAAATGTTTGGAAATCATAAAATGCTATAGAAGTCCAAGCTGGTGCTACCGGCCATTTTTCAGAGCAGATCACAAAAATCAAGAAAAACCCCACAGCTGGGAAACAGTTGGCATGCGGGCTGTGTCTTGTAGTTTCACAGAAAATGTACTTTCTTCTTTGTCACACTGTCTCTGAGATAATGAGAGGATATTTAATTTTTCTTGCCTTAAGTAGTTGCACCCTGAACAATGAAGAAAGCGACAGAAAGCACCCTATGGAAGCTGGAGAAATAATGTCTACAATTCCAGCTTTTGCATCCACAGTCATTACGAGCTGGACCCCTTGCCTGAACTTGTGTCTGGGCACTTTAGTCCAAGAAGAGAAAGTCCTCGGAGAGAGGCTGGTAGTATTTGGGGAGGGGAAGCACAGATCCTAATGTGATCTCAGCGTATTTGTGTGAAGTTTCCTTTACATTACCTCTTCATTTTGCAGTTAGATATACTCTCAACAACCATGGTGTTTCCTCACTGTAGCAGAAACATAATACAAATGCTAATTATTGATCCTTAATAAAGGTACCCCAAAATTATTAAAAACATCTATAAATAATTTTACTAGTATGAATAGATGTAATTAGAAGTAAGAGAACAGACTTGTGGTTCCCAAAAAGGAGAGAGGAGGGAGTGGGATGGATGGGGAGTTTGGGGTCGGTAGATGCAAACTATTACATTTAGAATGGATAAGCAAGGAGGCCCTACTATACAGCACAGGGAAATATATCCAGTCTCTTGGGACAGACCATGATGGAAGATGGTACGAGAAAAAAGAAAGCATATATGTATATATATATGAATGACTGGGTCACTATGCTGTACAACAGAAATTGACACAACACTGTGAATCAATTCTACTCTAATAAAAAATTTTGAAAAAAAGAAATAAAATAACCAACGCAATTAACATACAGAAACATTAACTTCTAACCCCCATGCCTAATATCATTGACTATTCAATACTCTCATTAAAACTTAATATTTAGCTACTATCTAAAAGTATCACTGTTCTTCTAGCACACCTGCATTTTGATTGGTAAACACAAAGGTATGCCCACCCCCGTGGGAATGGTTGTCACTGACAGTAAGCTACTTTTCTTCCCTTGCAGGTGAGGGTTGATGTCTGGCACTGGCTATACAGCTGGCAAGGAGCCAGGTGACACTGTTTGCTTTTGATTCTCTAAGAATCGTTTTGTGACATCTAAAGCAAAAGGTGCCTGGGCAGCTCAGCGGATGCAAATATACTCATCATGAAATGTTGGACTTGCAGCTACTCAGAGCACTGTAAGATTCTTAATAAAAGATTTGGTTGACTCTACAGCTGAAACTAACACAACATTTTAAAGCAACTTACATTGCAATAAAATTTTTTAAATAAATTAAAAAAAAGATTTACTTGGTAAATTCTGTTTAAGTTCTGACTCCAATAAATAATTCAGATGAAGCTAGTTCTTTTTCATGTGTGTGTGTGTGTGTGTGTGTGTGCGTGCATGTATGTTTGGGGGGGGTTGGTTTTTGTTTTAAATTCTGTGCACCATCCCTGAACCCAAGGGAACGCAACAATCCACACATTGGTCTATATCCATGGCCAAGAGGGAGAGCATTTCTTCAGGATTAATGACTAGACTTTGTTTCATATCCAAGTAGCAAAACTCCAGCTAGCAATTAATCCCAAGAAAATGCCCTGATCCTTATTATCGATTTTTTAAGCTGAGGAAAAAAATATACCTCCCATGATTTACTAGTATATGCAAAGGTTCCATTTATTCTTATTAGTAGTAACAAGGACATACTCTTGGAGGGCTTTTGTGACACATGCTCCTTGCCCTGCAGGTCCTTTACGCAGAACAAGAAGAAGAAGTACACTGATTTGCATTGACTTCCCATGGGGCTCCACAGGGGAGGGTATTTTTTTTTTTTTTAGCATCTCTGAGGGTGGAACAAGATCTCACTGAGAATGGAATGTCTGAGGAATTACTGCACTGTACATTGGCCAATCAGATTTCTTGAATAGTTGCTCGACATTCCTTTTGCCTTATTACATTGTGTATCATTTTAATTTCCTCCAGGTAATCACATGACGGATCTCTCATGCACATAAGGCGCTCGTTTTCTTCTGTGCAACAGCTATAAACAAAGGACTACATGCTCAAGAGAAGAAAACAAAAATGTAAGAGTCAAAACATATTAAACAAACTTAATTTGTTTGAACATATTTTATGCCCCTCATCATCCCCAGTGATTTCCTGTTGTGAAATGATGCATTTTGTTTTCAAAATTACAAACTTGAGACTAAAAAGAAGGCATTTTTACTAAGAGGTCACATTCCAAGCATATTATCCTATGTCTATTTCTTATGTGTGGCTTTTACCAGAAGAAAGACCCACTTTGTGTGCTTTTATATTTTAGGACCCTGTGATGGCAGGGCCATCTTGAATTCTTTTCAAAGAATCTGCTACTTGCCAAAATTCCATGAAATACCCTGCCAATCAGGCAGTCATTCTGTCTATAGAATACAAGTTAAATTTTGTGACTTAAAATTTTCCCATGAGTTTGGCTTTTGAGCTTAAAAGTGTATGACTGTTTAGGATCTCTTAAAGGATCATTGTTTTATTTAGGACACAGAGGGTTTCTTGAAATGAGAAGAAATAGGAAACAACTGTTCAACTCAGGGAAGTCATCTTCTAAAATAAGAAGAATAGATTGAGATCACGTTAACATAATTATAGCAGCGACCTTAGCTAGCAGTTATGAGTACTTCTGATGTGCCAGGAACTATTCTAAGATACTTCGGATTTATTAATTTGTACTTGTAAAACACATTTATGCTTTTTTATTAGTCAACCTAAAAATGTGGATTTCAAGTCCACTTTTTGTCAGATTGATAAGACTAAACTTTTTCCATGAAATAAGTTCAGTGGATCAGTGTATGAGTCTATCCTCTTCTATTTTGTGTTTCATGTAGAACCTAAATAATGGTTAGGTCAATTATGAGATGTAGATTTTTAAAAAAATTTTACATGAAATAATAATTAGTGACTTTAAGCCTCAATTCTGGATCTGCCAAACAAATAAAAATAGCACCAACTTCTGAGCCTTCCTCTGAGATGTTAAGTCAGTTTTAAAGTATGAACGGAAGGTGGACCATTGTAGATGCTCAATAAACTATGTTCCTTATTGTTTTTGAAAAACAAATACTGTGACACTTTCAGTTTAACCTTTTATCACTGGGTACATATAACTTGGAACCCTAATGTTTTCTTCATTTTTCTGTATTCCTAAACCAAAGTTTTCCAAGTTCTAAAAGTTCTTACATTTCGAACTCCAAAGATAAGACTACTCATCTCAGATTCTCTTTGGGGCTCTAAGATACTAATTGGACAACCATTTTCCTTGGAGTATCCTGGTTCTTCAGGGGTGCTTTACAGGCAGCTGAGGACGGGTCAGACATATTACAGCAGGTTTGGGGCTTGGGGATTACCTGCAAGGATTCTGTCTAACTATCCCTGTGGTGAGATGAGGTAGGAACCCAAGTCCCACTAAGCATGACTGCATTCCTTTGTAAAAACACGGTCTAGTGGAAAAAAGCCAGGCTCTAAAGACAGCCGCATGGGGTGGGCACTGTGGTTTGCACACTTCTGGGCTGATGGACGTGGGGAAGCCACCTGCTTTCTCAAAGTGTCAGTTTCCTCATCTGCAGAATAAAGTTGCTAAGACTCACATTTTAGGGCTCTGGGAAGAATGGAAGGAAGCAGTTATATAAAGTTCTTGGCATTTAGTAGGTCTTGGCATTCCTTTACTGTTCACTAAAATCACAATTATTTACAGAGTCTTTTTGTTATAGCTACACAAGCATATAAATGTATATATACATATACAAACACACATGTATTCATGAATCAGAAACAAGAGACAAGATTACTTTCCTAGGCAGTGGATACATGGTTTTTCAGGCTAAGAAACATAGACATGACCTATGAAAGAATGACTTTGTTAATGAAATTTTCTGAGGATCAAACTGAATGGTATTGATTGAGTCAAGCATGGCAGAGCCCCCTCAAATAAGTAACCTTTCAAAGTTACACATTTGTTCAAAAGTTGTACTTAGTTGGAAACATAAAACATTTCCAAAGTTCTAAGTAACCTGTCCATCACTATTAGCTGTGTACACCTATCGATTATTAGACTTTATCAATTCTATTCCAAAGATGCACCTTGGAGCCCAACTGTAATGGTAGTCTCTAAGTCAAAGGTATATTTTCTTTGTAGCATCAGTTTACAGTTAAAGTTGAATTCCTTGTTAGTTCCATTTGTACAGCAGGTCGTAACTATTTTTAGATAATACAGTGCTGTGTATGTATCATCAATGAGCCTGGAATTCCAAGTCGAAAGTAAGAAATTTGGTTCTTGTTTATCAAGAGAGGCATATGTTCCACACGTCTGTATGAAAGTGATTACTGAGTGGTTTTCAATGGGGCAGTACCATCCCTGGGGACACTTAGGATATTTGTGGGGGCATTGCCAGTTGTTATAATGGTTCGAGGAGTGCTGGTAGCATTTAGTGGGCAGAAGGCACAAACTTAGTCATCACTATTCTGTGGTTCAGTCCTGCCCTACGAGGAATTGCCTGTGTATCACCTGACTTCTTTCAGTCTTGCTGGAAATTCATGGAGATGGAAATCTGCTCATCTGAACCTACAGGCTAGTTCAGGTAACACATGAACAAAAGTCATTGCTGTTTTTGTTGTTTTATGTTTTATATTTTTTTAGTTCAGTTTTAATGCTGTTGTTTTATGTTTTACGTTTTTTTTTAGTTCAGTTTATAATGACGGACAGGTTACCTAGAACTTTGTATTCTAGGAGTACAACTGCCACATAAATTGAGATAAGATATTACTTTACTTCTCTTGGAAAATGACCATAATTTGTTCACCACTTTAGAAAGTCACATCACTTGACTACAGCACTATCCTTCATTGTTCAGTCACCAATACAGATCGTCTGTGTCATTCTACATTTAAAGCTGTTGCGTGCGTGGCACTTCAGCTGCAAACATCTCACTTCTTTGTCAGGTATTCCAATATTGTTATGCCCCTGAATATTCACAAAATGAAATCCACATTAATTTACTGTCAAATATTTTCTTTTATACCTTTATATTAAACTACAGCTTTGTACTAAATGTCATGCGGCATTTTTAGGCAGCTGGTATTATCCACGAATTTCATTTCAGGATGGGAAAGGAGGAATTACTAAATAGCCATGTTTAAATAGAGCGCTGAGTCACGTGGGGCTGAGAATTACTCATACAGTCTAGATGCAGCTCTGGAGTGAGTGACCTTCCTGGGTTGCGGTTCAGTTCTGCCATTTAGTAGCTCTGTGACCCTAGACAGGTCCCTTAACAAATTGGAACCACAATAACCTCACCTATAGGATGGGATTAACACATACATACTACTATATAAAATAGAGAACTAATAAGGACCTCCGTATAGCACACAAGGGGTCTACTCCATGTTCTGTAACAACCTACATAGGAAAAAACAATGGATATATACACACACACACACACACACACACACACATATAAAATGGATCTGTATATATAATGGATATATATATAATGGACCTGTGTGTGTGTGTGTGTGTGCGCGTGTGTGTGTATGTGTGAGATTCACTTTGCTGTACACTTGAAACTAACACAACACTGTAAGCCAGTTTCTTCCAATAAAAATTTCAAAAAGAAGATTAATGAACGAACTTGCCTTACCCGATTGCCGGAAAGATTACATGCGTTTATTTGTGTAAGGCTCGATGCGTTGTGAGTGTTCACTGAACACTAATGGGAACTGCAGTCATCATGGGGAAGTTTACTCATTACAGGCTGAGATGAATAACGCTGCTCACTTTTTCTGGATGATTTTGTTCCTGTGTTTATTTATTTTTTTGCTTCAAAATGATCTCTATAATGTAGCCTTCTTAAGGCTACGGACAAGAGCGTGATGAAGATAACTACCTTCATGCAAGCTGCTAGTATTTTTGCAAATCCCAGTCTTTCATCACCCAGTTAGATAGGAGCTCTGCGGTCATACTGGCGATTGTCAGGAAACGACTGCTTGGGAAGCTGTTTTCAGACTTCACTGAAGAGTGGTGAAGAATGCATGTAAAAAAAACGCAAAAAAACATTGAAGGGAAGGCTATTCTATGAGATCCTGTGGCACCTGAACCTGGGTGGTGGCTGTGGAGACATGTGCATAAGCTGACTTTCATGAGCGGTACTAGAAACAGCAAATACAAGTGACAGGACTGTGCAGTGGGTTAGCTCAGGACGGGAGGCTGAGGAGGTCATCCAGTTTGACACAAATTTCTACCCGGAAAATATGACTGAGCAGGAAATCCTTAAAAAATGTTAGCATGAACAAACGGAATCAAACTGGCAAGTATAAATATGCTTCCTGAGTACCCTCTTCATAGGACTGTGTGAGGAATAAATAAGCTTAAAAATGGAAAGTGGTTATCAGACTAGTATTTGGCACCAATAAGAGTTCAATAAATAGAAGCTATGATTATTATGAAGTAATAACCATAATAGATAATAGGCAACAGTTTACAAATAATTCAAAATAATCTGAGGAGCTGAGAATTTATCTAGTTCATTAACTTTCTGCGAATGTTTCTCTTCCTCACCAGAAATAACGATGAATGCTTGCCTATTTTCCTGAACGCAGACTAACAGGTTGACTCTACCTTACGGTTGATGTACTTATTAAATGGTGTATACCTATATACCTGAAACTAACATGAGACTGTAAGTCAACTACATATATTCTTACATTTAACAGTAAGAACATAAGTTATTTTTACCAGATTTTCTCAAAAGTCTTTGTCTTCTGAGTAATTTTTAAACATTTTATTAGAGTATGGTTGATTTACAATGTTGTATTAGTTTCAGGTGTACAGCAAAGTGAATCAGTTTTATATATACATATATATACATACACACACACACACACACACACACACACACACACACACACACATATCCATTCCTTTTTCCCATACAGGTTATTACAAATTATTGAATAGATTTCTCTGTGCTACACAGTAATTTTAATCATCATGTTTATTTGAACATGACACTAAAAGAGGAACACATTTCCGAAGAATTACTGTTTTTACATTTCCTCGAAAACTCTCTGTGGAGTTCCCATTGTGGCTCAGTGGAAACGAATCTGACTGGTATCCATGAGGATGCAGGTTTGATACCTGGCCTTGCTCAGTGAGTTAAAGGATCTGGCATTGCCGTGCACTGTGGTGTAGGTCACAGATGCGCCTTGCATTTGGCGTTCCTATGGCTGTGGTGTAGGCCAGTGGCTACAGCTTCAGTTTGACTTCTAGCCTGGGACCTTCCATATGCTGCAGGCGCGGCCATAAAAACAAACAAACAAAAAACTCTTTGTGACCGGCACTGTAAGTAGTGCTACCATCGTTCAGTAGCAGACTAATAAATACTTTCTGATTTTGATCGCTTACAATCTTCTTGCTAAAGGAGCCATTTACCCTCCTATGTTATTATCTTTTCCTTTAATTTACATATAAGTCTCAAGCTATGCAGTAGTTATTACTCTAAAGAATCAAGATAAGGAAGAAACTGTTATAGACAGCAGGCTTTACAGAAGGAGTGGACTGTGCCCCAGAATAGATCTGAGACTTCAGTATGCAAAGAAAACTGAAGAGAATGTTCTGTTTGGCAAACAGGAGAAAGACATCACAATACATAGAGCACTCATTTTGCTCTGAAGGCTGGAGATAAAGTGCTTATTGCTTAGTTACCTCGGTGATTTGAGGAAAGAAACTTTCTTATTCATGACTGCCAATATTTAAGGAGGATCCTATGGTGTCCTGAATCCTACTGGTCAACCCTGTGTCAGCTGTCATTACCAGAGTTTGGTTATTCACAGATGTTATGGCTCAGGTCAATATCATCCAGTGCACGACATTTTTTTAGCTCCTGCCAAATATTAAATCCTACATTAATCGCGCTAAGTTCTTTCCCACAAGCAGCTCACCATGTAAAATAGGAGGCAGATAACATAAAGGTTTTAATGCTATAGCATAACCATCATAAACACAAGAGGAGATAAAGAACAAAGCCCTCCCAGCTACACAAGGAAGGGTGTACTAGGAAGACTTCACATAGGAAGAGGCAACTGATTTGAGTCTTTGCATAAACGGTTAGTTTTTTGGATTGGCACCTGGGAATTCAAGGAAACATACTGCACAGTGAGAAAATTATTTAGTATATTTAGTTGCTAGAGTATAAATTACACTTACAGAAAGACTAAAAGATAAAGCTGCTTTAATATAACATGGGCGTTGTGATGTCTTTTAACAGCTTTACTGAGATATAATTGACGTACTGTACATGGCACATACTTAAGTGCACAATAGTTAAGTTTGATACATGTCTACACTGGTAAAACCATCCCCACAATCAAATTGCTGAACATATTCAAAAACCCCCAAAGTTTTATCAGATCCCTCTGTAAACCCTTCCACCCAGCTCTTCTTATCTCCCATCACCAAACACTGATTTATATCAGTGTAAATTAGTTTTATTTTGTTGAGTTTTACAGAAATTGTGTCATGCAGCATACCCCTTTGTTTGGCCTTATATCATCTCACACAAATACCTTGGGGAAAAAAATCCACCCAAGTAATTGCATGTATCAGTTGCCCTCTCCTTTTCAGTGCCCAGTAGTGCTCCATATATAACAATTTGTTTATTCACTGATCTAATGGCCGTTTCATTTTTTTCCCCAACTTTGGGCTATTACAATAAAGTGACTATGATCCTCAATGTACACATCTTTGTATGCTTATGTTTCCTTTTCTCTTGAGTAACTATCTAGACTTAGAATGATTAAGTCATGTGGACAATGTACCCGTAATGTGTTACAAACTACCATTTGGCACGCCCACTGGAGGCAAACAAGGGTTCCAGTTCTTCTGCGTCCTTGCCAACAGTCAGTGAAGTCCATCTTTTTTCTTTTAAGAATTCTAACAGGAGTGTGGTTGTATCTTATGGTTTTAATTCGCGTTTCTCATGATTAATTATGCTGATTGTCTTTTCATGAACTTAGCGGCCATTCATATGTCCTCTTTGGCGAAGTGTCTATTTAGATCTTTTGTCTACACCTTAAAATTAGGACAAAATTAATCTTCCTGTTTTTTTGAGCTTTGAATCTTTTTTCCATATTCTAGATGCAAGTTCTGTATAAGATAGAGGATCTACAAATATTTTCTTCCAGTCTATGGCTTGTCTTCATTCTCTTCATAGTGTCTTTCAATGAGCAATGTTTTTAATGTCAGCTTCTTTCTTTTCTCTTGGTGATCATCTCTTTGGTGTCATATCCAGGAGATCTTTAAATTAGGACCTCTGGGAATAGGAACCAGGCAGAGTTACTTTTAAAAGCTCTTCAAGTAATTCCAATTAATCAAATATAAATTCAGATTATCTGAAGATCTTCTTAAAATGCAGATTCTGACACAGAGGGACTGAGGCAGGGCCTGAGATTTTGCACTTCCAACAATAACGACAAACACATAAAGCTGATGAGGCAGGCAGGCAGCAGCAAGGGAAAGGAGAATTGTCAGTTCTAGTTTAAGGAATTTAGGAATTTTAGTTTGATTATTTAGGAATTGGGGAGCCATCAAGATATGTGTAATAAATGAATAGCACAACTGTATTTGAATTTAGAAAGATCATTCTGGGAGCAAATATGGAAAGACTGGTAAAAGAGAAGATTCGAATCAGGGACTATTTCAGTACATGGTCTATAATCCAGGAGAGAAATAAAGGGTAATGGAATGAGCATTTCAAGTAAAGGGAATGGACGAGAAAGACACTTAGGACAACTGTGTCACTGAATGACTGCGAAGATGAGGGGAAGTATGACACCAGAATAACTTCGGACACTGGATACTTAACTGTATTTTTATTTATTTTTCCACATGAGAGGACCTGGGTTGGAATTGGGGCTGCTGCACTGGCTGACACAGATATTGAATATAGACCTACTATGGCTGAGAAGCCTTTGAGTCATTCCAGCGTGATAGTCAATAGACCATTGGTTAAATGGGAGTTGAGCTCATGAGAAAGATATGAACTGGCAGGCTGCTTTTAGAAATTAGCAGGTGTAAGGACAGTTGATGCCAAATGTGGGAATGTTATTGCCCACTGAGGACACAGAACATGAAAATCAAAATGACCTGGACGTGACCACTTTGGCGGTCACCAGTGCCATGCTTCAGTAGGGAGAGGAGCAGAAGCCTGAGTAGAGTGGGTTGAGGGGTGAAGGCAAGTCTCTATTTTCAGGGTCTCTGTTGACTACCTTGCAGGGTGACTGTCAGGTTACAAGGCTGATGGCTTACTCTACTGTCCACGTGCCTGGGCCTTTCTTTCCTGGATGCCGGCTTAAGGAATGATTCCATTCCCCCCTCCCTCTGACTGCTGGAAGCATTGTGGGGTGTAAAATAAGAGGACCAAGTGTCAGATGAAAGGTGAAAGAGAGCAAGAACCTTTACAAGCACGTCTCCTGGAAGCTCGGTCCTTGAATGCTCTTTCTGCAGCTTGTTTTCTCTGTACAGTTACCTTGGCCTTCTGGCTCAGGGGCAGAACAATATTCTTTTCGGAAAAGGGCTGACCCAAATTCCAGAAGTGTCTCCCTTACCGGGCGTATTTCCATAGCTCTGCTTTTATCTTTCAAGTAGCATGCCCTACCCTAGCACGGACTTGCACGCTAAGTTTAAAGATCAAGAGCAGCCCTCAAGCCACAGCAAACGTCATCTGAAACATTTCCATTTTTGTTCTGATTGTTTGGGACGGATCCTAAAATTGCCACGTGGATACAAAATGCTAGTATCTCTTAGGAAGGGGGTCTCCAAGTTGGTAATTAGACCAAGCACACGGTGGGCTTCTTCCTTCCTTCTTCCTCTTCATTTCTCTCTCCTGGTACAGGTTGTCTCTGTGGCTTTGGAGGTCATGTCCGTGAGTAAGGATGTCCTTTCATGTAGTCTTGGTAAGGGAAGGACAAAGTTCCTGTGTGTTTCATCACTATATTCCAGCCTGTCAAAGAATGTGTAAGTGAGCACAGAGGCCCCTGTGAAAAGGGGGCCGTGCATCTTTAAAGGAAACTGCAAGGGAAACCCCAACCTCTCTTAATTTACATATGGTGACATTTTGCAGAAATATTGAAACATTAGCAGTGACATAATGAAATTCTGCCTATCAGCCATGGAAGGAATAATGTTACTGTAAAGGTAACCCGGCCACGGTTTTGTTATCAAGGAAATATTCTTGCCAAGAAACATATATTTAGTGAGGCATGATAAGGAGGGACTGTTCTGCCCCCTTACATTTTCTCTCCTGGGCCATCCATCTTCCTCTACAGATTTACTGCGTGATCACTCCCTTCACATGCTAATTATGTGCAGGTCTGGTGAATTTGTTAGTGGTGACACTTCTGGGACCCAGTGGGACTGCAACTCATTATGTGGCAATGTCCAGATATATCAGATATTATTAGCTGTCATTAATCTGCTGCAGAAACACTGAGTGCTAAACCAGGGAGAGAGCAGAAAAGGGCGTGCAAATGAAGTCTGAAAACAGCCTGAACCCCTAAAGGTCAAAAGGGAAATCAGTCAGAAAGGACAACAACCAGCAACGAACACCACGTTGTTCCTGATTTTTCATCCCACTGGCTTACGAGGTGCAGCAGGCAGAAGGGGCAGAGAAGCATCACTCAGCCATTTGCTATTTTAATACCCCTTGTGGCCATTTCACTGGCACTAACCTTTTCCTGTAATTATGTACAATTACATACATTATCTGTTATCTCATCTGAACCGCAAAGAAACACCAGAGGTAGGCACTTGACCATGGGGCATCTTTCAGCTCCAATTTTGTACAATATTTCCTAGGACAACAAGTTTTTAAAGTAAAAAGCTTGTTGTTGTTTTAGTTAGTATGTTCTTCAAACTCACTGTTTAGGCAGTTTCCTCCACATGGAGTGTTTAGTCTGTATCTGTTTCCCATTCCCTCCCATATCTCTGTGCCAAAATTCTAATTGTTCTTTTAATCCAGATAATCTATCATCTGAACTGCTATAACATTTCATCTTTTCTCTCTCTCTCTCTCTTTTTGGCTGCCCCATGACATACAGATATGGAAGTTCCCAGTTCAGGGATCAGATATGAGCCGCAGTTGGCATCTGTGCTACAGCTGTGGCAACGCCAAATCCTTTAATCCATGGAACCCACGCCTCCACAGCAACCTGAGCCTCTGCAGTCATATTCTTCTTTTCTTTCTTCTTCTTTTTCTTTTTTCTTTTTTCTTTTTTTTTTTTTTTTGCTTCTTAGGGCCACAGGTGCGACATATGGAAGTTCCGAGGCTAGGGGTCGAATCGGAGCTATAGCTGTTGGCCCACACCACAGCCACAGCAGCTCGGGATCTGAGCCACATCTGCTACCTACACTGCAGCTCGGGGCAATGCTGGATCCTTAACCCACTGAGCAAGGCCAGGGATCAAACCAGCATCCTCATGGATACTAGTCGGGTTCGTTACTGTTGAGCCACGATGGGAATTCCCTGCAGTCGCATTCTTAACCCACTGCACCACAGCAGGAACTCCTAGCTGAGCCTGTCTTAATTCACTGATGGACCACTGCTTGTAGGCTTGGAGAAAACACTGACCCATGGAAAACAGTAAGAATAGATAGCTCAGGAAGGTGTGCATGGCAGACTGGGTCCACTGAAAATGGTTAGCAAACCCACCAGACAGCTATGTTCACAGACAGGGCCCCATAGTTGATGGCAGAGGTGCTGCTTTGGGGTCAATGGGGATTATAAAATTTTAGGCAAAATTGCTCTCCTGATGGTTATAATGCAGACTCGTATCCTTTTAAAGTATTGACCACGGCTCTTTATAAATGGTTGAGGATGTGTCTATTCTAACTCCTGCTGTAGGGAGGAGGACCACTCAGTTTTGTGATCTTCCAGTTGACTCCTGGCTATAAATTTGAATGACTCTTGAAATAACAGTGATAAGCTTTTTCTCCCACACTGTCTTCTTCTTTTCCTGGTCCTCAAGACTTCTCCTAGTGTCCCTCTTCTTTCAAGAGCCTCTTACTTCTTGCTCTGCCTGCATCCCCTTAACTTTTTCTATAAAATCAGACTTGCATGCAGTCTCAGCAGACTGATCACTGTGATAGGCCACGGGCTTAGGAACCAGTCCCCTGAATTGCTTTCCTATCTGTAATCTCAGTACGATTCTAATCCTCAAGTCGGTCCTATTATTAGAAGATCCTATATCACTCACTTCTCTAGAGTTAAATCACACCTCTGGATATGGAATCCAGAGCCTAACTATGCGAGATTCCTTTTATTTAGTTCTCTAATCCTTTCTGCCAGCTTTAACCTAAGGCCTGGAATTTGTTTTTTAAGCCTCTCAATTTTATTTATTTATTTTGCTTTTAAGGGCTGCACCTGCGGTATATGGAAGTTCCCAGGCTAGGGGTCGAATTGGAGCTGCAGCTGTTGGCCTACACCACAGCCACAGCAACACCAAACCCTTAGTCCACTGAGCGAGGCTAGGGATCGAACCTGAGTCTTCATGGATACTAGTCAGCTTCTTTACTGCTGAGCCATGACAGGAACTTCTAAGCTTCTTAATTTTATACTTCCCTTTACTCTACACTGCCAACTCATTATTTTAGCCAAATGAATGATTTTTTTTTTTTTTACCAACCACATATTGCCCTAACACAACTTCCAATATTTGACTGTTTATTTGGGGTGGCATCCAATTTCTGGCAGTCCTTTCTTCTGAGGTACTCTCCCCTGAACTAAAACCTAGATTATGCTATTTATAAACAGAGCTTCTCAAACAAGGACCAAAGCTATCCTAATTCCTCTGTAGGCAACTCTCCAACTGTTTGGCCTCCATCTGTTATCTGCAAATTCTGGCAGTAAGACCAGATTCATCTAAGTGCAGAAAGTAGAGATGGCTCTAGATATTTTAAGCAAAAAGGGGGCTTTCAGTAATAATTAAAGAGAATGGAGGGAACAAGGAGGCAGAACTACTCTGACAGAACATGAGCAATGCAAGAATCAGAAGCCATGGCAACGCTCAGATGGCTTTTGCAAATGTCTCTCAAGGCCCACGTCCAGGAGTTCCCTTTGTGGCTCAGTGGTTAACAAATCCGACTAAGAACCATGAGGTTGCGGGTTCGATCCCTGGCCTTGCTCAGTGGGTTAAAGATCCGGCGTTGCCGTGAGCTGTGGTGTAGGTTGCAGACGTGGCTCGGATCCCGCGTTGCTGTGGCTGTGGCGAAGGTCGGCGGCTACAGCTCCTGTTAGGCCCCTAGCCTGGGAACCTCCATATGCCGCGGGTGCGGCTCTACATAAAAGGCAAAAAGACAAAAAACAAAACAAAACAAAAAAAAAACCCATGTCCAGAATCAACATCAGAATCAACATCAGAATCAACATCAAGAAGACAGTCTCTGCTTCATCTTTACCTTCTGAATCTTTTGCAGGTACATTAGAAAGACCTAATTTCTAGCCAGAACACTGGTTGTCAGAGTGGTTAGCAAATGCAGGTTTTAACTTTTCAGCTCTGTAGCACAGAGAGGAATAGAGCAAGGAGGCAGGGATTGATACTGCCTGCCAATGAACTTACCCAGAGCAAAGGCTGAAGACCTGATCTCCTCCTTTTCTCTCTTCTCTCCGCACCCCCCGCCCTAGTGCTCTGTGGGTAAACTCTCCTCTGAACCCCCTTCTTCTGCCCCTCGATCCCAACTCACTCCTCTTTGCTGCTCATTTAGTTTTCCAGTGGCTCACTGCACTTTGTACTCAAGTCAAATACCTTCCATGATACTAAAGAGAGACCTGCTTTCAATCAGGAATTCAGAGCTTCTAGCCAGTAACTGCTTTTCTCCCTTGGATAGCACTTGCTTGTTCCTCTTTTATTAAACAATCAAGAAAAAGTGTGAACTTGAAAGGTCCCTCTTCTCTCACACCATGGTTCTCAATTTACTTCCAAATGTCTGATATTCAGTTGAAGGGCTCACAAAAAGACACTAAAGAGTGTACTGCATGGTGAATGGGTTCATTAAGACTGCCGTATTATTATTCTCTCGGTTGTATATGCATGTACCCCTAGGTGTTGTCCAGATGCCTCTACCAAATTGATCTTTTCATGATGTCCTTCATATTGTTTATTCGAATAGCCAAGCATGAAGCTTTCTGCTATGTGCCTCGAAGAATTCCTCAATGAACCTGGCTTGCCTAGACAGGACTGAAAGAGTCATTCGCAAAATACAAATATGCGAAGCTTGAGTATGTTTTAAATTCTTTTTAAAATCTCATTTTCTGTATAGTTCATGCATATCCCTTTCTTTAAAAATGACACTCTGTGTATTTGTGTGTCTTGTTTAAGCAAATTATGTGCAGTTCAATTGAGAACAATGACACAAAACTGCATGTAAATATGTGGTCTAAGTACAAACAAGGAAAACAGAATGTTTTAAAAAAAATCCAGGGCAATGTTTCCTGAACATTAGGCCTGAGAATTCAATATTAAATATTTTGGACTAAATCCACACATATATACCCTGCAGTAAAGAAGGACCAGCTTAACTAAAGATCCCAAAGACTACGAAATATTAGGTGTTTCCTTGGCTCAAAACCTGGAGTAGATTTAAGCTTAAGTCTCAAGCTGAAATGCCTACAGAGGCCGGGAAAGTGGTCTCAATGAGTGAAGCTGATGAGGTGGAAAATAAAATATTAGTTGACACCCAGTCTCAATACTGAAGATTAGTCCAGAACGACAGGCCCGTGCCATACTGGAGGGCCCAAATATGGTCTAAAGCGATTAGCTGCTACTGGAGAAGGTATGCTCGCTATTTCCAGAGCTTCTAATTTGTCAAGAGAAACCAAAATGGCACATTTCTAGGTGAATTATCCTTAAATTTTAAATGTTGCAATTAATGCAATTTATCCACAACTGTAACTGCAGGCTAGCATACCTGTACCAAGGCTGGCGATGGCTTGGGTATACCAGGTTTTAACAACTTTCTTAAGTTACCTCCAGAATGTAGGAAACTCTGAGATAAGGGACATCCTATCTGGAATTAACAATTAGCTGAAGGACTGTGTCTAGATCCCTCACTCAAAGTCCTTGACAAATTCCTTCAAGTCTCTCTAGAACACCATTCCGCCAGCAAGCCCCCTCTTACCAACCCCTCCCTCCGGACCAGGTGTGATGTCCCTGTGTTTCCAGCGTAACCTTGACATCCATGATCAAAATCCTTGTTACAGTTATAGTTACTATTCGCTTCAATGCCCACCTCCCTGTCTTGACTAAAAATTTAGTGTGCTGGGCTTTTTTTTTATCCTGCCCTTCATTTTATCCTCAGTCTTAGAATGAAGACTGCGTGTAATAGATGCTCAATAAACATATCATCAAAACATAATACATAAATGATGCAATGGGGGAATTAATGGTTATCTTGTTCTATTGATACAGTTATGTTAGGCCCACTTGGCACAAAATAGAGAATAGGATGATTGCTGTATATGAGGTAAGGAACATTAGCATTTAAAAAAAACTAAGTTTCAGGCCTGAGGGATCAAAACTGATGCCTGTGTTTGGATATATAATCAAGTTATAAAGAGATTTGAGGAATATTCAGTTTGGCTTCAGATTGATTATCTCTAGGATTATGAGGTCAATTATTTTACTTGGCCTCCTCTGCTAGTTTCGGTTCTAAACGTGAGTAATTTTTCCTGCTGAATTGAGTGCCCAGTTGACTTCACTGGCCAAACTGGTATCAAAAGAGTTTCAGAAAAAAGTCTGGATCTTTCATCACCCTTGAAAGTTTAAGGTAAATCTCCCTTAGTTCAAATCCATGCGTAGCAAGCAAAACAAATTAGTGCTCAGGAAACTCTCTGATTCATTTCATGGAACTCGTTTAGGTAACAAGTTATTATGGTAGCTTTCTGAAAATATTCATGTACAACGTTTTATCATCACCACTGGACCAGAGAGCTGACCTAATTTCCCAGTCCTGTACTTATTTTACAATGCTTCTAATTGGCCCTGTTGTATCAAAGATTACACTTGTTGTTTTGGAGAAAACAGTTTTGAAATCACTGTGACAGTTTCTTTTAAGTTTCCAAATCAAAATAATTGACAAAAAATTGTTTACAACTTAAGTCTCTTCTCTTACGGGTTAGGATTAAGGCACTAAATTAAATGAAACAAGCTACTTCATTTGTCCTCTGGCGGTTCTCTGCCTTAAGTGGAAGAAAAAAAACTGATAACAGGTACCAAAACCTTTGCATATTTCGAATAAATGCATGTAATTAAATTGTGTGCTTTATGGCTCCAGATCATCCTAATATCATTTAATAATAAATAACCTCAGTGCTGAGAAAATTTAAAGTACAAATGCACATTAGTTGTTTAGGGGATGATAAACCAAGGCATTCAGGAGAGCTGCTGCAGTAATCTAGCCACGTGGGCCCCGATCTGAATTGTAAGAAAGGAAAGAAAGCCTGTCTACATTTTGCTTCGTACGGTTTACTGGCTGCTATTATGAGCCGCAGTGTTGACTACAACAGTTATTTAGGCCTTCAATTTCTGTTCCCTAAAATCTTCCCCTAAAATAGTGTGTTATAGTTACACTTGGCAACCACGAATAAACCTGGCTTTAAATTCCCTATCCGAGGAAACTCTCTTGCCCAAAATGCACGCAAATGTCTGGTGCACACACAAAAATATTATTGAAAATAAAACCAGAAAAATTGTCTTTTGACTCATAACATTAGAAAATACTACGATTTGGTTCTTGAACCGAAGTTGCCAGTGTTCAGAACAATTATAACAGGCCATGAATGTCCTAAATTAAATAGATAATTGATGTCTTTAGCACTCAATGGATTCCATTATTCAGTGCCTTAAGCTGCCAACTGGGACATGCGACAGTTCATCTGATAATTTCAGTTATTTCATTCAGCCATATGAATGTTAAGTGTTGGAGCAGTGGAACAGTGTGGCCCATTTAGAGTTTAGAAAAAATATTTTTAATTCCATAAGTTTCACTTCTAAGAATCCTTTCCCAGGAACTTTGTATGGTTTATGAAATATTGCTGGGAACATAGGGAAAAAAGAAGGATTAAAAGTTACATGATTTTTCTTATTAATGATCCTTTCTGCAATGGAGCACATTCATTGCTGTCTACTGATGTCACCCAATAGAACATGCTGCATTCTTCTGTTTAAATAATACAACTAATACAAACCCCTTAAGTAACACATGTGACTCTACCAGAGGAATTGAGGAAGCTGTAAATAAATCTGCTTCCTGATAACTTTTGAGTCATGTTAAATGAACAAAAGCTAGGATAGCATTGTCTAAACTGGTTCCATTTTAGAGTGAAATGAATAATTACTCCGGGAAAAAGGCATAAGCCAGAGCTTTCCCATGCAAATGGAGTCAGTCCTTGGAAATCTGGAACTTTCTTCCAAAGAATGTCTCTTTTCTCCTTTGTTATATCTAATTGATGATACATTTCTGATGGGACAGCTTTCCTTTATTACAGCACTCAGAATTGTTTCTCAAGTTATACTGATGAGTCTGTGCTATTTTATTTGGCCCCTGTGATAAAAAGAAAACATTAATAGGGGCTGGTGGGAATTTGGGTTATCGACTGCGACGATGTGAATGCCAGCATTCAGCCGTCACTCTCTCAATCGCATTCTCAGCTGCATTAGACTCCAATCAACTGAGCTCAACTGTTCATTCCAACGGCACTTCACGGCTTGACTTGATATTTTATGATATAGCTTTTCTAAACAGAGCTTCTTCTAGTAACCTCAAACTTTAAAGGGAGACACAAAGAGAACTTAATTGTGTACTAAATAAGAGCCAACAAGTCTATGAGGTTTGTTTTCTTTCCTGGAAGCTTTGTTACCACAGTACAGACTTGGAGCAAAGACTTCCACTCGGTCCTGAATAGCAAATGTCCATGAGTCATTCTGAGTAATCCGAGGTGGTGTTTATGCTTTGGCCTCTTTGCTGTATCCTGTAGGTTGGCAGAAATCAGACCAACGGAGTAAATGCTAAATTGCTCTCCCCTTTTCCTAATATCTGCACTGAATCTTTGTTGCTTGGCACTTCCGTTTGCATTCCAGCATCCTTTCATGCCAAGCCTGGTGATTACTTCAGGTCCCTGAGCTACAGGCATAATTATCTCCTGCGAAGTCACTGGGGACTCCCCAGAGGAAGGAAGGTGGAGAGAACACTGGATGAAGAATTAAGGTATTTCTTTGATAATATAAGTAGGGGTTAGGGAGAAAAGATGGAGAATATTGATTTACCAGGTGTTTAGAGGGTCACAGTCCTGAAGTTTAAGCCCTAAGTTTCACCAAAGGTATGGCCAAATATTTGACAATTAAATAACATTATATATATATATATATATATATATATATATATATATATATATATACACCTCTCTTTAGTCATGGTACAGAGAAGCTATGTCAAATACCCAGAGATAGCATGTTATTAAAATTTAGATATTACTTCGTTTTGTTCAATCAAATTCATATCTGTCAATCAGTTAATTCACGATTCATCACATTTTTGAGAGATTTCCAGACATCCTCAAGATCGTACTCCCTAACAACAGTGAACACCTATACGATTTTTACTGGGGCATGCTGGCCGGCCTAGGAAATTACATCCTTAACAAAGTGAAAAAAATAAAAGCATCTTTTTTTTTTTTTTTGTCTTTTTGCCTTTTACATAGAGCCGCACCCGCGGCATATGGAGGTTCCCAGGCTAGGGGTCTAACAGGAGCTGTAGCCGCCGGCCTTCGCCACAGCCACAGCAATGCGGGATCCGAGCTGCATCTGCGACCTACACCACAGCTCACGGCAACGCCGGATCCTTAACCCACTGAGCAAGGCCAGGGATCGAACCTGCAACTTCATGGTTCTTAGTCGGATTCATTAACCACTGAGCCATGAAGGGAACTCCAAAAATAAAGCACCTTTGGCTGAGGAGAGCAAAGTGGAGTTAATTTAGTAACAGACAAACATCAGGATGCACCAGAGATAAAGAAAAAAAATATATCAGAAAACAAATAAATAAATGATGAAATGTTAGGTCAGTATGATTTCATGATTGTTGCAGAAAGGTAAATAAAAATTCTTTGATTATTTACACTTCTGGCTTGCTTTAGTAGTGTGTCATCTATTACCAGTTCTGTTTATAGAAAACATGGCTTTTGTAGAAACATGTTCGTAATGAAAAATAAAATCCATGAAAAAGGATTTCATTGCAAAATAAACTTCTACATTCATTACCCTTGGCAGCATTCTCTACAATAGCTTCATGTTTCTCAGAGACAAAAATATGGTGGGTCTTTTCTAAAAAAAAAAAATATTTTTCTTTTAACAAGTCATTTGATGTATTTATCTTGCAAGCATCAGGAAGAAAAACAATCCAGGACCAATCAGTTTCTAGTTTACTATAGGATAATTTATTGCTTTGCTAAGTGTTACCTATTTTTTTCCCTCAATAAAACAAGTAAAAATGGCATTGTCTCTCAAACATTGACATATGAAATGAGGCTAATATGGGTAATGTGTGCCGTCCTTATTCTAAAATAAGTTATTGCAATCCAAAATACAATCTGTGTACAGCCAGCAAATAGGACCATGTAACTGTGGGGCGCCTGGTAGGTAGGGTTTCTGCATTAGAATATACATTGCATCCATAAAGCCTTCCTTTCAGAAATGTAATTAGCTTTTTTATGAACTGGTAAATATAGTATATAGAACACCTAGGGGATTTCCATAGAGCCACATTTATTCCCCTGTGTCTCTGGGAATCATAAATGGTTGTCTTCCTCTAAAATGGATTAGGACAAATTGCATTAGGACATGATTGTGAATCTGATTAAGGTGGAACACACTTCGGTTTCATTTCCCCCTTTGGGATGACCATGTTTTCCTAGAACAACCAGAAGATGAAAAAGCCTTTGGCGAGATGTTTCAAAGGCGTGTTTTCATAATATACATAAAAAAAGAATTTTCGTGCTTATTCAAAAATTGGTCCATACCTTTAATTTCTGCATCTAGCCAGGACAAAGCTTGAAACACAGTCTTCTCTAGACGAGAGCACATTTCAGATGCCAATTTGAGGTGTCAATGAAAGCTTGCAAAAATAAATTCCCATGCGTAATTTCTTCTAGAAAAGGAGAGCTCGGTTGAAAGGATTTTCCATTGAGTACAAATCTTTAAGAAAGAAAGAAAAGTGAACTTATAAATGGTGGTAATACTTTATGGAAATTAAACCTCTTCATGCTATTTTGTGAAATAAAGGGTCAACCATAAGGTGATGCATTTAACCCCTTACAAAACAAAGACAGGTGACAAATATTTGACACTGACTACAATTTAGAAGATGGAAGGTGATGATGGAATTTGAAATGGTGATGAGCGGATATGAGTAATATGGGTGATAAAATAATACAAAATCAGTAATGATCCACTTTCCTTGATATTAAAAGAAACAGCTAAAACTGAAATGAACTATTTTTAGGTTATTAATAAATATTTTGTGTGTGTGTGTGTGTGCTCTTTGATTCTCGGTCTCCTTTTGGAATTTTAGATCAACGATTCTCACACTTTGCTACATACTAATCACCTAGAGAACTTTTAAAACCCCCATACTAGGGGGAGTTCCCATCGTGACTCAGAGGAACAAACCTGACTGGCATCCATCAGGATGCAGGTTCCATCCCCGGCCTCGCTCAGTGGGTTAAGGATCCGGCATTGCCATAAGCTGTGGTGTAGGTCACAGACGCAGCTCGGATCCCACATTGTGTGGCTGTGGTGTAGGCCAGCAGCTGAAGCTCTGATTCGACCCCTAGTCTGAGAATTTCCATTTACTGCAGGTGCGGCCCTAAAAAAAGCCAATTAAGAAAAAAAAAAAAAAAAACTCTATGCTTGGGCTACCCTCCAGACTAATTCATCAGAATCTCTAAGAACGGAACCCAGTACCTACTAGCACTGAAAAAAGATGCACAGTTGATCCCGTATGTGGCCCTGTTTGAGGAACACTGCCCTAAGACTTCACTAGGATCCAGGAAGTAGGCGTTTACCTATTGGCACAGCAAGGTTCTGATTTTCAAATATATTTTGAATGTCACCCTGTTATCATTGCTATGAACATACGGTGTTTGTGCAATGACACTTGGTCAATCAGACCTAGATTTTCCTGGTTCTTACTCTTGGGCCTCTTCTATAAAGAGAGGAGTTTTGTCAGAAAATCTAGCCAATTTGATTAGATTCCTAAAAAATTAAAAAAAGCTTTCTTTGATAAATCTCAATTTCCTCTGAGATTTGTATCCAACCCTTTGCATCGATGCTACTGGTTATGGCCCTCATCTCCAGCAGACCTGTCCACTGGAGACAAGGCTTTGTTGCCTATCTTGACACTTGGCATTTTCAGGCATCTTCACTTTTGCCATTGTGACCAATTCATTAAGTAATTACATTGGCCTAGAGTTGCAGGACCACTGCATAGAGCTGCACAACTCTAGGGGGTACCATTCATTGCTGTGGTCACTGCATATGTTTCCTTGTTGTTCGACAATCTTCATGCTCTTTGGATAGAGTATGTTGAACTGAATGTTTGTTCCTGGCTTGCAGTCTCTAGAGATTAACTGGTTTCTCTAGCCCCATGTGGTCTTGGTTTCTTCTTCTTCCTCCATAACCCTGCTGCTAAGAATTTAGTTGAGTTCATGACCAAGGCCCCCTGAGCACTATGTAACAGTGGAAAAATTAAGCACTCATTTTATTTTACTTTATTTTATTATTTTATTTTTGCTTTTTAGGGTAGCACTTGTGGCATATGGAAGTTCCCAGGCTAGGGGTCGAATTAGAACTACAGCTGCCGGCCTACATCACAGCCACAGCAACGTCAGATCCTTAACCCACTAAGCAAGGCCAGGTATTGAACCTGCGTCCTCATTGATGCTAGCCAGATTCGTTTACGAACTCCCATTAAGCGCTCATTTTAGATTAGAATTTATAACATCTTCCTTTGGAATTTCCAGAGAGTACAGATAGTGGATAAGACAAACTTATAATATGTAAATTGTAATAATTAATTAAAGCATTTCATAAATCAGCCAGAAAAAAAATATAGCCTGTAAAAATAAAAGCAATGGCAAAAAAGTTCACTGTTAAATTTCTTTCTCAGGGACCACTGCCTACTCAACCAGTCACTCAAAAGCTCGAAGACAGAACATCCTGCATTAAGAATAGCTTGGTAAAATCAAATGTTTGTTCCTTATAACAAGGCTATACTATACCAATGCTACTTAAAGTAGCAGGTCAGCAGTTTGGTACCAATCTGTGATGAGCTAAAATTGTAAATCATTATACCACCTCCTTCTTTGAAAAAAGTCTAAAAGAGAAGATTTTGCTTTCTAGCGTAAGCTCCTTATCCCATTGAAGACCACTTACAAAAAGTTTATAGACAAGTAATGGTTCAGGACCTTACCCAGTATTCCTTAAGAGATGCCATTGCTTCTCTTAGAAAATTTGTTTTGATTTTTTATTCATCTTATGAATATATGAAGACCTTTTACATACTAGATACTAGCACACACAGATGAGTAAGATATAATCCCTGCCCTGAAGAAGTTCCAATTAAGTTCCAACCTGGTCCTATCTTGGCAGTAAACACCCTACTTAAAGAAAAACAAATCAATATATCTAAGATAATGAGGAATATGAAAAATGAACTTAAAATAGATAATTTATTTTAAGATTAAGAATTCTTCTTTTTACTATTACGAATGACACTTTGAAGGGATTCGAGCAGGAACAAACATTAACATACAGTTAAAATTACTTGTAGTAGATGGTAGCTTATCATTGTGATAACCATACTTTGATTTGTTTTTTTTTTTGCTCAGAAAGTTGGTATACAAGCCAACCATGGTTTATACCAAATAAATATATGTAGATTTTTAGGAACTACTCAAATTTCTTAAAATATGTGTATATTTATATATGTATACATTTACATCCATCCAATTTATTAATATACAATGATACAATGTAAAATTACAGCAACCTAAATGTCCATTGACAGATTAATGGATAAAGAAGATGTGGTACATATATACAATGGAATACCAGTCAGCCATAAAGAAGAAGGAGATAATGCTATTCACAGCAATATGGATATACTGGAGATCTTCATACTAAGTGAAGTAAGCCAGAAAGATAAAGACAAATATCATATGATATCACTTATTTGTGGATCTAAAAAATGTATAACTGAATCACTTTGCTGTACAGCTGAAATTAACACACTGTAAATCAACTTAATTAAAATTTTATATTTCCTGTATTCAAAAATTAATAGAATTTATCTAACATTTAAAAATTAGAAATATAATAGAACTATTTGCTTAATAAATTAATAATTTATTTTCTGAACTTTAATTTATTTTTTGAATGTTAAAATCAGTATACGATGAATTTAATAATTGAGAGGAAAGACTAGGTTTTAAAGATGATTAATTAATAGAAATTAATTAGTTAATAGAATTTTATCTAAAATTTAAAAATGAGAAATATAATAGAACTATTTGCTTAATAAATTAATAATTTTCAACTTTATTTTTTGAATGTTAAAATCAGTATACGATGAATTTAATAATTGAGAGGACAGACTAGGTTTTAAAGATGATTAATTAACAATGAGGTATACCTAAGAAACCCAGTGAAAAATGAAACAAAGTGATAAAGGAAAGTTGGGGTGAGATAATGGCCTAAGGAATTCTAGAACACATTAATGGGTTCCATTAAGGTTTTAAAAATAGGATGTATAATAAACTGGGCTAGATTTTATGGTTATATTATCTTTAATGTTTTTAAAACTTCCTCCATGTACTTTGTCAAAGTTTAATCCCAGTTTGAGAATCATGACAAACTAAAGATAATGCAAGAGCAGATATTTCAAAAAGGGTGATTGTGACTAACTTTTTTTTTTTTTTTTTTTGCTTTTTAAGGGCCACACCTGTAGCATATGGACGTTCCTAAGTTAGGGGTCCAATTGGAGCTGTAGCTCCTTAAACCACTGAGCAAGGCCAGGGATCGAATCCGCATCCTCATGGATACTAGTCAAGTTCATTACCACTGAACCACAATGGGAACTCCCATTTTTTACTTTTTTTTTAATGTGTGCCCCCCAGTAGTTCTACTTTCACTGTGTACCTAGGAGAAAAATGTAATAACAGCATTCTATGTTCGGATACAACAGTCATGTTACTAAGGTGACTTTTCTACCCAAAGAGCAAGCAAGACTTTCATGTCTTCATTGGGCACAGAATTATTTCTTAAACTGGGCAGTTTATGAGGAGAAGATAAAAAATTAGGCAGAAACTTGTATGTAGGGAATATATGGGTTGAAATATTGACTTGCCTCTCATTCTATGAGCTCAACACATCATTATCAATATAGACACTGGGTCTTAACAATACGTAAAGAGGTATTTCACTACCTCCACCTACTGTAAGTCTGGATCCTATGTATCTGTAATTATTTAAGCAAGTACTCGCCTTTGATGTTTGACAAGATGAAAGTTTAGCATCCCAGGGCACTTTAACATGTGAATAAGCCTCTTGTTACTTCCTCGGGTCAATAAAATACATACCCGTGGAGTTATTCTTAAGGTGCTAGCAGTTATATTTTTGTTTCGATACTTACAAAAAAAACTTTGAGAGGAAAGGTGTCTATTAAACACAAAATTACTTAGACCCATGAAATTTCCAAGACAACTGACAGTTCCTATCTCTACAGTGTATTTCAGTGTGTCACAGTTTCTCACAAGACAAAAATGAATCCTTTTATTGTTTTTATTTCAATTTTATACAAGATCATGGACGCTGGTATTTATTTGTGACTGATGATTTTCCTAAGAGCAGAGTGTCATGGAAGCATTTACTGAGCTCACTGAAGTTGCAGTTGAGTGCCACTGCAGATGGTAGTAAAGAAAAGTGAAGACTTCACAAAAGTTCACTGGAGAACAACAGCTCACTGGTTGACACCTCTGCTTTTTCTCCTGAATAGTACAGTGAAGGCTTAAGGGAAAATATCCATGCCCAGTATTTTTGGATGTTTCCTTTCTTTAGAAAATAATGCTGCTTGATTAATTAAAAGACAAGCACTCAGAACAAGGGAAAAGAGATAATTTGAGATAAACATAATGCGAATATAACAAAGCTAATGCTCCTTTGGCAGATTCTTTTTCAAAATTTCAGCAAATATTGACAGATTTTTTTTTTTTTTTCAAAAATGGGAGCATGATAAATGAATGCATCTCTTACTATGGAGCAAGGAAACAGAGCCTTGCTTATGAGTTCCTCTAAGAAGGAAACACAAGCAAAAGCTTTATCAAAAAACAGCTAAAGTTCAGCAGAATCTCGGGTCCATGTATAATGGGAAGTCAGTAATATGGATGGGTATTCTGTTTCTTTTATAAAGTGAATTTTGTTTGCTTTCCATGTCATGTATTTATTTATCCAAATAATTTATTTTCTATATTTAATTGTATATTCACATTATAGATACAATTTAGTTAATGTGTCTTTAACAAACAGCTATTCTCTGGGACTTGCAAGAAACAGAGTACCCGGACATGTCTGTCTCCCTTGTTTTTGCTGCTGGAGTTTTCTTCTGCTTACTCTTTTCTTTCTAGCAACTTATATACAGGGTGTTTCATCTTTACCTTACAAATATATGCTCCACAGATTTCTATACTCTGTCTTATCTTTTCACTACATGATTTTCCTCGGAAATCTTTTTTTCTTCTTCTATAGCTTAAAATATGTGCTTCTAAATTCTAAGCCTCCAAGTCTTTCTGAGTCCCAAGCGCAGACATCCGACTTCCTGGATATTTCCACGTGAAAGTCTTAGTACAGATGCAACATGGAGGAGTGAAACTATCTCCACCCTCATCTTGTGCTTTGCCATCAAATTCTTTCCGCCCTTGTCACTGACCAGCATTAACATCCTTTAAGATGCCCAAGGAAGAATACCAGCAGGCATATATCTTGATTTATTCCCCTTTAAAATCCAGGTTACATCTATGACAAACGTAGGTGGAATCAGTCCTCCTAATATCTCTCAGATCTGTCCTCCTTCAACATCCCCAGGGCCACTGGATTACACAACAGCTTCCAATCCCCTTAGACCGGTCCCTGTCTTTCTTCAATCTTTCTCCAACTTCCACGGTGTTTGGTCTAAAATGAGTTTTCCTTTTGATTTTGCTACTTAGAAACTCTAAATAACTGCTCCCCCCCCCCACTTTCTTTTTAGGACTTCCTAAAACCTTGGCTTAGCATGCACCATCTTTTATGATCCGAGCCTTGCCTATATATCCAACACCAGTCCTTCTCACTGCCTTTCAATCTTCTCCTTGCAGGGCTGCAAGGACATATGCCAGAAAGCACTGCGGTTCTGAAATTTTCCATTCATGTGGAACACTCCTTCCCTTCACTGACCCAAAGCCCACTTCCTACTCAGCCTTCAACGTCAGTTTCTATTTGAGCTCTCCCATGGATCCTTCTCCAAGCTCCAGTCAGAGCTTGCTACTCGAGACGCCCTTACAGCACACTCTAAGGGCACATCCGTCCCTCTTTCTCACGATGCTTTAGTTGCCTGACTCCTCAGAAGTCAATGAACTCTACGGAAAAGGAACTGATTTTTCTTCTCCCAATATAAAGCACCTAACGTAATCGCTAGTACATACTGATCCTACAATACTGATCATATAATAGTGTTTCAATAAAGGTCTTCTCTTCTGTAGAAGACAGCTATATATCTTAAGAAGGTGACAAGGTGTAAAAATATGAATAACTTAAATGAGATGTAAAGAAATGCAATCAGGGGGTATGTTCAGAGCTTTACTATGCTAACATAAAAACACAACCCAAAGACATTTATTTAGGAAAAAAATTCTTATCTTTGAAAAATCAAAAGTGCTTTAGGATAAGAGGTTTTCTTTCTATTCATGAAGTGAATGAATAATTTAGGTTTGACACGAGGACACAGGGAAAATGGTGTGGAATGAAGAGCTGCTGCATATATTGAAGGAGGTGGCAAAGAGGTTTCAATTCATAAAACACAGATGAACCCAGGAGAAAGCTATGAGGTGAATACATTTTTACCCATTTATTTTAATCTAGATGCCTTAAAGCTATGTTAAGCAGACACTCAATCTTTTGGGTACACTTCCAATTTCTGGTATTTTTTTTAAATCAATATTTTTAGGTTCAGAAAACACAATAATTTATTTTAGATTCTTTAAGTGATACACACACACACACATAACATTGTTTTAATAGTATTTGGTAAAAAATATTATACTATACTGATAATTTTACTATTTATCTAATTGTAAGCATGACTTCATGGGAGATGTAAACTGAAACATTTATAAATACAAGAGTCTTCTTCAGTAACCTAATCAGAGGTAAACGACTGCACTTTAATATTTTTAATCCCTTCACCATTATTGAAAACTCAAATCCATGGCATTTAAAAGGATATTTTTCCCTTTCAAGTACCTGTAACTTTTTGTAGAAAATAATTTCCATATTTTCCATTCTAAAATTCTGAAAAAAAAATTATCTTCCTAAATTTAATAAAAATGTTGAACTTGAGTATTGATCTCAAACTTGTTGGGATTTATAAAAAAACAACTATCAAGCTGCTTCATTTCACAGTAGACTCTAAATGTTTAATTTAAATGAAACATTTCATTAAACTTATTGAAATTCTTTTTTTCAACATTCAAATTTTAGCAGTTCATGCCTATCTACTACTCACCCTGTTTCTCAAAAAGAACCAAAGACGTGCACATATTCAATCAGAAAGAAGAAAGCCATTTCAAATATTATGCTTTCTTAAAGATCCCAGTGGATGTGGTTGGCAAATCAAATTTAGCTATTATATCTGTAAAAAAGGGAACAATCATTAGTATTGGTGAATTGCTTCACTAGTTTGTATGTTGCTGTGACACCAAGTATGTAATGACTCCGAGTCTCAATTCATTGGCCATAATGTGGGAAAATACAGAAACAAATGGAAAGTGATTTCTCAAGCCGTTCTGTCATGGCAGTTCCTTTTGGTATGATTTAGGAAACTATAGGCAGTAGAAAAGCCTCCCTTTTAAATGTCAAATACAAGATTCATTTCTGTACTGCTTTAATCCAAATGTCAGAGTTCTGAGCTGAACCATCAATCTCACCAGAACTTTTCCAGCTTTACGCATCAAAACTGCTGTCCTTCATGACAGCAATCCCGATTTCTGGGAACACCCAATATTCAATTTACATGATGCTCGGAAATGCATCCATGGGGGAGCAGAATATACGTAACTTCTTGGGTGCGTGCGACCACAAGAGGGTGGGGTTAGAGGGTAGTCCAATCTTACCACAGGATTGACTAAACTAAATTAAGATCATTTCCTTCCATAAGGGAAAGATAATTCTGTTTCTTAGGGACTTCTCTCCTGTCTCATTTATTTTCCTATTCCCTGTTTCCTCAAAACAGAACTATGTTCTTTGTTCCTTTCCCCAAAGCCATCTACGCTTGTCAACGTAAAATGGCCATGGTGTGCTTGTCGCATGTTCAGGGCCCCTGTGGGTTCACTGTGGAGTCCAGAGCACATGCAGAACGTTCGACCGCACCGAGGTAACAGTGAAGCAGTGTGCTCTGCTCTTCGCTTTCGGCCAGGGGGACCAGAAAATAAACACAGGCAAGATCTGAACAAGCAGAGAAACAGAGACAGACGACAAAGCAAACAAAGATATGAACACTGTACCCAAACATGCAGTAGCTTTTATGTGTTGTGTGCTTTCCAATTCTTGCTAACACTGGAAGTGTTTCGCAGTGTTCTGAAACCAGACTGTCCCTTTGGGTCCCTGCAGACCTACGAGGTAGTACTCAGCCTACTCACTAAATCATTCAGTCCCAGGGTGGAATATGGGGCTTGGGTCTACTCTGCCCAGCTGAGAAGATGTATTAGGCGGCTTCAGAGAAGCCAGGAAAATGACCCAAGGTTTAGGACTCAATGGATAAGTGTCACTGGCATACAGACCCTGGGGAACAGCAAAGTTCGCCCCGGCTAAGGGATTCTTTCACCAATAATTTGTTTTAGGTGTCCACACTGAGAAACTTTCCCTTGGCACATATATCTGCTCTGAAAAATGTTCAGTGATTACAAGTGTACAGAAGAATCATCAATAGGAATTGTTAAATTTGAAAAAAAGTAAGCTTTAATCTTTAGTTGTGCTGTAGGAAGAAATTATTTATAGGAGAATGATCACATCTGCACTTTACTGAAACTCAGGGAAGACATGAAGTAAACCGCTTTAGATTGAGAATTTCCTCTCCCCCCCCAAAAAAAATATATATATACAAATATTCTGAAATCTGCTTTCTCTGGATATTTGAGTACTCCTCAAAGGGGCAATTTTGCTTTTAGTGGGTCTGTAGGAGTGTGTCTAACTGACATCCGACATGTAAACAAGCACACCCTCTTCAGTTTCTTTCTTTTACTGTCGATGTGCACTGTGGATTTCGGCTCGGTGGGCACAAATGCGCTGGTGTAGCCTAGAGGTGAAGAACTGAATGAGTTATTTTTCACGAAACCGCTCGGAGAATGCTTGGCACCACAGGAAGGAGAGGACAGGCATGCTTTGCTAAGGAGGGCGTAAGATGGATGGATTGCCCAGAGCCCTGTGACCATTCACGGGTCTCCAAGACTCAGACGCAGAGAATGGAGATGCTTTGGCATAACGGGGATGACTCCACTTGTCAGACCCTAAGCTTTGTGACATCAGAGGCCTTTGTCCCACCCATCATGGCATCTGATCATGACAGCTATCACATCCCACAGATCAGACACTCAACACAGGATTGTTGAATGAAGTAATAAAGTCATCAAGGATAAGAGAATATAACTGGTCTATTTCTACAGCCTGGAGAAAGACATATGCAATAACAGTTTTTTTCTTCATTTTTGATGGAGGTTATGCCCACCAGGGGGAATAGCGACATTAGTGGGTGGTATCTGATGAGAATGAAAAAGTGGACACCTGAAACTAACACAACTTTGTAAGTCAACTCTACCCCAACGCAATTTTAAAAAAATAAAAATATTTTTAAAGCATTTTTTTCTTTCCTTTCCTTTTCTATCTTTCCTTTTTTTTTTTTTTTTTTTTTTTTTTTTTTTTTTTGGCCTGCTGCATATGGAAGTTCCTGGGCCAGGGACTGAATCCAACCTATGCCACCACTGTGGCAAAGCCAGATCCTTTTAACCCATTGCACCAGGCCAGGGATTGAACCCGCACCACCGCAAAGACAACGATGGGTCCTCAGCCTCCTGCACCACAGTGGGAACTTCCTAAAAGAGCAGTTCTGAAGAGGATACTGTCATCTTTTTTTGCCCTCGGAACACTTCTGTGGGGATTTTTCTCCCCACACCAATTAATTCTCCAGCTCTCTGGATATCAACTGTGTATCCTACAATTCACTTCAATTCTGACACTAACTTCCAAGAATTAGTGCAAATCCCACAGGATAAGGGCTCAGCCCCATGAGACGTTCCTACTTCAAACACCCCAGGCCTTGCATACTTCTGAACCAGCATCTATATAAGTCAGCGTTCTCGTGTCCCTCTCCTGGGGTTTGATAATTTGCTCCAACAGTTCAAAGAATTCAGGAAGCCTGTTTCCATCTGCTGTATCCTATTTTAAAGGATACAACTCATGAAAAGTGAAAAGGAAGAGATGCATAGAGCAAGGTGAGGGAGAAGGACCAGGGGTGGAGCTTCCACGCTCTCAGGCTGCACCCACTCTCCAAGCACTCTGATGCATTTATGCACTTGGGGGTTCTCTGAATCTTACAGTTTAGGGGTTTTTAAGAGGTTTAGGGGTTCTGTTATGCAAGCGAGATTAATCAAATAACTGGCCCTTGGTAATTAACTAAGTCCTGAGCCCCTCCCAGCTCTTCAGAGGTCAAGGTGGGTCCTCCAACCTGGTCATCAGCCCCTATCCTGAAGGTATCAAGCGACCCCCAGACACCAGCAACTTTGCCAGTATACAGAAAGGTGCTATTATGACTCCAGAGATTTCAAATATCTTGGAAGCTCTTGTATTTAAAACAAGGAGTTAAGACTGAAATTTATAACCAAAGGTGCTCGTAGCACTGAGCTATGAAGACCAAATATATATTTCTTATTATATCACAGTATCACAAATGCAACGACACATTAGCACTGGTGTGAGAAACAGGTAGTGGTAAATACTTTTGAAGAGTAATGTGGGAAGCCCAGTAGGGTTCCCACTGTTTAGAGCAAGTAGGATTGAAGAGTGACAAAAACCCGGTAATGAACTCTACAGATTTTTGATGATGCATCAAAACTTCTGGTGTGGATAAAATTCTAATTTTCCATTGCAGTGAGTAATCAAAGAACATTATCAGTGGAAAGACACTCTTGGAAATCCAGGGCACCAAGAAGACAGGCACAGATGATCCGTGTAGTTTTTGGAGTCAAGAACTAGCTCCACCAAGGAGCTCAGCTTTAGGATGGGGACATTTTTTTTTATTATATTCATTTTATTTCAAAAATTGTTTTAGCATGGCCATTCATATGTATTCCTTTAAGTGTGTGTCTTCTACCAGAGGTTCTCAAAAAATTTTTTTTTGATGTTGTAGTACACTTTTGAATATTTGGGTTTTTGGTTGCACATTTGAGGGAATTAATTTAAAACAACATTATATGAGTTCGCAATAATTAAAGGTCAATCGCTACTATAGTACAAAAATGTCCTATGCTAATTTTTAAAGCAACCATGTTTTCAAAAACTTACTTGTTTTTCCAAATGCTATGTTACTGTTTGAGTAGAATCACTGGCTGTGTTCTTTTCACTTTTGAATATACTCAAGTGGTAAATTCCTGCATGAAACCTCATAATCTCTGTTTCCCATTATAACTGTTGATGTGAGATATAACATTTAGATTTTGGTTTCTGCCATGCCGTGTTCATAGCAATAGCAACATGTCTGTACATTACAGTAGAAATACATTTTACGCTTTTTCTCAAAAGTTAGAGGCATACCTCTGGATTTTGCAATTCTAATTCTATATTTGTCAGCAGACCCAAGGGAAAACCACTGATCATCATTTTAAAACCTCAAAACTTCTCCCAGCTTTTTAATGCATGATTACTCTGCCTGATGTATGACAGCATTTAAGAACTGAAAGGATCTAAGAAATCTTCAAGTCCCGGGTCCTCAGACTTGGCTAAGAAACAACAAAGGAGCTGCTTTAAATAAGACACCCAAGTCCTCTTTCCAGAGTATTTATTATCTACCTATCATCTAGCTAGCTAGCTATGATCTATCTAGCTATACATCCATCCATCCATCTTGATTTTTTACCTTTGTATCTATCAACACAGCTGACAAGACTGCACTGTGAACAAAATTACAGATTACATCATTTTATACTGGCTGTGCCACTGGGTGCATGAGTTTGCATCAACACTCTCAGATCATACACACTTGAGGGGAACTTGTGCTTATATAACTCATCCTGTTAAGTTCTAGAAAAAAAAATGGGGGCAGTAAAGAAATTTGAAGTGTCCATATTACAGTTTATTTGTCTTTATGTAGAGCCGCACCCATGGCATGTGGAGGTTCCCAGGCTAGGGGTCTAACAGGAGCTGTAGCCGCCGGCCTTCGCCACAGCCACAGCAACGCGGGATCCGAACCACGTCTGCGACCTACACCACAGCTCAGGGCAACGCCAGATCCTTAACCCACTGAGCAAGGCCAGGGATCGAACCCGCAACCTCATGGTTCTTATTTGGATTCGTTAACCACTGAGCCATGAAGGGAACTCCCATATTACAGTTTAGATAAAAAGCATAGTTTATGTATCGTTTTCTCTCTTCCACGTTGACTACCTTTTAGTGTGCAGAAAGGACAGTATGTTACTTCAGGTACCTGCTCAGCCCTGAGCACCATTCTGCCCAGCAGCAGGAGCTGAATGAATGCTTGTGGAATGCAACTGAGTATATTTGCTTTCTTCGCCGAGTAAAGCAGGGGCAATGGGAAGAGAGTATGAAAGTGTGAACCCGTTCTCAATTTCCATTATTTGGGGACTAATTATCGTGTTTCTTGATGCCTTGTACTTCCCACGTCTAACTCATTTCACTGCTCATTAGCACCTCCACCACACCAGAGGGTAGACAGGAGTTAATAAAGTGATTACAAAGGATACTATGCAAATTAGCCACGCTGGTTTCGTAGGCAGGTAGTTTGCAATTCTTGATTAATAGGAAACTTTGGGATTACCTCGGAATTTTCACCATTATGCCACCCCCTGATGGTGAACGTATACGATCAAGAATGCAGACTTCGTCTACAAGTTTCTGGAATAAAAATCAGCACTCACTGGCTGTCCAGCCACCTGAGCTATGATAGGTGCTGGCACATCAGAGAAAATAGATTCAGAAGAGCTTGGCAGGCTGAAAGGCCTTAAAGCAAAATATGTAACCTGATTGGCAAGCAGTTTAATAAAGCAGAAGTGGAGTTATGTGTGTGTTCTATATGATACTACAGTAGAATCTTGGTATCAGCATTTTGGAAAGCTGCAATCTGTTAATTGTGCAAAAGCAGGAAGACAACCTGAAGGGTCAATATTGTAACGTAAATGGAGGGGGAAAAAAAAAAACTTCGATAAAGCAAAAGAGGAAGATCAACAAAAGAGGAAGGGGTGAAATTTGGAATGTAGGATTCACCTAGTGATTTATTTTTATCCCATACCGAGTATGGGACTCTGAGGGGAATAGGTTGCGAAAAGGAAGATAAGTCAATGAGAGGCCAAGTCCTTTACAAGTCCAACTTAAAAACACTTGCTGGACAAAACCAAAAAAACAAAAAGCAAAATTTGAGAATTGAAGAGATCTAAGAAAGCATCAAGCCCAGAGATTCTTCAGCTTGGCTAAGCATAAGAAGCAACTGGGGTGCCCTTTTAAATATGGAACCCTGAGCCCTAGTCCCAGAGTTTTTATTTAGGGTGCCTGGATAATGGAAAGAGATGTCTGTGTGTTTATGTTTATGTCATTATCCATATCTCCATATTATCTGTAGATAGATGACAGATAAATGAAAAATACCTGTCTGTCTGTCTGTCTATCTATCTGTCTGTCTGTCTGTCTGTCTGTCTGTCTGTCTATTGGGAATTCCCATCATGGTGAGCGGAAATGAATCTGACTAGGAACCGTGGGGTTGCAGGTTTGATCCCTGGCCTTGCTCAGTGGGTTAAGGATCCAGCGTTGCCCTGAGCTGTGGTCTAGGTTGCAGACACAGCTCGGATCTGGTGTTGCTGTGGCTGTGGTATAGGCCTTCAGCTGTAGCTCTGATTAGACCCCTAGCCTAGGAACCTCCACATGCCGTGCGTGTGGCCCGAAAAACAAAAAAAGAAATGTCGCATATCTATCTATCTACTTACCTCTTACTAGTACGCACTAGTAAGAATTTGATTTTTTGGATATTGTCTTATTTCCTGCAAGCTTGAAGAATTCTATTATTTCTACTAATTTTTAATAGATTACTTAGTATCTTTTATATAGAAGATCAAGTGTTATACAAACAGTTTTTCATTTTCTTTTCCAATATGAGTACATTTATATATTTCTCCTAATTCCTGACTAGAACCCCCAGCACAATATTGAAGAGAAGCATGAGAGGACATGACTGTCCTGGTCCTGATCTTAGCAGTAAAGCTTTCATTTCTTCACCATTAAATATGACATTAGCTGGAAGTTTTTCTAGGCAATTGTCTAACAGCCTTATGCATTTGATTTCTTTTAGCCTTCACATCAGCAATATGAGTAAATTGCTACTAGTATTTCTGTTTTATAGCTCAGCAAACTGTCACATAAATTAGTAAGTGGTGAGCCAGAATTAATTAATTAACTAATTAGTTTGTTTGTATAACTAATTATACAAATGTGGCTTGTGGAAGTTCCCAGGCCAGGGACTGAACCCGCACGACAGCAGTGATCTGAACCATTGCAGTGACAATGCCAGATCCTTAACCTGCTGCACCACAAGAGACCGCTGAGCCACGATTTAAATGAGACATTCTGATACCAGAAACCACGTCATCTGTACCTGCACATTATCTGAATCATTACAAGCTGAATTACATTGACTGAAACTATAGTTAGCTTAACATTTAAAAACCTGATTTATAAATTCTACTGAATTGAGCATTAATATTATAGCAATGATTTATTGATTATAAAATATAAGCAAGAGTTCCCTGGTGGCCTAGCAGCTAAGGATTCTGCATTGTCACTGCTGTGGTGTGGGTTCGATCCCTGGCCTAGGAACTTCCACATGCTGCGGGCATGACCCCCCCAAAATGTGAGCAGCCAACTGGTTTTCTTGTGCTTTAAAACTTTAAAATGTTATGATAATGAATGAAATAATGATGATGATAAAGAAAATATAGTAAAAAAGATCAAAATCATCTATATGAGCCTAATATCCACCCATTCTCTGTGAATTTACATATATACACATATATATTAAAATAATGTATATTTTAAGGTTTCTCTCACTCTGAGGGACTGGTCTGATTTTCAATAGGTCTTCCAGCTTTTAACACCGTATGATTCCATATAGTTTGTTGCAAAAAAAAATGATTGTAAATAAAAAATTACCGTAAGTTTTAAAATTTCAGCTCTTGAGCTATATCAGCGCTCACCACCCATTTTGCTCTGCATAGAATATTTTATAACCAAAAGAGATACTGCTATTTCAAAAGTCCACTGGTGTACTGAGCACAAAGTCAGTTCCTCCCTCACATCGGCAATGAGGCCAGCTTTCTTTACCCTTTGTTGGTTATGATCTTTCTTCTTTGATATGAACTTAAGACAGCAATAAGTGAATACAAAGGGAAAGAAAATCTAGACATTTCTTATAGACTGTGGCTAGATTCTAAAGCAAAAATTATTATCTACAATATTTGAATTCCTCCTAATGTGCCTACTATACTTTAATTACATATTTAAAATATGTAAAATTAAAAATTATAATTAAAAATAAAACTAGAATTTTAATTTTCATTATAAATGAAAAATATCAAGACATTTCATTACCAGCAAAAAAAAGAGAGTAATTTTTAACTGCTAAACCAGGATCGGGCTATAATAATGCTCTGTTTTAAGTAAATCTTTAGTTTTACTTTATTGAAAGCTGAGCTAGTAGTTTCTTTGAAGACTTGATTGATAGAATGAACAAAGCCATAATTTCAAGCAAAACTTAAAAAATCAGCCAGTTCAGTGAGAAAAGAGACAAAAACCACCTAATTTGGATGGATTTCATTTTGTGAATGAAAACGTTCAACATTTTAAAATGTCCTTGGTGCCAGTGGTAGATTAAAGGGTTACCTAAGTCATTCATGTCTCATGCTAACTTTAGGTATAAATAAAAGAATACATTACAATTGCTTCATAGGTAAGCTAGATATTTTCTTTAAAATATTTCTGAGCAAATGAATGACGATATGGAAGATACCATTTGTCCTCTCCTTTAAAAAAAAAAAAAACCCAAAGTACAGATATTATGACTGTTCTTTCCAAATCTTTACTTGAACTAAGACTTTTAAACTAAGATTAAGAAAAATAAATATGCCTAAAAAAATAAGCTTCAATTTCAATTAAGGTCATGTGAAATAATTTCACAGTTAAAATTAGATTTTCTTGAAATCAATTTCAATAAAAATTTTTACATTGGAGAATCTAAAAACGGATTTTTTGAAACAAGTTTTAATAAAAATTTTCATCTTGGAAAATAAGGATCATTATGGCCTTCTCTGGGAAGTGTCCAGGTCTTTTGATGGGGGGGAAGGAGTCATGCTGAAAAGGAAATCAAAACAATAAAGTAATGTAGTAAATGGTAAGAACAAAAGCAGTTAGTGCTTCTGTTTTCCACCTCTAACGGGCAGGCTAATCAGTTGTAATTAGGAGGCAAAGTAGCAGTCTAATAAACCACACGTGTCACCAGTTGTCATCTTAGCGATCAATTCACACCTCCATCACAATGACAGCAGCCCTTCACGTACTCTAATAACCCCACCCCGGAGCAGGGGAGGATCAGGAGATGGATAATGGATTGTTAAGGCTCTAAGGAGATGAGACCTCTCAGCTGGGGAGGTAAGGGGTGGTAGGGGGTGGACAGCCTGCAAAAGTAAACTTTAATTAAGGTTTTGGTTCACTTTGCTTCCTATACTTGGATAAAGTTAATCTAAGAGCTTTAAGACTTTTCTTCCTACGGAGTTTACTCTCTACCTTTTCTGACATCCACAGAAAAATCCCTTTGGTTAATCGCTATACTGAACTTTTTTTTTTCCTTTGTGGAAAATTACATTTATAAGTACACTTTCATTTTAATTTCTTTCATTTGCTATTTAAAAATTTGTTTTCTCCCAATTACTTAAATAAAAATTATAAGGAAATAGTCAATACTTTCTTTTTCACCACTTACAGTAATTTTGTGTATGAACATTAAAATATGAAAACAGGCAGTGGTATTTTGCATACAACTTTTGTCACATCATTTGCTGACTGTAAGAGGCAACAGAGACTTACATAAATAGAAGAAAATACAAGCAGTTTTCATGTGTGGTTTACAGAATCAGGGAAAGCAATTGTTCAATTCCTTAGCGGCCTTGGTTAGTTTGTAAAGGTTATCCTTTTAATAGCCAATATAAACACAGTCTTCAATGTTTTAAGCAATTTGTTTCTGAACACTGGCATGTAAAAAAATAAATTCTGTGATGGCAGCTAAGAGTCCACTGCCTAGATACACATAAGGCTGTGTGGATGCTTCTACCTTCCTTCCTTGCTAACACAGCAGCTTGCTTTTACCGATAAAGTACAAGGAATGGAATTACCCAGCCAGTCCAATCCTTTGCTTTGGGTTACGTCACATCAACATGGCCCTAGACCAGGGAAACTACATTGTTTTAAAAATAAATGTCATCTTTTTTGGTTGTATAGTCCAATAGTCAGTAATTCTCCATCTTTCATTAATCTGAGAGAGGGGCTTATTTATATGTACATAGTTATTGTTACTTTATAGTCATTTCAGCAGAATTCATTGTTTGGTTAAATCAAAACCACTGCAGCTGCAAATGTGAGTTCGTTATCTTATGGTTTTTGTTTGTTGTTCTCAACAGAAACACTGTTCATCATGACAATGATAAAAATTCACCATGTAAGATCTTATAGCCAGGATACTTGGGATATATAAGAGTTTATGAAAGATTTTGGAGCCCTAAGACTGGTAGTCTCAAGATATTTGAGAGTAAAGGTGTTAAAAATTCATATTTTCCTTCTGAAAGTCCATCTTACTATTCAAATAGAGTTTAAACTATCCTCCTCCTATGTAAATAGAAGTGACACCTTGTTTTTGACTCAGCTTCTCACTGAGGTGGCTGGATAATAGTTGACTATTTGAAATAGATTGAAGGTAGAGAATGACAGATATAGTACTTCACTTTTCTTAATGGAACCGAATTTGAAAAAAAAAAAAAACCTAAAGAATTAAGATCATTAAAATCTCTGCTTTAGAAATCAAAAGTCATTAATTTCCATTATTCTCAAAAATGTCAGTTTAATCCAGTGGGGTGTGACAGAATCTATGTATCCATTATCTATCCCATTAGGGGTAATGAGACCTCATTTTTTTTTTCTCTAAAATCAAATCCAAGGGCCAAGTGGTAGTGTTTTGATGAGATCCTCTTTCCAAATCGGTTGTTTTAAAATTCTGTGTGGAGTAAGAATATTTCCCACTCCTGCCCCCACGCCAAGCACTCCCTTTATTTTCCCCCTAGCCCCGCTCCGGGAACACCACACATGAATAAAATTAAAAGAACAAGGTCAACATCTCACCAGCTTTTATTTATTTATTTTTCTTTTGTGCTCAACAGATTGTTGTCCGCACAATGGCGAACTTGAGGAACATGAACCCTGCTTCCTCTTAAGACGTCTTGCTGTGAAATATTAGAATAGCAAAAGGCTAATATATGCATCCACGGGGCAGAGACACCCTTGCAGCCCACATTTCACACCGAAGCCATCAATTCATTGGTTTTGAAAAAAAGGAAAAGAAAGAAGCCTTCTCTTTCCTTGTCCAGCTGCAGCGGGCAGGAGCTGGAACATATGCCTGTCTGAGGGAGGAGGAGCGGGGTGGGGGGCGAGGCCTCTGAGGAGACACCACACAAAGAAAGCCAATCTCCTCCACAAAGCGTGGAATGACTTAAACACTCTATTGTATTAAATATGAATGAGCCCTCATTGTGGAGCACAGTGTGTGGGGACCCGTGGTGTCCTCCCATTAGCCACATGATTAACCAGATTACACCAGGAAGCCGCTAAGGTAAATAAGGCAAGCCTTCTGTCACTTCCTCCCCCAGGCCTCACCAACAAGGGGCCGAAGAGCTGGACGCTTTGTAGTCCACTGGGTGGAAAGAAGAAATAGCCATGAATGTCATGCTTGGTAATTAAAAAAAAAGAGACACAGACAGAGAGAGAGAAAGAAAGTTGTCTCCAGGGACCATCTATGAGAAACAGTGTGAAAACATCTTTCTGATCAACTAACATGTCAGTATTGTTCCCTTTGACCACATAGAACTAATCTAACCCCTCCTAAACAGAGTCCTTTTTCCCTTCTGTGGTCAAGGAGATAAAAAAAAAGGACATGAATTAAAGTTGCCTGATTCTGCTCATTAGGGGTGAGACCTGATTATTCCTTGCCCACAAATCTGCTGGCCTGTTAACCCAGCTTCCAACCATGTGTGGGTCCTTCTTCCTTCCACTTCCGTCTGCACCCCCTGCTCATTCTTGGAACAGATAAACACCCATAGTTGATTGGTTTATGGAAATTGCACCAAAGTTACAATTCTCATAGCAGCTTGAGCTTTGAGAAAATGCAAGGAAATGGGTGACATAATGGGTGAATATAATGAAGTATATATTATCTGAGCTCAGACTTGGAAATTCAAATATCTGACATGTAAAAAGTCTTGTGGAACACTTTATTTTAGCTTATTAATATGATATAAAATTGAAAGGCTTTTGGTGAGTCATATTTTAAATGATAAACATTCCTAGAGATTAGTGAACAAAGATAAATAAAAGTCTAGATTTCTGTTAGTTAAAAAAAAAGGTCCCAATGTCTTTAAAAAACTATAGCTATATTGTCTACAGAATGAAATATTTTGGTAAATCAAAGTATAAATGAATAAAAAATGAAGAAACTTATTTTGACAAAACTTAGAAATTGTATATTAAAATATATTTCAAGTAAGGAGAAAGAACAGGTATTATACCCCTAAAAAGCATAAATCCTTTGGAAAAATTATTTAAAACATAGCATTGAGAACTAAACACTAATTTCTTTTTTAGCATAATTTTTGTTTGCTTCAGAATTGCTGTATCTTTGAAGAAATGTTTTTTTTTTTCAAATTTGCTTACTGATATTGATCTTTCTCTAAAAAGTTGATAACAACCATGCATGATGTGAGTCCCTGCAACATAAAAACCCCAAAAAATGATTTCCAAGTTTAGTTTGGAAGTAATGTAAAATACACTAATAATGTAAGACATTTTGGGTTACTTTTGAAAATATATACTGAACCTACTGAACCTTATCTTAATTGATCTCAAGTCTAAGATATAATTACTCTTATTATCTATCATGCCTTTTCCCCTAATCATAAAATTATAGTGTCAAAAAAAAGCCCCAAATGATGATAGGAAAAATTAGGATTTGAGAAATAATTTTTAATATTTTAACAATTCAGGAAAATATCAAATGAATAAGAAATGAAAGAAATATAGTAATAAAAACAATAGAACTTCTGTTATGAATTGAATAATTCATTGATTAAAAAAGTTTTTGTTTCCTCTCCCCCAGCATTTACTACCTGCATAAAACATTATGTGAGAAGCAGGAGATGCCAAAAATGCGAGAAATACACATTCCATGTTGTGGGCAAGGGTCTCAATCAAAGGATAGAAACTATATTAGACACTGGATAAGAGATTTTCCTGGACTATTTGGGATTTAACTTCTTTTCATGAAAAACCATTATTTAACTATTTTTGAAGGAAATATTTTCAAACTACCCGACTGATCTTTTTGTATTGATTTTGGTTCGAGACCATTCTGAATGTCAACCACTATGGTTTTGTTCTTTATGCTCTTTTTGCTCACCCATTTTATCTTCTGTTGCTTCACTCTAACCTTTAAAACTGTTTCAGGAGTTCTCTTGTGGGTCAGTGGGTTCAAGATACGGTGTTGTCACTACAGCGGCCTGGGTGATACTACGGTGCAGCTTCTACCCCAGGCCCAGGGTCTTCCACGTGCCGCAGGCGCAGTCAGGAAAGTAAATCAAGAAATGGAGTTCCCGTTGCGGGCTCAACAGGTTACAAACCCAGCTAATATCCATAAGGATGTGGGTTCAACCCCTGGAATAGCGCAGTGGGTTAAGGATCTGGCATTGCCACAGACTACGGCACAGGTCGCAGACTTGGCTTGGATCTGGTGTTGCTGGGGCTGTGGTATAAGCCGGAAGCTGCAGGTCTGATTTGACTCCTAGCCCAGGAACTTCCACATGCTGCAGGTGTGGCTGTAAAATGAAAGCTAAATAAATAAATAAATGATTTTTTTAAATAAAAGCAATTAAAAAATGTTTCAGGTTAATGATTATTTTTTGGAAGGTGTCTGGACATCTTTTTCAGCAAGCTAGTGAACCCACTAATCTCGTCTTTGACGTGAGTGTTTTTATGTTTCTGTCTTGTTTCCTCAACACCCGAGGCTACCCAAAGATCTTCATTTCCTCTCTCAGTTCTGGCTTGAAGATCATCTGGAATTTGAGGAATTCCTGAATAAAGGTTTCTGGAAAAGGAACACTATTCCAGAATAAGAGGGTGGGGTGGGGAGAAGTGGAATACTAAATGGCTGTTTTTTCTCAATGAGTTTCCTAAAATTTTAGATACTGGTTCCCTCAGCTCTTTGCCTTGAGTTGCATTGTTCCTAGAAAACAACATAAGTGATAAATGATTGCAGTCATCATTTCTCTATCACTGTATGAGAAAGAGGTGAAAATTCCTCTCCCTTGGTTTGTGCAGAGTTGTTTTAAATAAGGTTTGAATAATGAATGAGATGTTTTCAATCTCAAATTTCATATGTTCGTTTGGATATGCAGAAATAAAAAAATTTGAAATGATAAACTACGATATTTCTATATGTTGTTCATATTTAATATACTTTCTGATTTCTAGTTATATCACCAATGGCATAAAAATTCATGTGTTATTAAAACATTTGTCAGTCCTTATGGAACCTTTCATTCTCTAAGATTCTGAACACTTGTTTTATTTATTTATAGCTAGGATTCAAGTCATTTATCAGGTAGAGAATTCTGCATTTAAATTACCTTAATTTCTTCCTAGTAAACAATGGCAAACAAATTTTCATTAAGGACATTATGTTAAAGACCTGAAGTTAAGCATAATGACTTGAGATCTTTGGATTATTTTGTCTCAACTCTGCAAAGCTATTCTATGCAGACTGACAAACTGCATTTTTTTCTGGAGTGAGAGAGGATGATAATTTTGTGCTTCATATGTAGGCCTCTTTTCCAACACTTAATGCAGCAGACTCCTTTTTGAAATTTAGTTTCCGAGGATGCAAATATTGGTATTCCACAGGCCTTCCATGTCACTATGAAAAACAAACAGTGCCTCACTGTATATGCTGGGATCTGGTCTGAAATTCATAATAACCAAAATCCTAATAGAATAAGGTGCCTACAATAATTCCTTTCTCTGTAATGGTATCTAACTCAGTGAACATTTTTTCTAATTCTGTGAAAAGTAAAATCTTCAGGCAGGAAAATAAAGGAATTGAACAGAAAAATTTAAAAGCCTACAGCCTGTTCTAGTGGCTTAAGTCAATTCCTCAGAAATATTCTAAGTTGTTAAACAAATATTAGATTGCTTCCTTGGTTAGATTTTAATATTCAAACCGAGATGAAAACTTTTAAGTATAAAAATTACTTTCATAGAGTACTTAATATTTTTTTTTAATACTTTGCTATTGGCTGACTTGCCAGTATCAGAACATAATGAAGGTAATCAGAGGATTTTTTACTAGAGTTACCTTTTTATCTTTCTTTTCTTTGGCCACACCCAGGGCATGTGGAAGTTCACATGCTGTGACCCAAGCCCACCATCATTATTTATCCTTGGGATTATCATATTTCAAACTATTAACCCATCATAATAGCATAACAAAAACAGAAATCAAAATGGAATTTAAAAATACCTAGGCTCCCTGATGATTTTCTTATACTTTTATTTTTTCTTTTTAAAATTTATTTTATTGAAGTATAGTTGATTTACAATGTTATTTTCTGCTGTACAGCAAAGTGATTCAGTTACACACACACACACACACACACACACACACACGTATTCTTTTTCGTATTCTTTTCCATTATGATTTATCAAGAATATTGAATATAGTTCTCTGGGCTATACAGCAGGACCTTGTTTTTTTTTTTTAATTTTTATTACTCAATGAATTTTATTACATTTATAGTTTTATGCTCTTGTTTTAAACTTTTACGTTTATGTCAAATTAAATATACATTTTTATATTTTTTGATTATGGAATAGATAAAAGATTGTTTCTCTTCACATTAGTAATCATCTTACATGTAGTTACACAGACTTTCACTTACTGTTTGAGGCTTTAATATTCTAACATGGGTACACTACTATTTCCTCAGAGTCCATCTATGCACTGTGGTTACACATTGGAGATGTTTCCAACTTACTATTTCCAATATTCCAATAGTCATCTGGCAAATATTTTACAAAAATAGCAATTTCTTTCTATGGAACTATTTCTCCAGAAAATCCTCCAGTAAATAATTACAATGTGTTTAGCAGAATCATATTCCTTCTCCAAGTGCAATAAGAAGACTCTTAGTTTCACATATTAAACCCCTTTTCTTTGAAGACTAATTTTGAGTACCATGTTATAGACTTGTGACATTTACCAACTCTAGTGATTTTTTACCCACTCTTCTGACTATCAATTCTATTTCACAAGAAAGCTTGTAAAGAAAAAATGGAACACTAATCTATTGATCAACTTTGACTACTTCTTCAAAGCCATTTTGAACTTATTTTCTTTAGCATCTCCTTGTTATCCTACTCAAATAAAATTATAAATAATACCAGACTTGGGAAAGAGTCACATTTTTCCATGTTCCCCTTTCCCTAAAGTTCTTCCCTAAGTGGAATTTGTGAATGATCTTTTAAAGAGCTATCCTGTGATGAAAATGTGATATAAAACATCTCTAGTTCTATAATTCTTGAAGTATGTGCCATATCTATCTATTCCTCTAACGATCTGGAGATGAAAATCATGAGTTCTTACTCATACTTTTAATTCAATTCCATCAACATAGAATTCAGTCTGGTCTTCCCCATAACCATTCTGTAACTCCCAGTATCTTCAAAATATTTACTCATTTGCTCAGTTCTAGAGCACATCAAAAGTAGCACTGTGATTGTTAACCTATACCAGCACAGAAAAAAATCTCCTAACTAGAGTTCAAAACATTCTAACTGGAGTTCCCGTCATGGCGCAGCAGAAACAAATCCGACGAGGAACCATGAAGTTGCGGATTCGATCCCTGGCCTCACTCAGTGGGTTAAGGATCTGGTGTTGCTGTGAGCTGTGGTGTAGGTCACAGATGTGGCTCAGATCTGGTGTTGCTGTAGCTGTGGTGTAGGCTGGCAGCTACAGCTCCGATTAGACCTCTAGCCTGGGAACCTCCGTATGCCGCGAGTGCGGCCCTAAAAAAAGACAAAAAAAAATTCTAACTATTCTTTCATTCTAGAATGTACAATCAAAATACTGTGTTCAAAAACTAGTAATCAGATTACTTGTAGCCCTCCTTTCAGTGTGATTATGCTATTCATGTAAAATGCATTCATTTTGGAGTTCCCTGGTGGCTAAGTGGGCTAAGGATCTGGCATTGTCATTGCTGTGGCTCTGGTTTCATCCTTGGCCCCGAAATTACCACATGCCATGGGCAAGGCCAAAAAATAAAATAAAATGCATTCACTTACTTATGCTTGTATTCCTTATTAGGGTTTTATCACACTCTTGTTGATTTTATTGAAAATGTAAAATATAACAATGGCTCCAAATGTCAAAACTATAGAAAAATATATTCAAGAAGTGCTTACTCCCAATCCCCAACCCTTTCATCCTATTTTCATTACTTCTTCAGATAATAAATTTGATTTTATTATCCCTACTTTCTTACACAAAGGGCTAAGTACTACCTATACTCATTTATTCTTCGATTTTTATTGCACAGTAAATTCTAGAAACATTTCCTTATTTGTTTGTATAAATCAGTTCTTTCTTTCCTCCCCTTCATCCTCTTTCTCCTCTTTCTTTTGCAGTAGCATAGTAAACCATTTTGTGTATTGCTATAGTTTACTGAACCAAACTTCAATTTATAAAAATATACATGATCAGTAATATATTACAGTTGCTAGCAATGCTGCAATTAGTAACTTTGCTCATGTCGGTTTTTGTGTATCACAAGTGAACTTTTAGAGTGAATTCCTGGAAGTTAAGTTTGCCAAGATGTCCCCACTCATTTGTTTGTTGGATGAAGCTTGTGGTATGGTAAACTCAGTAAGGAGGTTTTCAGAGTAGAGTTTTCGCTAAGTTGTTGTATGTTTAAAATAAGCTTTCTTATTTCTCTGTTTTTGGTATTCATGATCTATGCCCAAATATAAAATCTTTCATTTGTATTTTTTCACATTGAGTTATTTTAAAATGCTTCTCCATTGTTACCTAGCTTTGTATATCATTTTTCTCTATTTTTTTCATTGTGGTAAACTATACGTAAGATAAAATTTACCATCTTAACCATTTTTTAAGTGTGCAGTTTGGTGCTAATAAATTACATTAATAATAATAATAATGATGATAATAAATGCCTATTATTACCACCATCTACCTTGAGTTATTTTTAACCTATCAAACTGGAATTTTATAGCTATCAACCAATATCTCCCCTTTTCTCCCTTGCTGCCAGCAAGATTTAACGTATGTGGCTTAACATATGGGGAAAGTGCCATGTGCACTTGAGAAAAAATGTGTATTCTGTTTGTTGGGTAGATTGTTCATATGTGTTAGATCTCGTTGGTTTGTGGCATAGTATGAGTCCTCCACTTCCTTAATTATCTTTTGTCTAATTGTTCTATCCATTATTGTGAGTCTGGTATAGAATTATCGAACTATTATTGTATGATTATCTATCTTTTCATTCTGTCAATTCTTCATATATTTTGATGGTCTCTTATTAGGTGCATAAATGTTTATAAATGTTCTATCTTCTTGTTTTATTTAGTCTTTCATTAACATACAATGCCCTTCTTTGTCTCTTGTAACTATCTGATTTTATACTTTGTGTGATATTGCTATAGGCACCCCTGCATTCTTTTGGTTATTATTTGCATGGAATAACTCTATCTTATCACTTTCAACCTATTCCTGTCTTTGGATCTAAAGCCAGTTTCTCATAGACAGCATGAAGTTGGATCACATGTTTTAATCTATTCTGCCAGTCTCTGCCTTTCATTGGTGAGTTTAAGCCATTTATATTTAAAGTAAGTACTGATAAGGATTTAATTCTGTCATTTTGCTGTTGGTTACCCATATGTCTTATTGCTGTTTGCCCCTCATTTCCTGCATTGCTGTCTTCTTTTGGGTTTAGTTGATTTCCTGAAGTAAAACATTTAAATTCCTTTTTTATTTCTTTTTGTATATATGCTTTAGCTATTTTCTTCATGGTTACCATGGGGATAGTATTGAACATCCTAAAGTTATAAAGCTCTAATTTGAACTTATACCAGATTAGTTTCAGTAACATGCAGAAACTCTTCTTTACAGCTCAGTACATGTCATTTTCAATTGTTGATGTCAGAAAGTTACATTTTTATGCATTGTGTGCCCAAACTGCAAACTAATAATTGTTTTAAATGTATTTATCTCTGAAATCATGTAGGAGATAAGAAGTGTAGTCATAAACCATTGTTAAAACAATACTAATTTTATTCATTACCCATATATTTTCATTACTGAGATCTTTGTCTTGTCATACTGTTTTGTGATGTTGCCTATATTTCTGTGTCAATATATCTTTCAGTACCAAGGCATCGATGTTCTTTGTATATCTTTTTAGAAACTTAGCTTAGAAGTTAAATTTGTAAAAAGTTTTTTCAAAAATTTGCTGTTTTTTAGGCTTTAAAGACCTAAAAGTATGGAAATGCTAATAGAAATGTTCTTTCTTTAAAACAAAAACAAAGCAATTTTCTTGCAAGGCTTGATGTTTAATAATACAAGTGGAGAAAAATATTTGGGAGATATTTTCACAGCTGGAAAAGATGCTGAAAACTAAATGTTTAATGCAGTAGTTTTAAGAAATATGTCTTAAACATTTTATTGCACCAAAAGAGAAAGAACATTAAAAACAACTTATACTATATTGTGGTTTAGCAAATTTGCTGTGAGTTTTCAAGGTTGAATCTCTTCTCTGCTTTTTTTTTCTTTTTCTTTTTTCTTTTTGAGGTTGCACCTGTGGCATATGGCAGTTTCCAGGCTAGGGGTCGAATTGGGAATTGGAGCTGCAGCCACCAGCCTGTGCCACAGCCACAGCAATGCAGGATCTGAGCTGCATCTGTGACCTACAACACAGTTCTCGGTAACACCAGATCCTTAACTCACTAAGCCAGGCCAGGGATCTAACTTGTATCCTCATGGATACTAGTTGGGTTCTTTTCCACTGAGCCTCAACAGGAACTTCTCTGCTATTTCTGCCTCTATGATTTAGTGAGTGTTGAAGCACTCCTAGTCTTCAATTTCTCAGGCATAAAATAAGAGGAAGAATCCTTTTTCTCCTGCTTCCCTATACAATCACCTCAAAGACAACTATCTCGTTAATGGAAAGCAGAGGTACACCAATTCAATGACCTCTCTTACTAGTGATCCCCCTTTTCTTTAGTGCTACGAATTATTATTTTGTAATCCCTAGACTCTAAATGGGTCTAAAAAGCCTAAATACTACTATTTCAGAAGTTCTCAACCAAAGCAGCAGTTAGAAATACAAACTATATGCTAAAACTCCCCTTTCTGAATTCACTGCAGACATGGCTAAATGAGAACAGACGTTTTATCCCCTAAGTTCAGATACAGGTCCTTGTATAATTGCCGGCTATCCTTACTGGCAACGGTAATGGATTTCACCACTTTCCAGTTCTACCCAAATTACAGTTCTAGAGTTTCGAATTCCATTCCATATCTAACTATATAAAAGGGTTGCCCCCACCCCTTTTTTTTGAATGGAGATGGTGGAACTGGGTAGGAAAGCTTAGAGCTGTCCTGGACCATTAAGAAGGGTATCTGCAAAGAGCAGTTCTAAACGATCCCAAGAAAGTGCTATAGCACGAGGAAACAGCTGTCCCACATCAATAAATGATATGCAAATGGTTATAAGAATGATGTGGTTTCCCCACGTAACCAACATACTTGTACCTATACACTGAGGGATGACTTTCAAGACTCCTCAATTTCTGACCATGAACTCTGCGGTTTGCTATCTCTATATTCTGGAATTTCCCAAGCTTCCCAGATTCTCTCCCCAGCTCGGGGGCTCTTTTCGCTAGCACCCTAACCACCCAAGTTTACATTCATGTACTTTTTTCCAGTGTTGGTGGCAGAAATAATAAGCAGCACTTTTCTTAATTCTTCTCTTAATGATGATATCAGCAACAATAAAAACTCCTTTTAATTTTCAAGTGTTACACTAGAAATGAAAAAAAAAGCTGAACATTGACGTTTTAATTTGCACTATAAGAACACTAATTTTCATCCAAGTATGCTCAATGTCCTAACAGAATAACGGACAAGACTGAAGACTTCAAGGAGTATTTCACAGAAAACCATATATATATATTTCCTTAACCCACTGAGCGAGGCCAGGGATCGAACCTGCATCCTCATGGATACTAGTCAGATTCGTTACTGCTGAGCCACAAGGGGAACTCACTTCCCATTGTCTTATATGTTTGGTGAACTCATGTTCATCCTCAAATACTGAATCAAATACTGAAGTTAAATAACACCATGTCTGTGAAATCTTTCTTGATTCTGCCATGAGATTTGATTACATCCTCTTCAATGCAACTCTATAACTTCTATCATACTCTATGCATTATATGTGTTAATATGATTATACAGTAATTACTTGTTTCCTTGTCTCTCTTCTCTATTTGTCTGCAAGGTCCTTAAAAGCACAAATTCATTTTTTTTCTTGTCTTTTTGTCATTTTAGGGCTACACCCACGGTATATGGAGGTTCCCAGGCTAGGGATCAAATCGGAGCTACAGCTGCCAGCCTTCGCCACAGCCACAGCAATGCCAGATCCAAGTCATATCTGCGACCTACACCACAGCTCACAGCAATGCTGGATCCTTAACTCACTGAGCAAGGCCAGGGATTGAACCCACAACCTCATGGTTCCTAGTCAGATTCATTTCTGCTCTGCCAATATGGAAACTCCACAGATTCATTCTGTTCATCTTTTTTTTTTCTTTTTTTTAGAGGCCTCACTCATGACATATGGAAGTTCCCAGGCTAGCAGCCCAATCGGAGCTACAGCTGCCAGCCTATACTACAGCCACAGGAATGCCAGATCCGAACTGTGTGTGCAACCTACAACACAGCTCAGGGCAATGCCAGATCCTTAACCCACTCAGCGAGGCCAGATATTGAACCTGTATCCTCATGGATGCTAGATAGGATTCGTTTCCACTGAGCCACGACGGGAACTCCCATTCTGTCCATCTTTTATTTAGTGCTTTGCACCGTGCCTGATACACTGTAAACATTCCATACCTGTTAAACACTTTAGGTCTATTAAATGCTAAGTGAACATTTTGACTATTTAGCCTTTTTAGTTATACAGCATTTTTAAAATATAATTTTAAATGTAGTTTTTAAGACTTCATCTTTTTTATGGCAGTTTTAGGTTACAGCAAAATTGAAGGCCAAGTATAGACATTTCCCATGCAGCCTGTGCCACCACACATGAAAAGCCTCTGCTATTATCAACATCTCCTACCAGAAAAGTGCATGTTTTTCAACTGACAAACCTCCCTTGACACATCGCAATCACCAAAAGTCCATAGCTTACATTAGGGTCCACTCTTGGTGGTGTAGATTCCAGAAGTTTAGCCAATACGTAATGACTAATGACCTGTATCCATCACTGTAGAATCATACAGACACTGCCCTAAAAATGCTCTGTTCTCAGCCTATTCATCCCTGCTCCTCCCAGCCTCTGGCAACCGCTGATCTTTGTACTCTCCCCATAGTTTTGCCTTTTACAAATATCGTATAGTTGGAATCCCACAGAATATAGCCCTTTCAGATTGGCTTCTTTTCTTTTTTTTTTTCTTTGTCTTTTTAGGGCCACACATGAGGCATGTGGATGTTCTCAGGTTAGGGGTCAAATCGGAGCTATGGCCACGGGCCTACACCACTGTCACGCAGGATCCAAGCTGAGTCTGCAACCTACACCAAAACTCACGGCAATAACAGAGCCTTAACCCACTGAGTGAGGCCAGGAATCGAAACTGGGTCCTCATGGACGCTAGTAAGATTCATTTCCGCTGGACCACAACAGAAACTCCGGCTTCTTTTTCTTAGTGATACGCCTTTAAATTTCTTCCAGGTCTTTTCCACCATTTAATTTTTATATGATTAAATATGAAGAAGTAGATTCTTCGAATATTTAAAGCTGTTGCTTGAACAATATAGCTAACAAGTGGTGAAATTAGGAGTCATAACCAAATCATCTTCAACTCATTTTAAGGTTTAATTATCTTCCCATTGTATCTGGCTTCTTCTATATGGTGGTTTTATTTATTTCCAGTATTTTCTTTATATTTACTATTTAGGAGTAGCATTTTCTAAGGGCCTTATAAAGGTGTGAAATTTCAAGAAGGGACACCTGTATAGGTAATAGACTACTCAACAGATTATTGGATCTATAAGGGGGGGATACTGTGTCTTTTTTCTTCTCCTTTGATGAAGAATTGACTGTCCAGCTCAGAAATGGCCATAAAACTAAGCTTTTAATACACATTATTGTATAAATGAATAATTAAATGAATGAATGAGTGGATATCATCCTTTGCAGGAAGCATGGACCTAAAGTTTCATTTAATATAAAGTAAGGAAAACAGTGTGTCACATACTCTTCCCAAAAGAGAGGTGTGTCACCCTTCCAAAAAAAACTTGAAGAGTCAGTAGCCCAAACTTTTTGATGAACAAAACATAGGCTCTAATAACATTAATAACGGGAGCTGATGAACATTAACACATGCACCAAATATTGGACCTGTTCTCAGAGATTTCAGAGTGCCCAGTTCAAACTGGTGGATATTCTTTTGGCCCCACCCATGGCATGTGGAAATTCCCAGACTAGGGATTGAACTCAAGCCACTGTAGTGACAACACCATAACTTTAAAGCCACTGCACCACCAGGGAACTCCTTGACCAAGTTTCTTTACTGCTGGGCTTGCTGGGAACTCGGCTAAAATTTGCTAAAACACATTTGCTAAAATGTGTTTTCACAGTTTTCATTAGGGAGATAATGCGTTACACTTACAAATATATTTACTTGACCGTGGTTATTTTATTTCACATGACTAGAATTCTATGGAACATACTTTGGGAGAAGTTGCTTCAAAAGTTTGAGAACATTCATTCCTTTCATTCAAATAAGCAACCAACTGGCCATCAATCCAGCCTGACTATGACAGCAGAGACATGCTGGACTGAACTTGACTATGCTCTTCAGTGTGAAAGGACTAGTCTATTTAAGCAACTAAATTTAAGTCCATGATTTCCTTTTAACAGATTTATAGTTAGTCTCTTAGGACGTTAGTAAGTAACATTAACTTAGCCACACTTTGTAGAATGCTTTGGAGTTTATGAAGCTTGTATACTATTTTGTAAAGATTCATTTTATCTTTACAAAAACTCTGTGAGGTCAGGAGTTCCCTTTGTGGCACAACCATGAAGTTGCAGGTTTGATTCCTGGCCTTGCTCAGTGGGTTAAGGATCCGACGTTGCTGTGAGCTGTGCTGTAGCTTGCAGACGCAGCTCGGATCCCACGTTGCTGTGGCTCTGGCGTAGATCAGCAGCTACAGCTCTGATTCAACCTCTAGCCTGGGAACCTCTATATGCCATGAGTGTGGCCCCAAAAAGACAAAACAAAAACAAACAAAAAAAAACCCAACAACTCGAGAGATTGGATTAAGATGGCGGAATAGAAGGACTGAAGCTCAACTTCTCTCCCAAAAAACAACAAAACTACAACCAAATGCCGAGCAGACTTCAACCAAATGGACTGTAAACTTCCAAAAAAGATATTCTACTCCAGAAGACAAAGAGGACACCACATCAAGAGGTAGGAGGGGCGATTACACGATAGAAGCAACCCCATACCTCCTGGGTGGGAAGCCCCACAGACTGGAAAGTAACTGCATCACAGAGACTCAGTTACAGGACTGAGAGTTCTGAGCCCCACGTCAAATCCCCACGCCTGGGGATCTGGCACAGGGAGAAAGAGGCCCTGGAGCATCTGGCATTGAAGGCCAGCGGGACTTGTGTGCAGGAGCTCCACAGGACTGGGGGAAACAGAGACCCCATTCTTGAAAGGCACACACAGACTTTCACGTGCACTGGGTCCCAGGGCAAAGCAGTCTCCACAGGAATCCGGGTGGAACCTGACTACAATTCTGGAGGATCTCCTGGGAAAACAGGGGTGACTGTGGCTTGTGGGGGAAGGGCATTGGAGGTGAAGCTCTCGGGAACATTCATCAGCCTGCATTTCTCTGGAGGGGGCCATTTCTGGGAAAACCTGGTCCCTCTCATCAGTGCTGAGAAGCCCCAGACCAAACAATAATCCAGGTGGGATCACAGCCCCACCCATCAGTAAACAGGCTACCTAAAGACCCCTCAGGCACACAGCCAGCCTCTAAGCTCATCCAGAGACAAAGCCCCACCCATCAGAGGGATAAGAATCAACCCCACCTACCAGTGGGCAGGTATCACTCCCTCCCATCAGGAAGCCTACAGCAAGCCCCCTCCATACCAACTTTAGCCACAGCTGAGACAAACGCCAGAACTAAAAGAGGCTACAACTCTATTGCTGCCAAAAAGGTCACCACACCAAAAACCTATAAAAATGAACAGACAGAAAACTACAACTCAGATAAGGGAGAAAGAGAAAAGCCCAGAAAAACAGCTCAGTGATGAGATTACCAGCCTTCCAGAAAGAGACTTCAGACTGTTGATGCTGAAGATGATGCAAGGCATTGGAAATAAACTGGAGGCAAAGATTGATCATTTACAGGAAACACTGAGCAGAGAAATACAAGCTGTAAAAATTAAACAAGAAGAGATGCAAAATACAATCACTGAAATAAAAAACTCCTTAGAAGCAGCCAACAGTAGAATACAGGAGGCAGAATAATGAATCAGTGAGGTGGAGGACAGATTAGTGGAAATCACTAATGTGGAAGAGAAAACAGATAAAAGATTGAAAGGAAATGAGCTGAGTCTCAGAGAACTCTGGGATAATGTTAAACGCACCAACATCCATATTATAGGGGTGCCAGAGGGAGAAGAGAGAGAGAAGGGGACAGAAAAAATATTCGAGGAGATAATAGCCGAAAGGTTCCCTAATATGGGGAAGGAACCACTCACTCAAATCCAGGAAGCGCAACGAGTACCATATAAAATAAACCCAAGGAGGAACACCCCGAGACACATATAAATCAAAATGACCAAAATTAAAGACAAAGAGAAAATCTTGAAAGCAGCTAGGGAAAAGAAACAAATGACATACAAGGGAACCCCAATACGGTTATCAGCAGATTTTTCAGCTGAAACTCTGCAGGCCAGAAGGGAGTGGCATGATACACTTCATGTGATGAAAGGGAAAAACTTCCAACCAAGATTGCTTTACCCTGCAAGGCTCTCATTCAGATTTGAGGGAGAGATCAAAACCTTTACAGATAAGCAAAAGCTAAGAGATTTCTGCAACACTAAACCAGCTTTACAACAAATCTTAAAGGAACTTCTCTAGTCAGAAAATAAAAGGCCACAACCAGAAACAAAAACACCACAAATGACAAGGCTCACCAGGAAAGGCATATATACAGTAAAGATACTAAATCATCCATGCACAATTATTCTTCTCAAGTGCGCACGGAACATTCTCTAAGATTCATCACATCCTGGGCTACAAATCAAACCTCAGTAACTTCAAGAAAATTGAAATCATTTCAGGCATATTCTCTGACCACAATGCTATACGACTGGAAATTCAACAACAAGAAAAAGATGGCCAAAAATACAAACACGTGGAGACTAAACAACATGCTACTAAACAACCAATGGATCACTGAAGAAATCAAAGAGGAAATTAAAAAATACCTAGAAGCAAATGACAACAAAGATATGACACTCCAAAACCTCTGGGATGCAGCAAAAGCAGCGCTAAGAGGAAAGTATTTAGCAAAACAAGCCTACCTCAGGAAACAAGAAAAAGCTCACATAAACAAACTAACTTTACATTCAAAGCAGCTAGAGAAGGAAGAAGCCAGGTCATGGAAACAACCTAAATGCCCATCGACAGAGTAGTGGATAGGGAAGATATGGTACATACACACAATTGAATATTACTCAGCCATTAAAAGGAACGAAATAACAACATTTACAGCAACATGGATGGACCTAGAAATTATCGTGCGAAGTGAAACCAGTCAGACAATTAGACAGCAACACCCAATGCTACCGCTTACATGTGGAAACTAAAGAGACACAGTGAACTTCTTTGAAGAACAGACAATGACTCACAGATTTTGGAAAACCGTATTTTTTCAAATAAGACAATCTGGGGGGTGGGGGGATGCACTGTGGGTTTGGGACACAAAATCTATCACATTGACTTGTGATGATCTTTGTACACCTATAACTGAAATAAAATTCATTGTTATAAAAAAAAAAAACCAACAACTCTGTGAGGTAAGAATTATTTTACCCTCATCCTGTAGGTGAGAAAACTGAGTCTTAAAAATGCCTTTTAGCTTTCTCAATTTCTCCTAGTTTCACAGAGGCAGTGATTAATGAAGTGGGAACTCAAGTGCAATTCTTTAAATTCCAGTATTTTTAAATTATTACATCAATTCTCTTCACTCAAATCACACACTGTCCACCTTCTGGAGTGGCTGCAAAATATACCCTGAGGTTTTCTTCTTCTAAGTCACAAAAAAAATCATTGGAACTTTCTCATAGCATTTCACCTTTTCTCTTCATGAACTTTGCTATCCAAACTTTTCCTTCTTTTATTCTTTCCCTTTTCCTCTTTTTTCTTTGTACATTTTATAAAACCACTAGGTGTACCAAAATTACTGTACTTTCCCTCTTATCTATTCACATGTTGTCAATTTCTATTTTGTCAACACTGGACTTTCTAGCTTATGGATTTTTCATGACATGGCTGAAGAAAGTTTCAACATTTGAGAGATATTTGGTTTTTCTTCCTCACAGGTTAACTGTTAACTTTGTACAGTACATTTATCAAGGATGCTCTAAATGGTACTAAAGCTGACAGAGAACAAGCAACGGCTGACAGCTTCACTCCAGTTACAGCTGATTAAAGGCTGCAGAGGCCTGAGGGCCCAGTTTCTGAAAAAGGACCACTAAAACTTGACCGAACAATTCCAGCCTGCACATCGTATTCTGGCTGGTGTGGAAATGTCTTGATCTTGCACTGGTAAAAGAGGGCTGTGTGGAATGAAAGCCAGCAGTACGGTAGCAGAGAACATGGACTTGAATTGGGTTGCTTCTTCTTTATTAGAAGAGAAATTCACAGCTTGATTGGAAAATAAAATAAATGCACATGCCAGCATACCTAGCACAGGTGTACTGTGTACACAAACAAAAAGACCGCATATAAACTTACAGACAAGCCTACATTTCTAATGATGCCCCTTAATGATTATTGCCAACTATTATGATGCTAAGTAATTGGTGCACAAGAGTAGGTAATAATAATAGGTCTTACATTTGCATAGTACCTTTAAAATCTGCAAAATGTTTTCACATCTGTTATCTCATCTGATCTTCTGCAATAATTTCACGAGCTAAGAAGAGCAATCAGTGTCCCAGTTTTACAGATGAGGAAATCAGAGTATTAAGGTACCTTTTTTTTTAAACGTACCTCAAATTAAGGTACGTTTAAAAGCTACCGTATAGCAAAGCTGGTACGAACTTAATTTAACTTCCCACGCTTGCTCTTTCTGTAAATCTAGTGCTCATATTTGATAATTATAAATTTAGATCATTTCTTGCAAATATTAGTGGCACTGCAGAGACCGCTTTGTTTATGATTGCATATGTCAAACAAATTCTCTGTGTATGTGTCTTTGACATTCTAAGATTCTAAGTTACTCGATGGTGGTACAGAATCACAAGTCAATGCAACAATGAGATACACCTCTTCACACATACTAGATGGTTAGAATTGTTTAAAAAAGGGAAAGAAGTACCGGTTTAGAACCCTCTCCTTTCACTGCTCGTAGGAATATAAAAAAAAAAAAAAATTGAAAATAGGAATTCACACAGATACTTATTATAGACCAATGTTCATTACGGCATTATTTACAATTTTGCAATGCACAAGCTCTTCACAAACTCACAATTATTCTTCCTTAGAAATGTTCCCAGGTAAAGCAAATATCTCCATACTCAAATACTGAGGCTCATTTATTATATGTTTTTAAATGTTACTCTATTTTATAAACTCTCTTAGTTGGGTGTTGAATTGGTCCTACTAAGTCTGTAACTTATTTGCTAAAATGCTTAAATGAGTGAATCAAATGGGATCAATCAGGCAAATAATTTCATGATACATCTTGGTTAATTTATTTTTTGCTCTTAAATTGGTCGCTTTATGTGGCGTGGGAAACCATTTTAATAAAAGCTTTTAACTTCAGAATTTTCTTTCGGTCATTTGTACTATTCTGGAAGACATTTGTGTTTCTGGTCCCCTGTGTAACATGCTATTGCATAAGTTCTTCCATGTAAAGAGGTTTCTAATGACTACAGGAAACTATCATTTTTCTTCTTGCTTTCCTTTCAAGGATTCTGGATAGATATTACTGTGCTAACTCACATAGGCCGAAGATTTAAATTCTGTAATATCTCGCCTCTACAACTGGTGGTTGTTTTCCAAATACTAAGCTACCTTGTGATTGCATTTATGCATCCGGAAGAACATTTTTTGGTAAGATTTTTATTTTTTCTATTATAGCTGACTTCCAATGTTCTGTCAATTCAGAGGAACATTTAATAGTGAAAATGTAGTTTACTTTAGCTTTCCTCAAATTAACTTTATTTGATATGGGTCATTGACCATTTTCTTCTGAAATGTTCATAATTTCCAAATGTTCATACCAGGGTGTGTGTTTTCAAATGTTTTTGCTAAAATCATTAGAGTATTTTTTTCTTCCTTTTTTTCACTATTTTAACTAGGAGTTTTTCATTACAGCATAACACCACATTTTCCTCTTTAAATCTCAGCCTCCATTTATTAGTACTTGAGGCCTGATTCTCAAAAATGCTGATAAAAACTCCCCACATAATCATTAGAAGAGCTTAGCTTAATACAGTACTTATAAAACATTTTGAAAAGAGAAATTATTGCTTGTGGTTTGAGAATAATGCCAACTATAACTACAATATGTCAAAGTAAAATAAGTGTGACTTTCTTTTATATTTAACTTTGGGTTTATTACAAAATTCACTTTGAGTGTTATTTCTTTATTTTTGTTTTAATAATAAATCTTAAGAAATTATAACCAAAGAATTTTAATGTGCATACTGAGAAATTCTATTTCAAAATAGGACATAATCTTAAACAAAACTTTCTGTAAATATGACAAAATCCATAGCTACTTTACTTCAGAATGGTGTTTACTGCAGATTTTTTTTGAGTTCCCTGATGGCACAGGGCATTAAGGATCTGGCATTCTCACTGCTGGGACAGAGGTTTCAGCCTGGCCCTGGAACTTCCCCATGCTGCAGGCATGGAAAAAAAAATTGAAAAAAAAAATCACAATTTTTTAAGAGTAAAATGTTCCAAAATACCTTTTCAAATATCTCATCTTACTAATTTTTAATTTAATTATTCGCTGGTTCAATTAATATTTGCCAAGTGTCAAACCTGGTACCAGAGTCTGTGCTTGGTATTTGTTTAAAAATTAAGATGTGCACAGTGGCCCAGTGATGCAGTGGAGGAGAAGGCTCGTTGGATTACTCTGGGGTGTGGGGTTCGGTGTCAGCAAAACGCTTCATGAGGTCAAAGGACTGATCCCTCCTAGAGAGTCATGAAGAGCTTCCTTACGGAGGTGATGCTTAAGCTGTGCCTTATCAGGTGAATGCGGTTCTGACCGAGACAGATGGGAGGGGGTGCGTTTGGGTCGAGGGTCTGAAATGAACAAAGACCCCGAGAAATGAAAGCACATGGGGCATTTTATGAGCATAAGGAATTTGATATGAGAAGAGCCTAAGAAGCTACGGGAACAAGGGTAGGATTTAAGGCTGGAAATTTAGCAGGAGCATAGTTCAAGAGTATGTACATACAGGTTTACAAATAAAGCTAAATTTGAGAGTTTTCCTTCAGCTCTTCTCACACATTATAAATACTTGCATGGGCAAGAAAGCCTCAAGAACACACATATTCGCCCCAAAATAAGCTGCTGTAAATCCATAGAGGCTAGGTCCGGGAATCCGCAGCTCTTTCCTGAAGAAACAAAGCATTGCCTCTCTTCTTAGACTCAGCACTGCTTTGCCAAAACTGCACCCAAGCCATGAAAGGGGATGAAGCAGAGAAGAGTGAATGAAAAAGAATAGATGGAGGTGAAGGCAAATCCCTGGCGAGGAGGATGCAGAGCAGGAAAGGGACATTGGAACACGAGATAAAGACACCCAGGGCCTGACAAGGACCTGCTGTGCGGCACTGCACTAAGTGTTCTGTAATAACCCATGTGCGAAAAGAATCTGAAAAAGAATGGTTAAATGTATGTGCATAACTGAATCGCTTTGCTGTACAACCTAAAACTAAGACAACACTGTAAAGCAACTATACTCTAAATAAAATAAAATAAAATAAAATAAAATAAAATAAAATAAAATAAAATAGTGATCTAGAGTCTAGACCGAGCTATACAAACATCGGGTCACAGGGTTTGTGCAATCTGATTAGCATTTCAGAAGCTGCATTTCCTTTTCTGAGCCAAGAGAGTTGACTTGGCAACACCGGATGTCCTTCTAGACATAATATTTTATGACTGTAAGATGTAGGATTATGAAAAGAACACTGAAAACCAGAATTATAAATTTCAATCATAATTTTGCCCTTAATTAACTGCATATCCTTGAATATTTTCACCCAGTTTTTATATTTATAATACGGGTTAATAAGAGCTGTATCTACTCTGAGTGTGTTTATTTGAACATCCATGGGTAGAGTTTCACAGACTACACAAATGCTGAAGTTTCTTTTTTCGTAGTTGAACTTAACTACGTGTAAAACCCAGTGTGGAAGTGTATACCTTATTAGATCCAGTTCCACCACAGCGTGAATAAATTCAGCAACTTTCTTGAGAGGCTGAAGGAAAAAGTGATCAAGGTGAATGCAAGATTAACTGGCCACCTCTTACTGGAAATGCTCCCAAGATCATCACAAAACAGCCAGGTGGAGGGTAGCAGCAGTTAACAGAGCTCCTTTGGTGTACAATCCACAGCAGACGTGCAAGCATAACCTGGCCCCTAAATTCTGACCACTTCAATACATAATTCCAAGGCCCAAATCCCATCCGTTACAAATGATTTTCTCTTATGAATGAGTCAACCACTGCCCTGGCTTATGTGAAAGCCTCATATAAGCTGATAGGAATTTTATCAAGGACAGAGTAAGAACCATGCCAGGCACTGTGACAGACATGGCTAGAACAAGTCATTTATTACTTTTCAGGCTCTCCACAACACTGAAATCTAGTTCTTATTGTCCCCGCTATACAGATGAGAAGATGTTGAGTCCCAATAAAAGGAAGATTTTCCAAGGGCATAAAACTAGCACTGTCACAGGGTAACTCTGAATCTTGTTCTGTGGAATGAGAAAGACAAAATCTAGGCGGATGCATGTTCGTGTGTGTGCATGCACGCACGTATCTGTGTGAGTACGTGCCTATGTATGTATGTAATCTATTGGATGATGAATACATAGTAACATCTTTTGGTTACACGAGGTTAAGGTGGAATGAATAAGCAGAAATGGCTACCTTTTTCTCGTAGGTCAGAAAGAACTACTTGTCGGCTTTGAAAAGCACTTCTTTCTCTAACAGAATTACATTGAAGATGGAATCCATCTATAAGACACTTACACTCTATGTCATTTACCCTGATAACGTCTACAAACTGGATATGGGCAACCGACCAACAAACCAGCATGGGAAACATTATTTTAAAAGAAAAAAGCAATGCATGTTTGTTTTGCAAATCGTCTCTGAAGTACACTAAATGAAGGCTCCTCCCTTCTCTTAGTAATGATTTCGCACCTGGTAGCTAAGTACGAGTCGACGTGTCTACTGACTGTCTACTTGTCTTCCTTTTCAGGAATCTAGATTTATGGTGCCTCTACCCTTCTCCTTCATCTGCAAGGTCCTAGGACATTCAGGTAGCCAATCTGCCCTTAAATATGTCTCTAAGGAAATGGTGCTAATTAGTATTGGAATTTACAGCCTTCCATTTTATTGACTTGTCCTACTTTCTTCGATAATTAACTAATGAGTAAAGTAATGAGCTATGTTAGTCAGTCATGCTGTTCAATTAAACGGCGAATCAATTATTGAAAATAGTTTCGGACAGCTCTAATGTTGGCATGATGTGTGTGTATGTGTGTGTGCATATTGAATGCGAGTGTAATTACGTCCTAGATATTACAAAGTCAGTCTATGTGAGGCGGTTATGACTAAAAAGGTCCTTTTTGACTGTGTGAACAGGAGCAGAGGCCAGATACAAATATGTCAGTATCTGTCTATGTCCATTTTTATAGTTTGGAATTTTTACTTAACTGAGACCCTGCAGCTTCCTTAGCTGCTGTGAACTGCATCACAGAGCAGGGTCTAGTGGATGAATAATAAGAGACAGGGCAAAGAAGCAGATGTCAACTTTTGCACTTTAAAAAAGTGTCAAGGGCAGTGTGGTTGAAGGAGAAAGTTGCTCTAATTGTGATTTAACTTTTAATCTCAACTCATTAATTTTAGATAATTTCCTATTGTTCTTTATTTATACTGAAAACATCCAGGAATTCCTGTCATGGCTCAGTGGTTAACGAATCCGACTAAGAACCATGAGGTTGCGGGTTCGATCCCGGGCCTTGCTCAGTGGGTTAAGGATCCGGCGTTGCCGTGAGCTGTGGTGTAGGTCACAGACGCGGCTCGGATCCCGCGTTGCTGTGGCTGTGGCGAAGGCCGGCGGCTACAGCTCCTGTTAGACCCCTAGCCTGGGAACCTCCATATGCCGCAGGCGCGGCTCTAGATAAAGGCAAAAAGACAAAAAAAAAAAGAAAACATCCAAAAGTGTGAAACTTTTGTCTAAAATGCAGCATGTACAAACATATTGGGCGTGAGAGTGGGATTATGTCACTGCAGAGTGGGAAGAAGACAGGTCTGCACGCACACACAACTCACACGTACACACATCTGGTATCTAGAAGTCAAACTGGCCAAGAAGAGCCTCTGTGAGTCTCTGACCCTGGAGCTTCCCTTGAAGCCAGGTGGTCCGCAACTCCCCAGCCGTGCTGTCATTTTGTAGCTGAGCTGGATGGACCTTGTGGGGCTTTCCTAGGACAGACCCCTCTCCCATAACCTCTGCTGTAGCTCCTCTCTGAAGTACCGAGATAATAGTATCTGACGCACATTTCCTGAGCTGTTTTACAGATGCTAAAATCCCCACCAAATGGAAGAGGTTAACCACTTGATGACCATGAGCACGGAACCTCCAGATCACTGGAGCCTAAAATTTGATGGCGTTAACCCCTGTGCCATCAGCCTGGGACTCTGCTCCCTTACTCTGCCTTTAAAATGCTTCCCTGGAGTTCCCGCTGTGGTGCAGCAGGCTAAGGGTCCAAGTTGCTGCAACTGTGGCATAGGTCACAGCTGAGGCTCAGATAACTTCCGCATGCTGTAGATGTTGGGAAAAAAAAAAAAAAAAGGCTACCCTGAAACCCATTTGGAAGTTTAGGCTTTCTGAGCATTAGCTGTCCCGTACTCCTTGGGTGTCTAAGAATAAATGCTCTACTTTCCCTCACCACAACCGGTGTCAGTAGATTGGCCTTACTGTGCGAGGACGAGTAGACCCAAGTTTTGACTCGGTAACAACTGATGATGCTTTTTAGTTTCTTAAGATGTGCCTGTAGCCTACACATCTCTTTGCATTATCTTGCACTGGTAACTTACTGTAAGTTTTAAATAGAACACCTTATAGTTTTTCCACCTGCTTTTGACCTTGTGGCATCTAATGTTTTTTTGACACATAACAGTTGAGTGCATTGTTTTAAACACAGCATATCTTAGCTTCCAGTTCTTCAAAGATGTCAGTTACAACACTGAAGATGACTCAAACTCATAATAACTCATCACTATTTTTAAAAAAGAATCTTCAATTTGAGATCCGTTACATTCTTATTTCATCTTCACAACAGCCTGTTATCAGTAAGACAGTAGAATGATTATTATATTTTCCTTCAATATAACTTGTGAAAATTGTCATTTTAGTGTTCTCAGATCCTGAAGACTCTTTCAGGGAAGATTTAAGTAAAGCTTTAAATGGTAAGATTTTTGTTAGCATGAAAGAATGCGATTTGCACCTTCGAAATACCCACAAATTCATTAAAGGTGTAAATATTGTTTTTATTCCCTAAAGTACAGTTTAAAATCTTAAGCTTCAAAAGTGATTAAGGGCTATTATAGGAACAACAAAGCAGAGCAAATCAAAGCCAGGTCAAAAAAGGCAACAGCAAGTTTTCATTTCCAAACAGTTTTAATTTTGTGTTTGTGTTCTTGCCTGAAACGAGGCAAGGAACACAAACATTCCCATATGAATCAAATTAGAATTTACATATGAATTACATTAGAAATATGAGCTCCATCAAGGAATAATTAGCACTGTCCTGGGTTATGTGAAGGCGAACAAAATTAAATAAGAACAATTTCAAAGGCAAGTTTTGTTTTGCTTCTTCAACTAAGCTGGCTTAATCAGTGATAATGACTGAAATAAACCCACTCCATCTACAGTAATGTACGGCCTGCCATATTGTGTGAAATGCCATTACTGACTCGGTAAATCATAAAGTCGATGAGAGGACATCTCTCATGAGTCTTTGACATGGTACTTTGTGCTTGATGCCAAGTGTAGAGGTGGGAGAACTTGATCCAATCAGAAAGCACGGGGAGGACTAATGTTACAAAAATATTCCAGAGAGATATCATAAAAGTCAAGGGGACCTGTAGCATTGCAGCATACCTGTCTTGCATTGCATTTGTTGAGGTGGTTACTGTGATTGTCATTTTATGCTCACAGAGGATAAAACAGTAGTGCTACTAAAGAAACAGAAAATACAATACCAACTAGAATCAGCCTGGTAACCTAGATGTGCCTCAGCCACTAAACAGGGCTATGGTTTATGAGTGCCTCTTCTAATGAGCTAAACTCCACTGATCATAAAACTGAAATATAATTATGACATTAAAGATGCCTATATTTGAACTTAATTATTAATTAATTTAATGAGAGGAGAGGAGGTTGTAAAATTGCTAATTAAATGGCTCTGTAAAACTGCAGACGGTGGAGGATTTACCAAATGATGAATCCCACAACAGTATTTTTGCTATATCAATATTCTATTAATATACAGTATGCCAGGGGTACTAGCTAGAAGGAGGCTGTTAAGCTGACGTGCAGGTGTGCAGTGTGGCATGACCTAAAATTCCAGATGACGGCAACCTTGAAGATACTTCAGCCCCTCCATTTAAAGTAGATACTGGAGGCTGGTAAATGAGCTGTGTAGGTCAAGGCACTGCTCACCTCCTGAATGCAGTTATGTGGAAACGAGGGGTTTTGCTCTTTTTTTCTTTGGTTGAGCCACTGTCCCAGATCTCGTCTCCTCGTGGTTAGAGTGTCAGGGTCAACTTGCTTTGAATTAACCAAAAGTGTGGGTTTGCAAGAAGTCTAAATATTCATCCATCTTAAAAACAAAACACTTCTTATTATAAACTTGTGGAAACACAATTGAATTAAGATTGCAATTCTCAGCAATTAATGTACTGGGACAAACATGGATTTTAGCACGAGATAGACTTAGGTTCACATTCTGGGTTTTAACCCACATAAGTTAAGTGACACTGGGAAAACAGGTACTTCTCCGGGCCTCAGTTTCTTCATCAGTAAAATGGGATAAATATTCCTAAAGTCATAGGGCTGTTGGAGGATTATAATAAAACTATAATGCAACCAGTTCAGTACTTACTCAGAGAAGGTACTTAAAATGAGAAATAAATAAAGCAAAGCTTTATGTGTTGAATTAGAACTTGAGAGGGGCAGTTGATGAGATGCCCAGACCACACCGTGGTGTGGAATGTACTTTAACCTCAGCACATAGGAAGCAGTACTCAACTCCTGGCAGGCTTCAAGCATAAAGGGTTATCAGGAGAAAACTGTCCCTATTTGTTGTTCAGTCTAATTCAGAGGAATTTTTATGGAAGCATTTTGAAAGTGAAATTTGAGCTGAAAAGTATGTGAGTAACACATTTCAAAGAATAGTAAGTGAAATTCACGGTAATTAAAAATATGGTATGCTAATTGCTCATCCAAGCTTAAAATTATACTTATCATTTTGCAAAGTATAGTAAACAGATTTTGTTATCATGAAAAAGATGATTAAAAATGAGTTCAAACTGAGTGTGTGACGTTGTTTGAATTACTTAAGTAAATGCAAAGTCCTTGCTCTCCTTTTCATCCTGTATTATTGTACAAATAAGCATTTCTTAATAATAGGGGAAATGATTGCCCTTCTTATGCCTTGAATAAATATTCACTACAACGAGATTCCCATTACAAGGCCACTACCTAGTCAACTTGACCTTCAGTTCTTTTAAAAGTCAGTAACCCTAAAAATACGAATAACCCTAAAATTAATAATCCTAAAAATATGAAAACCCTGAAAACACGAATAATCAGTGAGTTAAAAGAATCCACCTAGGAGTGAAGGCAATTTTTTAAATTTAATAACCAAATGAATCACTGAAATGCTAGTGATTATATTAGAATGGCAAATTTCATTAACAACCTTCTTGAGAAACCTGGGCTTACTAAAAATCCACTGATGATGAGGATTTAACCGTACACATTTCAGCTGAGCATGTTTTGGTGGTCTGCTTATGACTGTATGATATCTTGATTCCTAGAGTGGACTTATGATTAGAATGAAAGTCTAAAAGATTAATTAACTAATCTTGGATTAGAAACTTTCAGACTAATTGAACAAGGGAAATAATTCAACTCATCAGCCAAGTCCCTGATCTCGTATCATACAACACGAGATGATACGGCACACTGTCTAATTATAGTTGAGCAATGTCACAGTCAAACTTCAAAGACGAGGAAGGGCCTTTTTTTTAATAAGTCTGAAATAAGTGGAAGGATTTATGACGACAAAAATCAGTGAATATGATCAGTAAAATGATTATAGAAAAAGATTATACATAAATAGCTACGTGATATTTTAGCCTTTCCTCCCCTACACACACACAAGCATATACAAGTATGTTGATACACAAATAGTAGGGAGTGGAAGAATGTGAACATTTATTCTAAGTACCAGAAGGGACATTTTCCTTATTAATAAGAAATGCTCTTTTTTTTTTTTTCAAATGAAGGTGTTTGATGACTCTTAAAGGTTAGATGAATATCCTGAGGGGATCCCAGAAGGCCCTCACGCAACCACTTCCATCCAGAGAAGGGACACTCAGAGCGCTGAGAATCACTAACAGCCTGTTAACAATGGCCGTGCAGCTCGGCTCCAGCTCTCTGCTCACTGTTTTCCCCCGTCCATCTCCCCTCACGGGGGTTGCAGAGAAAAGCTGGAATCCTGCAAAGGCCCATCAGCCTCCAAGAGCTATCAGAGTTTCACTGAACCTCATAAACTCACTTCACGTAGTCATCAAGAGAGTTTGAATCTCTGGGAGCTACAGAGGACCTACTTGACAATCTGATGATTATCGGTGCCCATCATCAATGCTTCCTCACATTTAATCCACTCCACACAGAAGCCAAGGGAGAATTTAACCTGACAGACCAGTGCAAACCTGATCTGGCCAGCTTCTTATAATGCTTATCATTGCCTTAAGACCCAATCCCAGATCCCTCTAGTGACTATGAAAACAAGACTCTGGAAGAGTTTCCTGGCTCAGACTGAGGCCATCAACCCACCCCTCGCGATCAGGCTTTTCTTCAGTCCAAGGAACTTTCCAAGGACCTTTCTGCCTCAGCCTTTTGCAAGTGACTTGGCTTCTACCAGGAATGGTTTTTTTCCCCCTCTCTTCCCCAATCAAACTTGCCAGTGCTGGCTATCAGGTGTTCTTAACAACACAGTATGATAAGACTTTGTAGATCATTGCCAGTCTGATGGAAGGAAATGCATACCTCAATGATTTTAATATTTTAATATACTTTTCTATTATCATGTATAAAATTGAGTATCTTTTCAAACTATTTGTACTCTCACTCATCTGAACTGCATATTCATAGTTTTGCCAAGTGTTTTTCCTGTTTTTATTGATTCATTTTATTGATATGAAGGAGTGCTTTGTGCACGTTAAGTAACTAAAAGTTACTAAAAAGTTAAAACAAAAAAGTTTAAAAAACTAAAACAATTAAAACTGAAAGTTGAAACTAAAGTACTTTGTGTACCTTAAGTAACTAATCTTTTGTATTGTTTTATGAAGAGTGTTCCCAGGATACTCTTTGTTTTTGACTTTTTGTGTTTTATCCACTGCCAATTTTAAACACAATTTTTATAGTTTCAGATTTTAAAAAAATAAAAAAAAATAGTTTCTGGATTTTGTACCATTCAAAAAAGGTTCCATGTTTGTGAAATTATATTAAATAGAACTTTTCCATGTTCAATTGCATAAATGTACAGTTTTATTGTTATGTTTGAATTATTAATCTACCTAGAACCTCGAGTGAGTAATGAGAAAGAGATATGGACATCCAGCATATGCACCATCCTACATCTTTTTACCACTGACCTGAGAATCATCTTTATGATAAACCATTATATTTCTTGAGGTCTGTTACTGGAGTCCATTATGTTCCATGGATGTATTTCTTATTACATGTTTGTAATTATGATAGCCTCTTATATCTTTCCCCCCAAAATTTCCTCAAAAATTTTATGTTTATAGCAAAATAATAATTTTGGTATTTTTATTGAATTTTCTTACCTGAATAGATTAACTAAGGGAGAATTATTTGTGTTATAATATAGTTTTACTTCACAAGATGAAAGAGATGCTTTATTTATTCAAAAACTTTAAGTTTTTAGTAAAATTATAATTTTTTAATATAGAAATTGCATGTTTTGTATTTATATCAAGGCACTTTATATTTTCCTATTAATTGAATCTTTTCTTCCATTAGATATTTTTCCAGCTTTATTGAGGTATAACTGACAAATAACACTGTAAATGTTCGATACACAACTTGATAATTTGATGTATGTATATACTGTGAAGTGATTACCAAAATCAGGTTATTACCACAAGCATCACCTCACAAAGTTATTATTTTTGTAGTAAGAATAGTTAAGATCTACTCTCTTGGCAAATTTCAAGCATTCAATACTCCATTATTAACTATAGCAACTATGCTGTGCATTATATCCCCAGAACTTATTTATCTTATAATTGTAAGTTTTTACTCTTTGCCCAATACCTCCATATTTCACTCACTCTCCAGCATTTGTCAACTACCATTCTACTCTATTTCTGAGTTCAGCTTCTTTATTTTCTACAGACAGAGGTGATTATACAGTATTTTTCTTCCTCTTTCTTGCTGATTTCACTTATTAGCCTAATATCCTTGAAGTCCATCCATGTTGTTGCAAATGGTAGGATGTCCTTTTTATGGCTGAATAATATTCCATTATATATTCGTATATCTTTTCTTTATCTGTTGTCTTTTAACTTTTGGTTTCATAATAGGAAGGCTATTGATTTTTCAAATTAACTTTTTATTAGCCTTATTACATTTTTTTCACTCAATCCCTTCTATTGAGTTCTCTAACCAATAAAGTAATCTTAATTCTAACAGTAATTTTCCTCTACCTTTTCCTATATATTTGCCATTTCTTTCCCTGTCTTATTGCACTAGCTAGTATCATTAAACAGCATTGTTTCTTTAAATAGTAATATCATGAGAGTGGATAATGATATCTTTGCTTTCTAACAATTAAATATTAAACTGCAACTACGTGCAAAGTGCATGTTTAACACTTTGAGGAGAGCAAAATGATACCTTGTGATATTTGGGCTGTGTTATTAGAAAATCTGTTGCATAAGAGGAGAGTTATAAGTTAATAACTCTAATTTTATATAAAAGCTCTGAGTGAGATAAAAACTGAAATACTGTCAAAGTTTAGATGAAACAGAGATTTGTTCTTCTTTGTAGGTGAGTTTATATGGCACCAGTGCAGTGATATTGTTTAATGGTAGCATTTGGGTTCAAGGCGTCATATTGATGAAAGATTTGCAGGTGGAATTGCTCACATGCATAACAGGAACAGCAGTTTATGATGATGAAGAGACTGGCTAACTCCATATTGGATGTTTAATGTGGACACACATCAACTCAGTTACATGCTATGAATACCTTCTTCCTCTTTGTGCACAGGATTTATGCATCAGCTTTTCACCTTGGGTGATTCCTATCTGGAGTTTTCATGATTAATAAGACTTATTCATCTGTATGTATTTTATTTCTGTCCTCTTTTTCTTCTGATGAGGAAAGCATATGGGACTAAAATAAACCTCACTTCCGTAATATCCACGTTACCTCTGGAAGAAGGAACTACTATTTTAGAACAGAGGACTTGAAACAGAAACAGAAGCTCATACAAGAAATTCTTCAGTTGGAAAAAAAAGAGAGAGATTAGTTCACTGAGCGAAGTAAGGATGATTGAAATAATTCTACATTCAGATCTAACAGACTGGTGAGGGTAGGAAACGGGAAGTGAGTGCGTTAAGACCTGTGCTTAAAAGTAGAGCAGAGCATGTAGTAGGAGACATGGGGTTTAGAATTCTAAACTCAGCTTTGCCATCAACCAGTTGGCTGACCAAAATCAAATCATTCAATTTCTACATGTATCCCATATCTTACAAAATTAAGGAAACAGTTCTAATCCACCTCTTCAGTTAAACTCAACAATGTCCAATATTAAGTACGTTACCAGCAAATCATAAAAATGTAACCACTGCAACACACTTTCTGACTTACAACACACTTCTGACTTACAACACATGTTGGTCTTTATCTATGGCCCACTGCCTTTTAGGAAAAGAGCTGTATTTTTAAAAGCTATAATTTTTTAAAAGGACATATGGGAACTCAGTGCATTCTTCAACAAATAAAAAAGCCAACACATCTGGTACACCGAGGGGAGAGGGAGAAGAAAATGCGCTATGTAGGGACGCCGCCTTTTAACGGTGCGGGTGCACACTGATAATCATTGGGCTAGAAAAATGCTCGGCACGCCTGGCTCCAGATTTCCGCTTTGAAGGAGCTGTAGATAATTGAGAATAGGTTTATGAAGGCTTGGCTCTCTATTCCTAATTATGACATAAACTTTCTACATACTAGGCTGCTTTACATTTGTAGTCCTGCATTTGTAATCTGAGAAGTGTTAAATCTGCTTCACTTTGTAAGCACTTGATCCATCATACGTTAAAGGTTGTGTTGGGGAGGTGATGAAATGCCCCATAACATGGGTACATAAAGAGAAGACAGCTCTTCCTGTATAAAAGAGAACAGTTGAGAGGGAGCTGTTCAAACTGCTGAACCAAGGAACAATGAAAGGAAGTCGGGGCTGTGAGATTATTCGTGAGCAGTCCCTTGCGTGGTCTCAAGTCAAGCAGAATATCAGTAAGTAACATGAGCAGTAAAGGAGTGACGTCTTGTCCATCTCTCACCTACAAATTCATCAAATAACATTACGGTTCCTATACAAATCCCAAATGTACAGGATTTGACATTGTTATAATTTTAAAACTTTACTGGTTACTTAACAGGAAGTCCTTATCTTAGAATTAATTGCAAAAAATTATATTAATATTCAATAAAATATATATACCAAGGAATTAAACGGTATTAAAGTGTTATCCCCCAAATAGTTCTTGGATAAAAATTGTTTAAGAAATCCCAAGAAGGTCTTGATAGTAGGAATTCTAAGGACCTTTAATACATTAATGTGCATTATGAATCCCCAAGAGAAGAGAAATCTAACGCTATATTTGTCAAAGGCATTTTAAAACGGAGCTCTCATACAATGACACACTAGGAAAAAGGCTTTGAGGCTCTTTCCAATATTCTTTGTTTCCATGACATCTCTTTATTTAAAGAACTACTGAGGTATGCCCTGTATGGAGCTTCACCCTGGAAGTCACGGATGGGCACAAAGGAATATTAAGTTATTATCCCGAAGAAACTGACAATCTATGGAGAAAGGAGGGTGACGAGAAAGCAATATCAGAGAAGGCATTGCTTTATTAGACACTGTTTTTTTAAAAGTGATTTTTTTTTTAAAAAATCACTGCTGTATTTCCAAACTACTGTCTGGTACTTAGCAGGCATTTTGTAAATATTGAATGAATGAATGATGATAAGGTTGTGAAAGGGGCAGAATGGTAAATAAATGTACTTACAAGTGATCCGTTCCTTCTGCAGTAAATAGGGAGTGGTCTGGATACTTGAGCCTGGAATGTTGAGTAAGCGCTCTTTTTCAGAAAGGATTATAGGTAAGCTGTCTGAGATCTTGGCAATGAAGTATTCAAACAAGATCAACATGAAGCTCGCAGGAGGGTTTAAATGAAGTTTACATATTTTATGGTCCACAGTATGTAATTATAATTAACATGACAACATTCTCACACAATGGCTATTCATTCTTCACACAAAAGTAAAGCCTCAGAAGTATGAGTTTATTCTATTTGTCAAAGATCTCCAAGTGACAAAGCTATCTTATCTCTCATAAAATGTTCATGACATGGGTATATGTAGGGGCTTCTCTGTGAAACAGAACTGGATTCAACTATTAAATCTCCAATGTACTATTTAATTTCTTTTACATTAATTTCACTCACTTTTTTTTTTTTTTTGTCTTTTTAGGGCTGCACCTGTATCATATGGAAGTTTCCAGGCTAGGAGTCGAATCAGAGCTGGAGCTTTCGGCCTACACCACAGCCACAGCAACACCAAATCTGAGCTGCGTCTGTGACCTTCACCACAGCTTGTAGCAATGCCAGATCCCTGACCCACTGAGCAAGGCCAGGGATCGATCCCACATCCTCGTGGATACTAGACATATTCTTTTCACTGCGCCACAACAGGAGTTCTTTATTCACTAAAATATTTTAAAAAACCAATCTGTGAAGGAATTCAGCCTACGGTTTTTAATGCCAAACTGTAAATTTTCTTCTTACGGTGTCGTTAACAAAGAAGAGCTAGTTTCTGTTCTCTGTATTGAAGCATTTTAATGTATATATCTTTTTATATATGTTCCAGTTATTTCTTTCAGTCTTTGGTCACAAATCATATTTGTGGTATTTAATCTGTTCATCTGTCTTTTCTGAGCACATTCATATCTTAATTTTGATCACTTCAGTGAATACAAGGTGGCATGGGTCCAAGGTTCAAAAAGAGATCCAAATTATAGATGTATAACCAGAAAAATTTAACAATCACCACCACCGCAGCAATGACCAAAAAATGTAGAGACAGAAATGAGATCCAAAGCAAAGGTAAATGAAGTAAATCATCTGTGGGACACCCAGCTGTAATAGAAGCACCTTAAGCAGACCTATCCACTGGGCATAGACTTAGATAACAAATCATACTCTTACTGAGAGATGTCCAAATTAGATTTGCATCTAACACATTGAGTAGATATGAAAAGACTGCCAAATCTCCCCAGCAATCTCATATATTTACATTCTCTGTACTTGACAATAATAAAGGAGAAACTAGGAGACAATTCAACTGTCAAGAGGAAATACAGATCACACACAAAGAGAGAGAAGGGGCTGTTTCGACGTTACAAGACACTGATGTTATAAAATAAATAACACCTAATACTCTCTGAGTGTTTATTATATGCCACACACCCTGTCTTCGTCTATGTATTCATGATTTTATTACAGATTCATAGTAGCCCAGTTAGGCAGATAATCATTACCTTATTTTAACATTTTCAAGGAGTGAGTCTTAGTAAGTAGCTTACCTGAGATCACGGGACGAGTGAACGGTGAACAGAGATCTGAAGTAGGACCATCTAAGTCCAAACAACTACTCTAATTATAAATTTTCTTTCTTTTTGACATTCTAAAAGTAATTATTCATATTAGATTGAAAAAGAAAGTTTAGAGAAAGATGTGTTTGAAGAGGAATGTTATACAAAAGGATACCCAGCGAGGCTTTTCTCAGTATCTATTTAAGAACATGAAAATCAATTTGAGTCAAATTTGTAAAGCAGGTAATGTATCATTCATGGTCTTAGTCACCACGGTTTCTCATATTACCTTTTCTTTCTGGGGCTTCTCGCTTTTTGTTTCGCTGGCGATTATGCTTACCTAAGAAGAAGCATTTTCTGTCATTATTCAGCACTTTAAAAAAAGCCATAGTAGTTGCCATCCAAATGTGAATCTGTCATTTAAAAGCTACTAAGCCTGAATATCATCAGAAGATCATCTGCAGGGCTTGTTAAAACACAGCTTTTTGCTGGACTTCTGACTTTCTAATTTCTGACTTCGTTCTGGTTAGGGTCGCCAAACATTTGTATTTTTTTTTTTTTTTGGCCATTTGCACTGTATACAGAAATTCTGGGGCCAGGGATCAGCAGCAACCTGAGCCACAGAGGTGACAATGCCAGATCCTTAACCTGCTGTGCCACAAAGGAACTCCCCTCCAAAAGAAAAGAAAAGAAAAAGAGCATTTCTAAATGAACAATGAACTTCAGTAGTCATCAGGGAAATACTTATTAAAACTAGTATGTGATAATATTTAATAATACTGGAGAGGGGACCACATATTTATACAATATATGTATACTGTATAAACAAAAAATCTTTAGTTATCATGCATCTGTGTGAGAACACATAAATACAAACACAAATACAGTCTATTCCCGGAGGCTGAATTCATAAAATTTCTACAAAACATGAAAAATATCAGTGGGTAGCTTTAGCAACCATTTTTTTATGATCTGTGAGCAGTACAGACTTCATATCTAAATGTGGAGAAATGTCTATGCATTTATTTTATTTTTCAAACTAGAGAATTTTACTTATATAAATAAGAACGGTGTATACTTAGGTGGTATTATAAAATAATAATTTATAGGTGAAAAGATCACATAAAGTACAATTGAACAATGCATCATCCCTGGGTAAGAATTTTACTTAAATCAGTAATCAGTCAGGCTTGGTTATATATATAAACTATTTACTTTGGTAGAGAAGAACTATCTTTTCCATATTTTGATAGTTTCTCTCTTGAAAGAGAAATACTACATTTTCACATTTCTCTTCCTATTTACAGAGAGAACAGATATTTGAGAGGAAAACCTACCTAAGCAAGAGCAGCAATGAGATTTTAAGCATTTTACATTTTGGAATTGGTGCATAAAGTCATGGATAATTTGGATGAAGTGCATGGCCCATGTGGGAAACTGCATGTTTCTAGGACTCAGGCTGATATAATAGGGTGGTCTATTTTGCTGCATTGTATCAGGAAGAAAGATACACTATATTTATTTACAATCATTATTTAACAATATAGAAGAATCCATTTTTACAATGTCCATGAAGTGGCCTCTCTCCCCAACCCCACCCCTGAACGTGCCTCCCAGCTCATCTCCTCTTTGCAAGAACAGCTTAGGTATGGGGTTGAGTCTCTCTGTATGGCAGCCAATCCACAATACTGAGTTACTGAGCACAGACTATATTTTCAACAAAATGCCCGGAAGAGGTGTTACTAATTTCTGAATATTGAAACATTCAGAATATATTATATGTAAGTGGGGACTCCTTAAAAATTCCCTAGGAAAATTCTGGTGATGGATTAGAACATATAATTATATATAGATGGATAGATTATTAAGGTTGAAGGAGAGACACTGATGGTATCACTCACCTTAATATTGAGAAATTTGAGTTTCAGAGCTGAATTGTTTGCCTCAAATCACACACCTTGTTTGTGGCAAGGCTGCGACTTGATTTTTAGCACAATTCTCTCCACATGGACGTCTTGGAATACTTCTTTTATTTTTCCTCAGTCATTTTCTCTTTAACAGCCCCTAAATTGATGGCTGAATTTGAAAATGCATTCCGGCATATGAAATGTGACCCTCTCTCACTGAAAAGAGCTACTAATACTCTTCTCCCACCAACTCCAAACAGAGATGCAATATTGTGTTATTTCCACTTGAGGAGTGGTAAGGAAATTTGTGGGTTCTCATTACACTCCTTCTGGTACCTTGTGGCAAGGAAAACATCTGCAAAATTATATTTTACCACTTGATATATGTTTTGGAGTGGGTTATAATTCAAATCAGTCAGCTATATAGGTATAGTTTTGGAACAACCTAACTGTAGAGGCAATGATCTTAAAACGTAAATAGATAATGGAGGAAAGTAGAGGTGGGTTGAGTCTTGAACCCATTTGAGTTCTGACACTGTAGCGCTAGTGGCAGGTGTGTGCAGGTGAGACAGAGCACCTGTATTCAGTACTCAAGGGGTCTTAGGGAAATAGATAAGAAATGGGTGAGGTGTGGACAGGAAGAATGGGACATTTTAGGAAGAATGGACAAATATGTTTGATTTCATGGCTTGGCACTTATGAAATTTTTTTTAATTTCTTTTCCTCTCCATTTGGACTATTCTAACAAAATATCACAGGTTGAGTGCCTTATAAACAACAGAAACTGTCTTTCTCACAGCCTCTCACAGGAGGCTGGAAATTTGAGGTAGGGAGCCAATAAGATCAGGTGAAGGTGCCCGTCCAGACTCCTCACTGTAGCCTTGTTGTGGCAGAAGGGGCTAGGGAGCATTCTGCAGTCTCTTTCATAAAGGCATGATCCTAGTTCTGAGGGTTCCACCCTCATGACCTGATCTCCTCCCAAAGGCTCCACCTTCTGATTCCATCACACTGGACATTAGGAACTGGGTCTAGGAACTTGGGGAGGACACAAGCACTCAGACCGTAGCACGGATGCTGCCTGGTTATGCTGGCAGGTATTCAGATGCCAGGAGTCTTGCTTATTCTACAGTCCTAGATCATTCACATACTCGAATATTTCTGCTTTCACAGAAAGGAGAACTCCACAAGTCATCCTTCCACATTACTGGATATTGAATTTGGTAGGGAAACGCAGACTGAAGGAAGTATTTACAGGATATGCTGTTTGCAATTTACTCTAGTTGAGTTAGAAAAATAAGTATCTATCTAATCTATCTATGTATCTGTGTGTCTATCTATCCATCTATCCATCATCTTTTTTTCCAAAGAGATTAGAAGAGTGAGAGAAAACAATAAAGCAAATAGGGTAAAATGTAAACAAATAATGAACAGTAGTGATAAATGGTGAAAGGCATGTAGGAGTTTCTTTACTGATCCTTGAATAGTTTCTCTTAGTTTGAAATTATATAGAAACAGAAGGTCATGAAAACAATACATGGTTACTTGAACTGTATGAAGAATGTAGGTCAAATACTTTCCTGTTAGTACTAACAAAGTTGTTTCCTTGTTGTTTTTTTTAAAAGTGTTCTTTGCCCTTGAGTTTGAACTGAGAGTTTTTTTTCTTTTTAACCTTAACATCAAATATACTTCTTACTTTATACCATCTGCTCAAAGGCTTATTTTCCATATTCATATTCCATTGATATGAATAGAATCCTACCACATGCCTAATAGGCAACACACAGACTCTAAAATTCAAGTTTTAGACACACATTCAACTGGATTTTTCAAAAACACACAAAAAGCAAGAGCTTTGTAAAATTAAATAAATATGAAACTTCCTTGAATAATAATTATAGACCAATAATTTGAAAATTAGGAGAAACTCACAATTTTCTAGTAAAGGATAAATACTTTAAAATGACCACATAGAAATATGGAACAACAATAATAGATGAGCCAAGTGGCTTTCCAGGAGGATTTTATCAAAATTTCAAGAAAGAACTAACCTATAATTTATGCACACTGTTCCAGAGAATAGGGAAAAAAAAACCCTGGGAAATCTTCCGTGTGTGAGCCAATAGAGCCTCAACAACAAACCTAGCTAAGCACAGCATGAGAAATGGAGTTACTTATTAATTTCTTTTGTAAACACAAATACATAGATAAAAGTAAATTCAATCATAGATAAAATAATTATCAAGTGAATCTGGGGTACTAGAAATGTTCTAGCTCTTGACCTCTTAATCTGGGTGGTAATTACACGGATACAAACATACCAAACAAATCCAGCTGTATATTTAAGATTTGTGAAATTTATGCATCCACCTGCATTCAACATTATACCTCAATGAAGAAAAGTTTTAAAATATTGGTGTGGATTGGAAGGGGGAATGATATAACAGCTTTGCTTGCATAACCACTTAATTATAAAATCTGTTTTTCGGGATGTTTTAATATACATCATCTCATTTGAGATTTTCACAGGATTCCAGAGGGTTTTATCCCTCCAGTCACTTATTCCTATAAAAACCCATTTAACCTTTGCTCACAGGCATTAAATAATCTAAATATACAATCTTAATTGCGATTGTTGAAAGACTGAACGAGAAAAAGCAAAAGGATGAGAGCGGCTTGTTTAGCGTGCATAAATGGCATTTTTAGTTTCTCAGAACTTTCCTTTCTCTTGGCGTTCCCAGTCTTTTACAACTGGCTGTATGGCATGGCAGTCATCCAATGCACTCAAAAAGCTCAGAGGAGTCATCCAATGTATGTTAATCCACTGTGAAAACAAATGACTTGAGTGCTTGCTCTCCTGCAGTCTTGGCCATTAATGGTGGTGGTTGATATTAACACTGTGGCCTCCATGCTGCCAAAGCCAAGGCCTTGGATGGAAACTCTCTCTAAACAACTTCATTTTTTCCTTCCTGGTCTTGTGTACCGGTTACATCTGATATCAGTTACTTTCTTCTCAGGGCAAATCTTACCTTCATCCCTCAACTGAGAGGAGAACTTTGTAATAAAAACAGCAAATAGTGGCTCTTCTTGAGACTCTGGGAAGGATCTGGTGACACCAAGGGGAGAATCTCCATGGTCTGAACACATCAAATAAAATGTAGCCAAATAAACAAAGAAAAAAAGAAAAGCTGTTTGCTTTTCAGTATTACATCTACTATGATGTATTTTCTGAAAGCCACCCAAGTATAACTATTTATTTTAACTAAAGTAATCGAGATTAATGTCAGCAGTTATGACACACACTGTTTGCTAAAGAACACATAGAATGATTGCTCAGGGCAAGCTTCATTAAGAAATCAGATAAAATTAGTAAAAGTGATTATATTTCAAAACTCAGCAGCAGCTAAAATTGCCATTCAGGAGCTTCCAATTAACACAATTGGTCTTGTTCACAATCAGCTATTGTAATCTCATTAGCTTATTATACTTTAATCGTTGTGATAACAGCACAGCAGAATTTGTTTTATTTTTCCTGGGTGGAGACTGGCCAGGTTAGGTGTGTGGCCTACCTAGTGCACGCAGGTTTTTGGAATCTGGCAGCTCTTCCAGTCTTTGGGGGAATTACCCTGATCAAGTGTCAAATGCCCACAGAGCCCCTACTCTGTCAGTGTAAGGGCATGGTGGAAACAGACACCTAATTTGGCATCCACTGAAGGGAGGATTAATTATATAGCTGACACCGTGACTCAAATCATTTTGTAATGGCATCTGGAGAAATGACAAATTTATGCAAGAGAGAGAGAGTGAGACTGAAAAGAATTAAAAAAAAAAAAAAAACAATGGAGATAGAATTCTCTTAGTACCTGAATCTAACTACTGTATCTCTTTGTTTTACTACCTTGCCTTATAAATAAAGTTCTGAAGATACTAGTCATTGCGAAAACACAAAATCTTTCTGTCCTTTAGGTAGAAGCGGTCAGCACATACCTAAAAACACTCCTGTTTCACTGATACCAAGTACTGCCTGCTGCAATGAGACGATGTTCTATTGATGGGAACCGGGATGTAACAGCCATCCTCAGAAAGCAATAGGTTGCCCTATTTTCTGGCTGAAAATGCTGCGTGTTTTATGAACTGCCTCTATCTTGCACACCAAGGGTGTGTCTGTGGATAAGGCCATAATAGGATTTTCCTAAATGATTCAAAAATACAAATATTCAGACCAACCAGCTTGCAGAGGTTGCTTATTTTCCAGTAACTTTTCACACTGCACTTTGCCACCATCTTTTAAGAATATTTTTGATTTCCCTTTTCCATTACAAGTGCTTCCTATAAAGTCCTCAGTGATCACGAATTGTGCTCAGAGGCGGGGGGTGGGAGGAGGAAAACAACAGCGGCTGGGTGCCAGCTTACGGCAAATCCCTGTACAGGCAGGACCCTTTACAACAGGAAAGATATGAAGAGGTAAACACGCAGAGAAGTGGACCCTGGGAAATTCAGAAATCCTTCCTTAGTCTCAAAACCCCACTAGGTTTTTTTGAGTAGTTGACACTAATCTACCTTTAAAAAAAAAAACAGACCTTCAGTTCCTGATATGTTACTGTCCATAAATAAATACGTGAGGAAAAATGCCCTTATAAATCCCAGGAGAGAAAGTTAAATGAAAACGGAAGACAGAGTCCTTCTGTGACTATCACATTACCATACCTAAGCACTAAAAAGGTGAACGTTCATCATTATTAAAATCATTCAATTTGTGTCTTTAATTATAACTTTTGGGGGCATGAATGGCTCCAGAGAAATTAGTCTTCTATTTGCTCCATGGAAGAATTTAATAAGTAATACATTGTGTTAACTGATTTTTAAAAATCCATTTAATTTTTCCCTGAATTCTATTTTAGGATGATGAGTTTTGATATCACAGAAATTCTTGCCCGGTATCTCCTGCTTAGACAGTGACAAATTTGTGTTTTTTTAACCACAAGGTCCTGGACTTGGTCTATTTATTATTTAACTTCCAAATTACTTAGTCTTTCATAATTTAAGCCACAGCCTCCTTGGCCATGTATTAAGCAGCTGCAGTCTCAGATTCCTTTTACGAAAATCCACACAAGTCATATTTGAGTGATGGTCTCAGGTTGCCGCCAAGTCACTGCCTTCATTTCTAATGGTGACACTTGCATATTTAGAGCATTCCAGGTTGTGCAATCAATAAATCTCTTCTTTACCAGTCTATGGCTGATTTGCAGATTGATACCCATGTGGTATGGGATCTGCATGGGTTTAAAGATTGGAAAAAACCTCATAATCCTTCCCATCTATTCTGATGACATTAGATAATTATGTTGAATTCTCATGTGCTACAGCACTTACAAACCACTTTTAAGAATATAGCTTGTAAATATGAGATAAAATGCCTATACCTAAAACAAACAGGGGGGAGGTCCCTGGTGGCACAATAAGTTGAGCATTCAGTATTGTCACTGTTGTGACTTGGGTCACTGCTGTGGCGCAGGTTCAGTCCTTGGCCCAGGAGCTTCCATACGCTGTGGGCATGCCCGCACCCCCCACCCCTCCCAAAAAAGGTAGAAAGAAATTTTAATTAAAAAAAAAAAAACAGGGAAGGGAGGGTTTTAAGACTTAGCATCTTGATGCAATTTCAGATAAAGATGTTTTACAGGCAGATTATAAATGCACATATCAGTATAACAATGTACATACATGTTAAAAAATGTGGCTTCAACTGTGAAAAAAAAAGTTTTCCATGACACTTGTAAAGAACAGCGAAGCGTATTTTATTCAAGGGGGTTGGGGGAGAATCACGCTGGATGTGGGAACCACTGCAACGAGGTCTTGCAGCGGGACAGAGAGACTGGACTCAACTCCAACTTCATCAAGGTCAAGTTGGGATTTATAACGAAGGAACAGAGTGGAGGTCAGTGGTTGAAAAATCACTAAGAAATGACTCCCGGAGTTCCCGTTGTGGCTCAGTGATTAACGAATCCGACTAGGAACCATGAGGTTGTGGGTTCGATCCCTGGCCCTGCTCAGTGGGTTAAGGATCTGGCATTGCCGTGAGTTGTGGTGTAGGTCGCAGACGCGGCTCAGATCCCGCATTGCTGTGTCTGTGGTGAAGGCCGCCAGCTACAGCTCCTGTTAGTCCCCTAGCCTGGGAACCTCCATATGCTGCGGGTGCGGCTCTAGATAAGTCAAAAAGACAAAAAAGAAAAGAAAAGAAAAGACTCCAGAGCTAAGGGGGTTCTTGTTAGACTGACTCAACAGAATTCTTGCTGAAGGCAGGACAGGGTAATAAAACATCGAGGGTGGGCAGATACCAAGGGTGTAGGAATTTCCCTAAAGAAATCAAGGAGAATTCTTGTTCAACTGGATCCTACAAGGATAGAGGGAGAAAAACCAAGATCAGGTCTCATCCAGCAGAGGGTTTAGAGGAACCTGAGCAAAGCTGGGTCAAGAAGATAGTCTTCTCGAGATAGATAGATAGACTGATTGATTTTATATATGTATATAAAGTTTATGATATAAAAATATATGCATGTTTATATCTACGGTTAAAGTTTAAATATATGTAACTTTCTGTGTTCACACACATAAATCTTATTTGGTAAAAATTTGCCAAATATGAAAATATTAAGTCTCGAATATTTAGCATGAAAAATATAATTACTACCATTGACTATCATTTGTTCAATGCTTATTTTGAGCCAAATCCATTCCATTCAACAACTACCATTTGTTCCTATGCATTATGTTTGGGCATGACATTGATGACTTTATGAAAGTGTCCCAGGCAAAAAATTTCAGTATCACATGGATTTCAGGGCATTTAATTGTTCTTGTTGGTGTTGCTGCAGAAAAATTTCTTAGGATGAAATCTTACTTGGGCAAACGATTTTAAAGTAGATAAAAACAAATTTTCCACATGTAAAGCCGGACTCAGAAATCCATTTACTTCTCTCCCTTTTGTCACCCACTATGAAAGTTTAATAAAATAACAGTTCAGTTTGGGTTTTAAAATAACCATAAGCCAGCAACTTAGTGCAGGCTCATGATGCTATAGTTAAATAGCAAAGAAGGCATCTGGTCTACATGGAAATGGAAATTGGTAAGAAGTTATCAGAGGGGTAGGAAGTGGCAAGATACGATGGAGGAGAGAAAGGTAATGGGGACAGTGCCGAAAACCATGGAACAACTGAGTTTTAACATGTAGGCAACGGGGCTACAAGGAATATTTTTAGGCAGGGACATGGCACAATTAGATTTGCTTTAGAGGTAGGAAGCTCTGGCTACAACACGGAGGATTAATTTAATGGAGGTAAGCAAAGAAGTGAATTATTTAAAGATTTAATGAGGTTAAATAACTTAATCTGAGGTCATGGAAAAGCAAGAACAGACTTGAAAAAGTTTAGAAGGTAATATAGGCAAAATGGTCATGCAATTAGCCAATGTTAGAAGCACAGGAGGATAATGAATAACAGATTGGCGGTAGTCACAAAGGGATGAAGGAATAGAGATGTTGAGCTAAATTGCAAATATACTGAATTAGAAGGAATAGATATGTTGGGCATTCTTATCTGGAGCTGACAGGAAGCACTGCGATGGAGAGCATTATAAAGAATCATCGGTATGTGACAATATACCTAATAAAATTATGAATGTAGCATGAGCTGGTCCTAGTAAAAACTGTAACAGCATAAGTAGTTGGTAAGACGGTTTCCTGAGTGACACCGTCACTCAGGTTAAAGGAATAAGGCAGATGAGGTGAAGAAAAGATCGAGGGGAGAGAAGGAGAAACCTAAAGTGAGACCTGGCACTGAAGCCAAAAAGAAAGAATCTTGAGAAATGGCTTGGGCTTCTATGTTGAGTTTTCTAAATGTCCCTTAGGAAATCCATTCTGCTCTACTGGCGGCTTCTGCCCAAGGGTTTCTTGCCATAAAATAGTGGACCAGGCACTTATTCATACTTCTCTCTGGTGGATTTCTCCACTTAGAACACTGTTTACCTCTAGATACGTTTCTCAACACTGTATTCGTGGCTACAGGTACTGTTAGATACATACCCACATCCTCTGACACAAGCACAAGATTCAGACCTTCTGGGATCTCTATGCCAGCTTGGGACTGACTTTTATTCATGCAAGGTGCCCCTCTTTGGACTAGAATTTCTACTCCTTTCTCTGGGTAGCTTCTCTCTTACCCTTTATTCTTTCTCTGCATCTCCTTCATAACTGTTTAGTGGAATATATATCCATATGCATCAACTGAAGCTGACAGTGGATTATCATGGTTACCGATTAAGAAAATTTCTCTATACCACTCGCACAAAGACGTGTTTTACCTAATTTACCCTAAATTTCTTTATTTAGGTTGAACCACATAAAACTGCTATTCTTGTAGGTCAAATGGTTAAATATGAACAACTTCACAAAAGTTTTGACTTATTTTACATTTCTAGTTTATTTTTGTTTCTTAGTCTTTGAAACTGATTTTGCAAAGAAGACAAAGTACAAAATACCGAAGTCTTTTTGTTAGCAGATAATTTTGGATATGCTGTTGATCATAAAATGTTCAAGGTTTTAAATGTATGCAACCATCTATCAGCCATCAATTGTCTATTTCACAGTAAGGATTTCACAGGTGAGCCAACTGCTTCCGTGTGTATCAGATCGTCTGAGGTCTGCATCCGCCCTTTAAAGTCCCTAAGGTATTTGTCAATAAACCACTCTTGCTGGGCTTAGTGACTAAGAAGAGTCAGTAAACCTCTCCAAGTGTGGACATACAGAAATAGCTAGCTCATTTGTTTATTCATTCAATTAAAAAACAATTATTCTTTTGTTCATTAAATGAACATTTATCTAGTGGCCACAACGTGCCATTTAGTAGTATCTGGTTCACGGGTGATTGCATGATTTAAACTGAGCAGCTGGGTGCCTTTTCATTTTACAGCTTATTATTACCAGATAATTTTTAATACTTTCCAGTCGCTGGTCACAGAAGTGTTACAAACTGAATAAACAAGCCCTGAATGTTTCCTTAGGTTCAGTCATGTCACACCTGCGTGAGCCACCTTCAAGGTTCCAGCTTTTCCTGGCTTCCCAGTTTTCACTGAACTGATGTCCAGGCCAATTCTGCCACCATCTCCCCACTGCTATCCTCTCAGTATTTGATGTCAGGGCTCCTTTTCCCATTTTCATCCCTTGGACTAGCGTTTCTCATCCTTGCCACTATTGGCATCTGGGCCTAGATCATTATTGTGGGGGTCTGCCCTTGCTCTGTTCAGCTGCATTCCTGGCCTCTACTGCTAGATACCAGGAACACACCATCCCCAACAGTGACATTCAAATGTGTCTGCAAACATGGTAAAATGTCCCCTGGGGATGAGGGGAAAATCACCTCCAGTTAAGGACGCTGCCATAGACTTAACAACAACAGCGCTCTCGTAAAACGTCATCCAAGCGTTTTTGTCCTCCTACATGACCTAAGGCTACTGAAGGCAAACACCTTTTCTCATTCAATAATTTAACTTTCATCTGTTTACCTCTGAGGCGGAGCATGCACTAGCAACAAGTAGTCCAGGAGGCTACAAGCAACACTGGGCATCCTTTTATGACACATATACGGCAATAGCTATATGTATATGTACACAGCACACACACACACACACACACACACACAAACATATGGTTTCATTGGAACCCAGAAGAGAGTGATCTTGTCTCCTGAATCAAATCACATAATACGGCTATATTATTATGGTTAGTATAGGCTGACCCTGAATTCCCTCATGAGCAAATCAAGATGCCCCAGTTTGCCGGGTTGTCAGAGCTGTTATCGTCAAGTATGGTGAGACTGTCTCTCTGAGTGTACATTATGGAAGGTTTCTTTGTTTTTTTCTCTTCTTCGCTAATGAAACCAAAGATGTACAAATACTAAGCTCTCCAAGTACAAAGCATTTCAATAGTTTGCTTTGGCAGGCTGGGACTATAGATCCATTTCAAGAATTCACCTCTGCATGGCTTCCCAGGGGTCTTTGGACCCCTTGATGTGAACTGAGATCTGCAGGAGGAAGTACAGATACAGCAAAGGATGGGCCTTGGTTCCCTTCCTTTCATCTCTCACAACTAAAACTCTATGACTTTCATTTCCTAAGGAAAACAAAATTAATTTGGAGTCTTTCAAAATCTTGGCATGTAAAATAATGCAACAGAACCCCAATTTTGGGACTGCTGTGATTGCATTCCCTAGTTAAGCACCCTAGATATCAATACTTAATGGTATTCTCTAAGCTCAGCCAGTGAAGAAAATAGGGTTGTTATCTATCAAAGCACATTTTCCTTTCTGACAAGTAAAAAGCAGCATGGGGAATGCAGGAAGGCTGAAATGAAAGCCTAAAAGAAAACTCATATAACATCTGGTGTCCTTTATCCCCTGTTGGCCTTTCATAGTATGATATGATGAGCTCGTTCTGATTTAAGACTTGATGATTTGGTTTGAAAAAACAGAAGGAGGGGGCTAGATGCAGCCGGGCTGGCAGCAAATTGGGATACAAAAATCTGCTCAAATAATTGGAAACACGACAGATTTCTTTGTAACTGATGCCACTGGCATCTTAGTTTATCCATCTCTCTCAGTTGAATTTGTAAAGTGCATTATCTTATTGGTTTTAAAGTTTCCATCTCACTTATTTGCAGGGGGAAATGTGAGCAAATCAGTCATGATGGATTGCCTAATTTTCTGGGCTGAATAAACCAGTTTTATGAGATTGTTGATTCCTAGGTTATTAGTTAACAGAAACATTGATCAATTTTTAACCTAAAAAAAGCTTATCAAGTTACTGCATTTAAAATGTTTCATTATTATTACCATAGTATTGATAATAAATATGCTAATTAAATAATTGAGAAAGGGGTTTCATAAAGGAGTTTTTCTCTGCTTTTTAAAATTTTCAAGCCAAGTGCTAACATTATCCTGAGCCACAGATGTCAGAAGATTAGTAATTACTCTACAAGAAATCATCTTTGATCAAAAAGCCTAAGGAAGGGACAGAGAAAGATCATTTCCTATGAAAATATTGGCCAATTTAATCCATTGCGAATTTCTTACTGCTTCATTTACAAGAGCCGGAAAATAAGGAGACCCAAATATTACATGGGCATATTTTTTAAATTAAATGACTCATGTAAGGTTCATTGGCTGTGGAAGTACACGTGGCAATTAACAAGGAGGAATTTTTTTTTTTTTTTGTCTTTTTACGGTTGCACCCACAACCCTGGCTAGGGGTCTAATCAGAGCTGTAGTTGATGGCCTACACCACAGTCACAGCAATGCGGGATCTGAGCCGCGTCTTCTACCTACAGCACAGCTCACTGCAATGCTGGATCCCTAACCCACTGAGCAAGGCCAGGGATCGAACCTGTGTCCTCACGGATACTGGTCATATTTGTTTCCACTGAGCCATGATGGGAAATCCAACAAGGAGGAGCTTTTATTCGCTAATGTGAACCTTTGACAAGAAGCTGGTTTCACAGATGCTCCAAATTTTAATGCTTCAGTGAAAGCATTTTCCCCCAACTTCTCTTAAATTATCAAAAATACCAGATATATTTATCAATTAAAATACTACGTACCCAGGTGATAGTTACAGATGGAAACAATAATAATAATTTGATCCTTTTTAAAAATTTGAAATATAATCATAAAAATTAAACGTCCTTTTGTTTTGTTTCTTAAAACAGAGTTACAACTATGCCGCGGTGGCTCAGGAATAATTAACATCAACCTATGCATCTTTTTTTCGACAGAGAAGATGTTCCTGTTTTTTTATTCTTTTTCCTTTTATTTTTTCCTGTCCAACTTTTTTCGTGGATGGGTTTCATCTTTGTGAATATATGTTCTTCCCAGTCAGAATCACAAGCGGAGGAAGCAGTTCCTTTACAAAAGGCAAGAAGGGAGTTAAAAACTTTCATCCGAGCAGACTTTACTATGAAATGTTATCTTTTGTTAGTTCAAAGGTTCCCAAAGATATAAATTCTTCAGAACTGCCCTGAGGTGCTGGGGATGTAAATTGAATACTTTACAATTTGTAGACTGTTCCTGCAGTCATGTGTACCTCCTCTGTGAGTGAGTGTTTGGGGATTTTTCAATTACTGGAGTCTGAAAACTCAGAGATTCTTTAGGGCAGAAAAAAAAAGATTCTTCTCAAAGTTGAGTCACTGATGTTCAAATTAGCTGCCAAAAGCACTATAATGATCTGTGTTCCAGATTTCACTAAACAGGGAAAAATGGCCCATTTTTGTCAGTGGGAAAATAACCTCCTCTAGCTGCATCCGTGACTAACTGCAGATGGGTTATGGGGTAGGGTAAAAGTGAAATAAATTGTTGATATATGCCGTATACAATAGACCAATGTTATTTCTAAAAGACTCAAATGAGCTTCTTTATATTTTTTAGAGTGAAAGCTTAAGTATGGCCTTAAGGCTTACTGTTAACAGCTTTTTAAAAAATAATGAATGAAAAATGATAAAACAGATACGTGCATTTAAAATTAGGCATACTTCAGAGTCATATAGAGTACAACCAGCTCACAATAATGGCGTGGCTGAAAATTATAATTTCTAAATTTCTATCTGATCCTCTGAATCTTTTCTTATACGTCTCTTTCTCCCATCCCCAATTTACTGGAATTGACTGGTTCGTTTCACTATTTTTTTCCTACAGTAGAGCTGGTAAGCATTAGTGAAACATAATCCCAAAAAGTCAGCAGGAAGAAAAAGTCATGAAAAATGAACAAAGACATGCCTTAACATTCATTGGTACCCTTCAGTCCCCTTGATAAGAATATACTGTGAGCGAAGGCAATCTAAAGTAGAGTAATATCTATCATGGGATTTTTAGACTAAAAGTATTACCAAGGAGTCATCTTTTTTTTTTTTTTGGCCAAATGGAGGATTTATTTCAATTAATATCTTTAAAAGGATTTATTATCATGCAATTTAAAATTCAAATATTCAAATACATGGTTCTGTATTGTTTAAAACAACCTGCTCTTCTAAGTAGGTCAGCTCTTCTCCTTGTATTGTCATTTCATGCGTGTTTTATATCCTTTATAAACGCAAACTGATTTTAAAAGAAAAAAACCCACAAATGAAGCATTCTTTAACTGTCAGAGTTAGACCTATACTCACGTAACATGCTCAAGAAGACAATCATTTAGGGCAGACTGGCTTTTATTCTACCAAAACGGAAGAGGGAATTTTCTTAAGGTTTTATTAATACACACAAACTCATAGAACCTTCCATTTATGGACCATTTTCTGATTTATTTTATTTTTTTGCTTTTTAGGGCCGCACCTGTGGCATATGGAAGTTCCCAGGCTAAGGGTCGAATTGGAGCTACAGCTGCCGACCTATACCACAGTCACAGCAACTCGGGATCCAAGCCACATTTGCAACCTACACCACAGCTCATGGCAACACAGTATCCCCCACCCACTGAGCGAGGCCAGGGATTGAATCCACATCCTCATGGTTACTAGTTGGGTTCCTTTCTGCTGAGCCTCAATGGGAACTCCCTTGATTTATTTCTTTTTTTAAGAGAAAGAGGCAGAAGATTAAAAATTAAAATGGTAAGATTAAGATGCAGTTATATTTATTTCTCTTTGAATACTTACTAAGAAGGTAGGTTAAAACCTTTTCAATTCTAGTTAACAAACATTTATTGAGAAACTACCATCCTCCAGGCAACAAAATTCATGCAGCAGCTACAAACCTAAAAAAAATCATCTTTGAACATTTCAATTCCATGAACTTTACTCTGAATAAAATATGCAAAGTAGAACTAAGATACAAATGAAGCAATAGATGCTGAGAAAAAAATGTTCAAAATATCCAGTCTTGGAAACTTGGGAAGGTTTTCCAAGGAGGAAGGGCTATTTAAGTTGAGCAATGATGAAGAAAAATAAGATAAAGCAGGGCCCAGGTTATGGTCCTCATGATAGAAAGGCTTGTATAAACTATGGTGCAGAAAGGTAGTCATATGGTGTCTGTAGGGAACAATTACCATTCAGTTACTCAGACAAACAAGTTGTAGAGTCAAAAGAAGAAAGGTTGCTGGACCAAGCAAAGGCAGTTATATAAAGCATTTTCATAAATTTTTATAAGCACTGCCTCAGTAGGTTTTAGCTCTGCACTTTCATCATAAGATTTAAGTTCTCGAGTGACCCATGGGTTGTGATTTGAGATATCACCTTTCTACACTAAATTAGTGAATGTCATCGACTTATCTTTAATTAGGTCAAACTGGCATTCTTTAATAATCGCTTTTGCTTTCTAAGTCATTCAAAACTTGTAAAGCCAATTGAACAAAAGTCAGCTTGCCAGAAGGCTATTTACTGAATAAGTGATAAACCAAATAACCAGTTCATGAAAAGGCAATTTATCAATCTCTCTGAGTGAACCATTTTGCCAAACTTTCCAAACATATCCAAGACTATAAAGATGAAGCCACCCATGAACATTAGCTTTCCAGAAATACAGCACTCTTTAAAATGAATTTTCCAAGAAAAACTGTCTTTAAAATAAGTACTTAGAAAGTACTTAGAAAGTTGGAAAAAGATGTTAAGCTTGTCAATTTTCCTTTGGGCACATGAATATTATTAAACAATAGGTGCATTTCTCCTGTTGATCAATAGTGACTTGTATATAAAGCTTGGTCTATTGACAGAATTTGGCCCAGTACTTTGTTATAATTTATCAGCTCTGCCTAAGTAGATATGTAACGATGCAAAGTCCAAAGAGCAAAATAGAAATAACAACAACAACAACAAAAAATAACAATAGCAACAACAAAAACCTGGCAGTTACTCTGCTATGAATTGGGGATATTAGAATATATCAACTTTTTGTGAGCTTGGAAACTTCTACTGAAAAATAAGATAAGCTGGCTTTTAATTGACGAAAGTTCATTAAATCAGTTTTATATTCTAACTGACCCTTTCCATCAGTACATCTACATTTACTGATTTAGCAGTTATTTTTTAAAGAAATATGTTTATATAATTGCAATATATAAATGTGTATACATTAGTTACATTAGTAAACCAGTAGTTCATTTAGTATGTTCTTAAAACGTCTTAATAACCCACTTCCTATGAGAAGAGCCGACTATGTTTTTCTCCAACTAATTTTCATTTGTTAAGGTCACAAAACATTTTCCATACTCTACAGTTTGTTCTGCAACTGGCAGGCCGTTCTGGTTTTGTTGTGAAAACATCCTGCCACGCAATGCCAGATTGCGTTAACTCTGGGCAGAGCGGTAACAGATGTGCGGAGTTGGCCTGTTCCCTGGAAATGCCAGCATCTTTCTCCCTGCTAGTTTCCTGACGACAAAGATGACACACGCAGCGGTACACTAGTGTTTCCTGGCAAGAGTCCCATTCCTTGGTTTCAGTCTCTGATCAGCCCCGGTCCCACCGCACGGTTTTCCAGTGTAACAAACAGACCGAGGTTCGCGCAAAGCTCGTTCGCACAGCGAGGCGGCTTGGGAGACTCGCAGCCAATGGAGCGCTCGCATCCTCCTCTGAGGACCAGGAGGCAGAGAGAGGAGGGGCGGAGGATGGGAGTCCGGAGAATGAAGGTCCAGGCCCGGTGATACAGACCAAAGTGGTTCCCGCCCCGGGCACTGACCGCAGCCCAGGCCGTGTTAGAGCTGCTAGGTCTCAGCCCCGCGACCCAGCCTGGGCTTCTCCCCAGCCTGCGCGAGGCATCCTGCCTCCCAGTGAAGTCAGCAGTGGGCAATGACAGAGAAAGCTCATCTATCTGTGAGGAAAGAAGCCACACTGATGGTTCCCTAGTGGACGTAATTGTGCTCATTACTGCCCATTTACATTTCATCACTCGATTATCACAAATGCCTCATTACAGCTGAAAAGGGTTTTCTGGTGAACTACTTGCTAACTATTCATTCCTCAGCTCCGATGTCACCAGACAGGCTGATTGGAAAGGGAGGGGGAGAGGGGGAGCCGAAGAGGGGCGAAGGTGAAAAAGGTCTTCTATCAGATTTGATTAAAGGCCGTGATTTAAATCGATATTTAATAAAGTGGCTGCTACCACATAACACGGGCAATTCCCCATGCAGTCAGAATCGTGATTAGGAGCCCCTCACTGCCTGCTACATAACTCAATTGGGTTTTGTGCACTGGTCTGGCACCTGTGTCCCTTAGCACTGCGCCTCCAAGGTAATAGGTTTATGAGCCGATGAACAGAGCTGATAGGTTCTAAATGGATTAACTAGGTGTCTGCAGTCTGGTGATGAATACATCAGGCAAAAGAAAAAAAAAAGAGGTCTGCATAAGCAGGCAAGTGATAGGGAGAGTTGACAGACATTGTGTGTGTCCTGAGCCCCACAGGGTAAACACTGGCTCGGTTCCTGTCATTCAAGAGCTCTGTCTCTCTCCGAGTAATGGGTGAAGATACCTGGCTGGGCTAGGCTGCTTAGCAAGCTTGCAGGTGCCAGGGAACAGGCCTGCTTCTGAAAAGGCTTCCATGGGGCTGGGCTGGCCCACCAGCTACAGCCAGCATGAGAAAGAGCCTCCAAATGGATATTTTTAATGTCCCAAGAATGACAAACAGATCGAAATTCCTGGGCTAACTTTAATTCACAGTAGCTTCCCAGAGTGTGGTGTTGAGAACGATTCTGAGGTTATATCTACATTCAAGAGAAAACTGATTAAATAGCACGGTCTACTATGGACACCACAGGGAGGCATAAGGGATGACTTCTATTCAGTTTTCGTCTGTTCATTTTGGTCTCCACCCTCCCTAGTGCCTGAAATATCTAGATGTGTATAGGTTATGGCTTCGACATGATAATGCAAATACTTGTGTACCTACATAGTTGAAAGGGATTCAAACTAAAATCCAATTTAATAATCATGTGTTCATAGAGGAAGGCATGGTGTGGATTTTATCAGGCATTTCCGCTATTCCTAAAGTCTTTTAAAAAAAGATCATAAAGCTTTTTAGTAAGGTAAAGCCAGTAAAAATGTAGAAATCAATTATATGAACTCACCCCCCAAGTCTTACCAAGCTATTAAGTTTAGAAATGATGCCATTGATGCAAAAAAGAAAAAAGCTTAAAGGTAGGATTCTAACAGAAAAAAGCAATTATTTGTATTGAGAATATATTCATAAATGATTCAGCAGATTTAGTCAGAACCTATATTGACGTAAAGAGCAGTGAATACCATGACCTTTGAGAATTATTATGGAAATAATCCTGAAAAGGTAAGCATTAAAAGAGATAAACTACCATCAATAGGGGAAGCCGATAACTGTATAATAATCTAAGAAAAACTGCTAAGGAATCTAAATTTGGTCCCAATGTCACATGAAAATAAGAATTTTATTTAAAAATTAAAAAAAATACATAATTAAGAAATGACTTGGTAGATTTGAAGGAATCTCAGGTCAGATATATTCTTACAGTGAGATATCAATGCTTTTCCAACATTTCTGAGCTCCGTTAACTGCCATCTTCATCACTGTTTTTATTTTGTAATTTTTATTTCCCATACACATGAAAATACAAATGGGTGCTAACGAAATAACGGACAGCTACAGATCTATGTCTTTTCAGTGTTCATGCAAGAGAAACTGAAGAAAGCAATAGGAACCGAAGAAAACAAGACATTCCTGGAGTTCCTGTTATGTCTCAGCAGGTTAAGAACTCCACTAGTATCCATGAGGAAACGGATTAGATCTCTGGCCTTGCTCAGTGGGTCAAAGGATACAGAGTTGCCATGAGCTGCCCTGCAGGCCTGCAGCTTGCAGCTCTGATTCGACCCCTGGCCTGGGAGCTTCCATATGCTGCAGGTGTGGCCCTAAAAAGGGGGGAAAAAAGGGATGTCTTTAGGACCTAAGTATTCAAATGTAACCAAAAAAAAAAAAAAAGCATACAAAAATAAAATAAAATTAAAATTAAAGTTAAATTGTACATGTGAGGAGAGAGAGAAGGTTGAGGAAATCTCAGAAATTCAGGTGTCATTTTTTTCTTTCTTTTTTTTTTTTAGGGCTGCACCTACAGCATATGGTGGTTCCCAGGCTAGGGGTCTAATTGGAGCTACAGCTGCTGGCCTAGGCCACAGCCACAGCAACGTCGGATCCAAGCTGCATTTGCAACCTACACCACAACTCATGGCAATGCCAGATCCTTAACCCACTGAGCAAGGCCAGGGGTTCAACCCTCAACCTCATGGTTCCTAGTGGGATTTGTTCCTGCTGCGCCACAATGGGAATTCCAGGTGTCATATTTTTTAAACATTTCACAAGAACAACAGAAGTTTCCTAAAAGTTAGGAAAGGTCATCTTAAAGTAAACTTTCTCTCTAAAAGTTGGGAAAATTACTTTAATGTAAAAAGAATTAAGATCAGCCTATACAATGTTATCTTAAGGAAAAAGAGATTAAATAGATAATAACATTCTTGTAGACAATGAATATCTTCCAGAAAGGCATGTCTGTAAAACAGAGGAAAATTATTATCAAATATTTCCCCCAAAAGAAAAAAAAATAGAAAAATAAAAATCGTTAAGAAAGTAATATGAGATATGAAATAACAGCAAAATAAGAATTAGAAAAAAGCCCCAAAATTGGGTGACAGACCTACAGAAAAAGTTTGAAATAAAAGGTGTCATTTCAGAAAGAAAGACTAACCTAGAAAGCACACAGAATGAACACACTCAACAAATAATTCCTTAAAAGATATAAAAGATAAAAGAAAAAGTATTTAAAACCAAAAAAAGAAAAAGAGATTAAGAATGGAAAGTGACACAGAAACCAGGCAATCAAAATCTCAACACATAAAATCACAATTTTGTAATTCTTAAGAAGATTCAAAACTGTATACTGAAAAGGCATAATGTGTGTATGTGGGAAAATAAATCCAGAATTATCAAAACTGACATGTATTCTGGTGAAATTTCCGGATTTGTAAAACCGTTGGGCATTAAAGACAAAAAATCACTTGAATATTCAGTAACATATGAAGAAAATCAGATTTTCATAAGATTTTCCAACAATATCAGCTTATGGCAGAAGACAAAAGAATATTAATTATAAGAGAGCCAAGAAAAGAAAATACATATGAAAGATTTAATATCTAGGCAAACTCATTTTTATACACAATGAGCACAGTTAAATTGACATTGTACGAAACTCAAACAATGACGCTCCCATGAGCTAGCTGTTCCTTGAGAATAAATTATTTTTTGTTTGTTTTTTGCTTTTTAGGGCCGCACTCATGGCATATGGAGGTTCCCAGACTAAGGGCATAATAGGAACTACAGCTGCCGGCCTACACCACAGCCACAGCAACATGGGATCTGAGCCGCGTCCGTGACCTACACCACAGCTCACAGCAATGCCGGATCCCCAATCCACTGAGTGAGACCAGGGATCGAACCCACAACCTCATGGTTCCTAATTGGATTTGTTTCCACTGCACCACAACAGGAACTCCGGGAATAAATTAGAAAATAAGCTTCAGACAACCAAAATAAATTAAAGACATCAATATGAACACTAGTTACAAGCATTAATTATGCTTACCTATAGAACTGAAACTAGAATTGAGATTTATAAGACAGAGGTTATAGTAATTAAGAGCTGTATATACATTCAGTACAACTGTGAGCAGTACAGAGATAGAAGGAGGTTTGTAGGCAAAAAATGCTTTTAGATATTTTTAGTAATCATATGATTGGTAGTATTATTGGCATCTCATTTTAAGAATGTATTATGCATTAGTATAATACTCTCGGAGTTCCTTTGTGGTGGAGCCAGTTAAGAATCCAGTGTTGCAACTGCCGTGGCTCAGGCTGCTGGTATGGTGAGGGTTTGATCCCTGGTCCCAGGAACTTCCACATGCTGCAGGCATGGCCAAAAAGAAAAAAAAAAATGAAAAAAAAAATAGAATACTATCATCTCTGGCATATTAAGAATCAATATGGTGAGGGAAGCATAGCTATAGCTTAGGCTAGAAGAGGTTAAAAAAAAAAAGCATGCTATGGTCCTGACTTCTAAGTAGAAATATCAATATGAAAATAAAACATTTTTCTCCTAAAAATAAGAAATTTATCACTCAAAATTCTAAGTGGATTTATTTTTATATATTTGCAGACACATTTTCAAATTCAAACTTGAGAATTTTGAGATGTTTCGTTCACTGAATTAGGACCATGATCCACCAACCTGGCAGCAATGCACATCGTATACCTGGGGCCCATTTCCCCGGGCTTCTTGGAGAAACTGAAACTGAGCAGGGGACCCCTGGGGCTCTTGGATGCGGATGCGCCTAACAGTATCTTTGAGTTCTTCTGCAGAATTAAAACCCCCAACCAATGGGAAGAGGATAACCACCTGATGAAGCCGTCCTCATTTCAGAGAGAAGGTCACAGCTGGATAACCTCAGAACCACAAAGGCTCATCCAGAGACCCCTGAGGCCAGATTAAAGGAACACAGGCCCTGCACACTCCCCGGATCCTTATCGGCAATTCCACCCTTGAATCATTGCTAGGAAATTCTTCACCGAATCCTCTCATGTGGGACACACAGTTTTTGAAGGCATGAGCCCGCTGTGGTCCTCTTTGCAAAGCAATAAAGGTATTCTTTCCCCTTTACCCTAAACTTCATCTCTGAGATTCAGTTCCGTGTTGGTGCACAGAGACCAGGTTCTGGCAACAAAAGGTCTGACTGCAAGTTAATGAGTATCCTAACTTGAGTACCTTATCAGTCTTTCGAGATTACGAAAAGGATGTAGGAACCTACTTAGGAAGGATCTTACTGATCAAAAATTAGACACAGGAAGTACCAATAAGAATAACAACAGCAGTAGGTAGAAACACATAATATGTGCTAAATATGGGTTCATAATCACACACACATATAGCAAACAGACACACAAAAATTCTAATGGGTCATTTGGAGGATACTAGGAAACCAGTATTTGAAAAAGAGTAAAAGAAGACATAGAATTAAGAATTTATTCTGCATTTTCGTTTACAAAGTATATCCATAATGAAACCAAAAGAAGGTGGTGTAAAGTTTCGCTTTGTAAAAGGCCCCCAGCAAAGAAAGTGTTGTCATTTAGTTATTACCATAAAAGCGAAGCATAATAAAACACCTCCTCAGATCTCCAAGTCTTAAAAGAGCAATCATTTATTCTCAATCCTCTGACCTAGGGTGGGCTCAGCTGAGTGCTCACCTTCGAGCTGCAGGTCCAGTTGGCCGTGATTGGTCTACAGATGTCCATTTGGGACCCAGGATGAAAGAAAGATGGACACTGTGATCCAGTGGAAACTTTTCCCATGGTGATGCAGAGCACAAGATGGAAAATGGAAACAGGAGGCTCTTAAATCCTAGGCATGGAACTGGCACACTGTTGACCCCATGCATATACCAGTGGCCAAAGCAAATGATGTGTCCAAGTCAAGGTCAAAGGGCAGGAAATATACTTTGCCTTTGATGCCAAGGCAAAGATATACAGTGGATACAGAGAAGGGTGACGAATTGGGGACAATACTTCAATTTTCCTTGGATGTAAATAGAATATTACTGTTTTGTCACCACGAATAAACTAAAGGATCTAGGTACTGATGTCACTACTGATTTAGATACGCTAATATCATTCTTGGTACCATAGTTTTAATAAATAAATAGGGCTAATATCAAAGACTAAACATCTCAAAAGAAATGGTGTCAACTATCCATTTACCAGACGTTGTGTTAGACTGATGATTTTGAAATTACAAATTCCTTTGAAGTGGATGTTAGGATTCTCATTTCTTCTTGAGATGTGCATCTCCGCAGACCCTAAGTGGCTCCACTTCACTTTTCCAACGCTTGGACTTCTGAGTAATTTCTTTGAAGAAAGAGCTCTCCCAAGGCAAAACATTTTTTTTTTTGTCTTTTTGCCTTTTCTAGGGCCACACCCAAGGCATATGGAGGTTCCCAGGCTAGGGGTCTAACAGGAGCTGTAGCTGCTGGACTACACCACAGTCACAGCAACGAGGGATCCGAGCCGCGTCTGCAACCTACACCACAGCTCACGGCAACGCCGGATCCTTAACACACTGAGCAAGGCCAGGGATCGAACCCACGACCTCATGGTTCCTAATCAGATTTGATAAGCACTGAGCCATGATGGGAACTCCAAGGCAAAACATTTAAAAAAATTTTTTTGAAAAGATGTTCTTCTGAGGACCTAGCAAGTGCTAGAGGTCAGGAGGTGAGGGGGGTGGGTTGGAAGAACTGGGCTTTGAAATGGAAGTAGACAGGCTTGAAAAGGCAGTTTAACTTCTACTGATACTCCAGAGAATCTTCTGAAGCCACTTTTCCCTCCAAGCATTGTTCACGGAATTTTAAGTATGACCTATAATTCTGTGAATCTCCACTGAGGTAACTCTTGAAGGCAGCACATTTGCCATTAAGCTCAACTTCTACCCTGACATCATTCACCCAATATCCTCTATCCAATGAATGCCGGCTTCCTTCAGCCCTTCACCCCAGCCAGAATCTGGGGGTGGGGATGAAGTCATCCATCTTCTTTCAGGAGGATAACAAGGCTCTTCCTTCATCTTCCTCTTGGGGCCGTCTTTTCCTCATGCTCACTGCCATCTCCCTTCTTTAGCAACCCCTCATCCTTGCTACCCGATTATTACGGTAGGCTCCAGCCTGACCCCTGCCTCTGTTTCACTCTCTCCAGCCCATTCTCTACACTGAAGACAACATATTCTTTCTCAAATGCAAATATTATCAGGGGCTCCTTGCCTTCCAGCTAAAATACAAATCTCTTCCCTGGATTACAAGGACTTTCAGGTCCTCAGGCACGCTCTCTCTTGACTTTTCGTCTTCCTTCATATGATTTTGTTTCCTGGGAATATCCTCCTTGACCCTCTTGAACTCACAGTAGAATTAGGTGGCCCAGTTGACAATCCCCATAATATATTTCCATGCACTTGTCTGATTGTGGTTAATCAATTACATCGTAATTATCTGCTGATGATGTCTTACCCCTCCTATTAAGACTTTTTAAGGAGTGAGGATCTTCAGATCAAGAACCAAATATGTTCACCTTTGCTTGCCAGCAACCCAGTAAAACACCAAACACATAATGACTACTCAGTAAATGTTTTTAATCATTGTGATTCAATGACGAAATGATTTTGTGCTATTATTTTAGTTTTCTCCTTGATTTCCAAGAACTGGCACTTTTTTCCTGAGAGAATTTCTTCTAAATTCTTGCACTATTCTTCTCGTATTCAATTCTGGAGAGACGTTATTGCAAAGCTGCCAAGAAGATGTGCACATAACTGGCCAAAATATATGTTTAGACAAAAAGTGAATTCATATTTTAATTTTTGTTTTCTAGTGTCCAAACTTGCCCTCAGTTCAGTTGAGATCAATGATTAAATATGACCGCAAAATAAATTTAAAATACTGTTCTCTATTTGTCACATTTGTTAAATGCTATCCTTTCTCACTTTTTTATGCTTTATGACTTTTAGGAAAATATGGCACTTACTCCTTTGAACATGAGAGAAGTGTTAATACAGGAAAAGAGTGCTAACTTGAAAATGCTTGACTCTACCACAACTTGACCAGGAAGGAAACTCAGAAATGAATGTCCCTTTCTGATGCTGTCTTCATTTTCTTATGTATGATGGACCCGTAGTTTTCTGGCAGTAGACCTTTGGGAAGACACCCAAACCCAGAGGCAGCACTGTCTCAGTTTCCTTTGGTGACGTCTGCCGTATTTAGAGCCAACGTGTCTGAACTGCTGTGCCGTGAATGCACAGGAACAGCAAGAGCACGAACTCTTGCCAGCACCGTGCAACTACCCTCCTGTGAGCAGAGTTGAAAGCCATAGTCAAGATGTATAGGTAAATTACAACAGATTTATTTACAGAAAGCATTTATGTTGAACTAGCAGTTTCCTAGTGTGTCAGCAATCTTCTATTGCATTTATTTGTTACTACAGTACTTGGCAAGAGTGCAATCCTATTAAAGCTGTACAATACATTACGCAAAATTGTAATCATTTTCTATTTTATAAAATAAAGAGAACTGTGAAATGTATACAATTGTGGAATCCTAACAGATTTTCGAGACAAAAAATGCATAGTCTTGGGCAAGCTAGTTCCAAAAGCACTTTTCAGTTCTTTTCTTATCTTACTTCCAATGTTTTCTCTTTAGTTGATAGGAACAATAACCTACCTATGAGACCTGACTTCATGTATCAAAATGAAAAGAAAGAAATCCCTGAAATCAAGCATTTTTCCCCTTCTTCAGAACATTGGCTCAGCTTGTATTTTCCATAAACCAACCACCTGAAAATTTATTATTTTTAAAATAACAGGCTGTTAGTATCATTCAGTGTTATGTTTTACATAATGGTATCATCTTAAAACAAGGTTAAAGTTTAAATTAAATCATTCCGTGACACTCAGTTGTTATAGTTCCACCAGCCAGTCGCTGCCTGCTCTCGCTGTGTTCTGGAGCAGGTCCTGAACAGCTGTGGCTCTGATCCACTGAAGAAAGGCCACACCCACAAGTGAACAGGGTGTCTGATCAGCGCTACTACCTCAAAATATATCAGGTCTGGCTGCTACAGCAAGCCCAGACTCCTAGATGTCAACTGAACTACAGTATTCCCTTCCATGTCCAAAAATTTGGTATATCCTACCTAGGGCAGGCTTTCTGGTTGATTTCCTGTTCCGGACAAAGCATGACCCCTCTGTAAACAACTGAATTTAGCTAATAACAAAGTATCGATATGGGTTTATAAACTGTACAAATGTACCAATGCAAGATATTAATAATAGAGAGAAAACTGGAAGTGGAGTGAAGGGGTATGTGGGAATTCTCTATACTATGAAATTTTTTCTGTAAACCTAAAGCTGCTCAGGAAAAAAAGTTCATTATTTTAATTGCCTAGGGAAAACCCTTTTCAGACAATCTCAGCAGACACTAGTAGGAGCTCCATCAGCACCTGATAAACTGCATGGGTGTGATAACACCACTGAAGGTTGGAAATGTGAACTGCCGCTAGAACCAGTCTACACAAGTACAGCAAGACCCATGTGGTGAACCTAAATAGAGTGACTGCCTGATGAAGTAAAATATTTGAGTAGGACCCAGAGTCTCCAAAACCAGAAGAAAAAGAAAAAAAAAATTAAAAACAAGTGCTGTAAAAAGAATCAAGAAAATCATCAGTTGAATGAGTTAAGATAGTCAACTGACATCAATCTTGGTATCAGTCAAATGTTGGAACTGTCTGACAAGGACTTCAGAGCAGCTGTCATAAAGAATGCTTCAACAATCAATTACAAGCTGTCTTGAAACAAATGAAAGAACAGAAAAACTCAGCAAAGAAATAGAAAGCATAAAAACTTTAGAAACTATGGAACTAAAAAATATACAAAATAGAAATAAAAAAAAATCACTAGATGGTCTAAACTGTAGAGTGGACTTCTGTAGAGAAGACAGAATTAGTGAATTTAAATACAGTTTCATGGACTTCACATAATTTAAACAGTACACATAAAATAGGAAAAAAAAAACCACAAAGCACAAGAACAGAGCCTCAGGAACCTGTGGGACAATAATGAAAGAGCCAGCATTGGTGTCAGCAGTCCCAGAAGGAGAGAAGAGAAGAAATCGAGGAGGGTTGAAAGAGTATTTGAAGAAATAGTGACTGGAAACATTTCAAATTTGGCAAAACACATAATATTCAGATCCAAGAAACTGAGCAAATTACAAACAGATAAACCCAAAGAAATCTACACAAAGACACACTGTAATTAAAGCTTTGAAGCTTCACAATGAAGAAAAACTATCTTGAAAGGCGCCAGAGGAAAATGATTCATTACCTCTAGGTCATCTAGCAAATTTCTCATCTGCAGCCATAGAGGCCAGAGAGAAGCAGGACAATTGTTTTTTCAAGCGTTGGAAAAAAAAATAACTGACAATTATAAATTTTATCTCTGAAAAAACTATTGTTCAGAAATAAAGAAGAAAGACAAAAACAAAAAGAAATTGTCTCTAACAAACTTAACCTTAAAAATTGGGTAAAATTATTCAAACAGAAAAGAAATAAGGGAAGACTTTTGCAGGATTGGGAAGAGTATAAAAGTCTGAAACAAAAATTTTTGATACTACATGATTTCTAAAACAATATTATTTAGAAAAAAAGGAGCATAAACATAACAAAATAAAAGTGAGGTGTTCATACCTTACTCAGGATAGTATAATGCTGATACCAGTAGACTTTTATAAGTCACATATGTATACAGGTGGTGCCTGACTTATGATGGTCTAACTTAATGATTTTTTTGATTTTACAGTGGTGGGAGAGCACTATGCATTCAACAGAAACAGTACTTTAAAATTTGCATGCACACACACATACAACCTTCAGGAATAGGAAATGAGTTCAACAAGCTTGTAAGAGACAAGATCCACACACAAAAATCTAGTGCATTTGTATAACAATGAATATATAGAGACCAAATTTTTTGTAAGTACAATACCATTTAAAATTTCCCCAAAGGAAGAAAAAAGGTACGTAGGTATAAACCTAACAAAACGTGCATGGTATGTACATGATGAAAATTACAAAATGCCGAGAAAGTAAATTAAAAGACCAAAATAAATGGAGTCACGTATTGTGTTCACGGACTGGAAAACTTTACATCATGAAGAAGATGCCATTTCTCCCCAAATTTATTTTTGCATTTGATGTTATTCCAAACCAAATCCAACAAGGCTTTTGGTAGAATAGGCAAGCCTATTCTAAAATTTATCTGGGAAGGCACAGATCCTAAGAATAACTACAACAATTTTGATACACGAGAATAAAGTAGGAAATACTACCCTGCTAATATTAAGGTTTACTATGTAGCAACAGTAACTGAAACAATGTAATACTGGTGGAGAAAAAAAGCCACAACTATCAATGAAACAAAGTAAAGGAAACAAAGATAAAGTTCAAATGATTTTGACAAAGGTTCAAAGAAGGAAGGATAGCCTTGAAAATGGTGCTGAAGCAACTGTATATACATAATCCAGACTAAATAAATAAAAAGCATTCTACCTAAAAGTCACATCTTATACAAAAAATTCCACTACCTTTGGATCCTCCATTCCTCGCACCCTGCTCTCTGCACTCGCTCGTTTCCACAATTGATGCCGAGTGTGTCGCTGGTGTAGGGGACTGTACTGAGTGACAGGGTTACATTTTGCAGAGGTAAAAACATCCTTTCCGCTCTTTCGGTGTTCACTTCCCAGTCATGAGGACAGGGGATGAATTAGTTAATTATATTTAATATGAGAATGCAATCACAGAGGAAAAAATAGGATCTTATGGGAACGTAAAGAAGAAACATGTAAACTAATATCAAAGTAGGCTAGAAAGACTTCTCATGGGAATTAGGGTTGACTCTGATCAAAGGATTAATAGATGCTCACCAGGCACAATGCTGTGTGTGTATGTGAGAGAAAGAGAAATTCAGAGAGAAAGAGAGAGACAGAAATATTAACTAGTCACTGATGTATTTACTACAAGAGATTTGGCTTAGATGGGCAGAATTAAAATAGATTGAAGCCATAGAAGTAAAGGTTTAATATTTTTAAATAAATTTATTTCTGAAGAAAACAAATTTATTTAATTTAGGGCTTTCCGGAGTTCCTGTTGTGGAGCAGCGGTAACGAACCCAACCAGTAACCATGAGGACATGGGTTTGATCCCTGGTCTTACTCAGTGGGTTAAGGAGCCGGTGTTGCCATGAACTGTGGTGTAGGTCACAGATGTGGCTCAGATCTGGTGTTGATGTGGTTTTAGCATAGACCGGCAGCTACAGATCCAATTCAACCCCTAGCAGAGGCTGAGTTTGAGGTCCCCATTTTGTCAAAGATTGTGGCTGGGTTCTTGCTAGAGCACAAGAAAAAATAGAATGAAATTGTCTGATCTGAAATGGTCAAATTCGAGACAAAACTGGATCTGGGGTAGGTCTCATCACAATTCAGAGGATTACTTCTTTACTTACCATGGCCAATATACCACTAGCTCTGGAGAATGAACTCCAGAGGCACCAAAACCTTTGTTTAAACATGTTATTAAAAGTATTAAATCTATTTCCAGTTCTTTTCCATTAAGGAATTTGTCCAATTATCTGGTACTATACTTTAAAAACTAGATTAAAGAAAAAACTTGTCTTTGGAATTTCTATCAGATTTTTGTTACCTCCTAAAATTCTGAGTATTTGAAAAAAAAGAAAAGACAGCAAAAAGTAAAATAAGTCAGTATGCGATTTAAATTTAAATTATAAAATCCTATTTTCATTCAGCTTCCTTCTGTGTGGCTAATTTTATATTACTGTTAATTACACAAGGAACACAACGTCCTTTTGATGTAAAAAGCAAAGCACAGTTTACTTTTTATGAGACAGTAAGTGACATAAAGCATTGTTTTATCTTTATGATCTGCAGCTAAAATGTTTAACAGCCTGGGCTCATACATTACAAAGGAAAGGAGGAAGGAAGGAGGGAGACAGGGAGGGAAGGAGGGAAGAAAGGGGACTGATGGAGGGGAAGGGAGGAGAAAGGAAGACTAGGGAGAGGAGGGAAAAAAGGAAAGAAAGGTTGAAAAACCATGAGGTTGTGCATTCAATCCCTGGCCTTGCTCAGTGGGTTAAGGATCCCGGGGTGCCATGAGCTGTGGTGTAGGTCGCAGACACAACTCGGATCTTGTGCTGCTGTGGCTGTGGTGTAGGCTGGTGGCTGTAGCTCCAATTAGACCCCTAGCCTGGAAACCTCCATATGCCATGGGTGCGGCCCTAAAAAGTAGAAAGAAAAAAAAAGAAGGAAAAACATCTATTTGAAGCATTGTAGAAGAACATGTAAATGAATGTGAGCATTGACTATTTTTGGTGGTATGCTACAAAGGACACAGAAGGCAATTATCAAGGTGTTAGGCTTCGACTCATAAAGATCTTCTGTAAACTTACATTAATTAGAAACATTAGCAACAAGTGTTTTTATCACTAAATATCTATCTTGCAAGCATTAAGACTACCAGTCTAAATGTTAAAATATTTTTTCCTGTGGCTGATTGTTCCACACCAAATAATAAATAGTATTAGCCAGACTGACCTTATTTGGTTATATTTCTTATTCTTTAATAAATTGTTATGCAAAGCAAGGTATGTGAACATCTGTTTTCCCTATTATATATATTGTTAAACACTTAGTCTGGAATGTTAAACCTCATACGGAAGAAATAACATATTAGTATTGAAGGTATTTGCAAGCTTACATGCTATGAATCATGTGTTAACATGATAATTGTTTCCACACACGTATACCTACAACCCACAACAAGAATTATTAAAATAATTGAAGGGAAACTAACCATAAACCTTTGAACTCACTTTTTAAGCAAACGTTTGTTGGATACTTGGTAAATATATCATAAGAAATAGTTAAACTTGTAGTTTTCTTTGCATGTTTATTCATGCTAATAGCTTCTTTATATTTTAAGAATCCCTCCCTAAACTCTCCATATACAATTGTGACTTTAAAATGTTTATAATTATGGTAACAAATGAAAAAAGGTAAAAAGCCACTGAATTATTAACTGGACAAAATAAAAAAAAATTATCTGTCCCAGATTCTGAAAGTTAAAAATTTAAGGTAATGAAAAACCATGAAGAAAAGGAAATCCTAGAGAGGGAATACTTTATCGAAAGGCAGAAGGCCTGGAATTTATCCCTTCGTCTCACATAACTTTTCCACTCCCCTTCCCTTACGTTACTAGAAAAACAAGGAAAGGCCTTTGGGTCACCAATAAGATGAGTTTTTAAAAAAGCAAATTAGAACATGCTAACCAATAACATATGAAGGTGCATAGCACAAGCATTCTCTGATGGAATTCAAGCCAAGGACCCTCTGGGTCCAGAATATCAGTTTTACCACAATCCATATTGTCTTTCTAAAGATATAGGCAATAGGACTCTATTAAGATTTGTGATAGTCAATAAACAAATGAGGAACAGACTTCTAAATATGAAATTATTTGATAATACAAGGGAAGCTGGACATGATTTTAAAGTCTCAACAAATACCACATTTGAAGTTCTCATTAAGTTACTGAGAGTTTTGCAGGAAGGTGTGTTTTGCTTTGTGTTTCTGTTTCTCCTCTTCTCTGGGACCAGGTCAGAGTCATAAAAACAGAAAGGCCAAGAGAAAATTTACCCTTTCCTTTTGATAATAATGACAGTTAATCTGGTCACATTATTATCTTAAAGGAAATATGAATTTGACATAATTGGGTAAATCATACTGATTTTTTTCCAAATATATTTATTTATTCCATTTAAAAAGTGAATAGTACAGTCAAGTACCTAAAATAACTGATTTTTAGAACTTTAGTTTTCCTTCCAGTTCCAAGCTGGTCTTAGGAAAATCTCTATATCACAGTGTCCTCATACCAAAGCTTTCTTTCTATCCTTTGTATTCATCAGAAAATGCCCACTTATTTTTCTTAATTCTCTTGGACAAAAAAAAAAAAAAAGTCACACAAACCGAAAGAAAAAGAGAGAAGCAGCCAGGAAATCTAAAGTGTCCTGAGAAACGTAAAGTACGAGAGAGGAATGTTACACTGTGATATTTCTGACATCCTAAGAGGTCTATAAGTGGTCAGCCAGTAGCTCAGAGCTGCCTGGGAGATTTTCAAAGTGTTCAGAACATTTTTAACTTCTTCATCATCTTTCCATTATGGCTTTGGTCCTTATGCTCACAATATAGCTGCTCTGCCTCCACATATCACAGCTTCATTTCAGAATGGAAGAAGAAAAAATAGTAATGGAGGAAAGGGGTGTGTGTGTGTGTGTGTGTGTGTGTGTGTGTGTGTGTTTTGATTCTGTCTCTTTTGCAGGAAAAAAAATTAATACTTTGCCAGAAACTCCACCCAGTTTACTCTACTCTTTCCATTTACAGCTTATCATCTGTAACTGAGTCACATGATTACTACAAGCTGCAAGGATACAGTAAGTATTTTTAACAGGATGAAGTAAACGTTCTGAAGATAACGGAGGAAGACGGAGTGGACGTGGAGAGGAAGATATCAGTGTCCACCCCCAGGGATGAGACTTTTGGCATTTTCATCTGCCAGCACTCTAAGTCTTTGGGAAAGGTAAGTTAGAGGAAGAAAAAGATGGCTGAATGAAGAAATGAATGAATGAATTCAATGTTCTTGAGAACAGGGGATATTATTACTGTTTATAACTGTCCCATTATCTAGCAGAGTTTCCAGATCAACAGAGGCTCTGGGCACTTGTTTTAAGTACCGAACTTTAGAAAAGTGAATGCTCTTCTAAACACAGCACATAACAATCCACTCTTGTAATCTTCTGGATTTAAAGTTCAAGGTCAAATCTCTGCTTGAAGACAGAGACTCATATGGAAGGAGAGTCTGAGTTTCTTTAAAAATACTAATGCCAGGAGTTTCCGTTGCGGTGCAGCGAAAACGAATCTGACTAGTATCCATAAGGATGCAGGTTTGATCCCTGGCCTCGCTCAGTGGGTCGGGGATCTGATGTTCCTGTGAGCTGTGGTGCAGGGCACAGACCCGGCTTTGGATCCTGCTTTGCTGAGACTGTGGTGTGGGCCGGCAGCTACAACTCTGATTTGACCCCAAGCCTGGGAACTTCCACATGTCATAGATGCAGCCCTAAAAAAGGAAAAATTAAATAAAATAAAAAATAAAAATTTTCATGTCATAAAAACACATATGCACACAATTTCATGTGGGAAAATTTGGCTTGTACATAGTTTGCGATGACGCGGAGGGATAGATTTATGAAATTTTTAAATCTCTACCTTTTTAAGGCAAATTTAGCAGTGACATAAAACATTAATATTAATTTATTATTTATTTTAATTTATTATTTTGAGTCCCAGAGTGTTTTCGGTAATATCTCTTACTAATTTCCTACCCCTTCTTTTTCCTATACCACATACTGGCTCAAAAAAATCTGAATTCTGTATTTTTTTCATATTTTAATGATTATTTTTATAAATGCCTTTGATAAGCAATAAGAAATCTTAGTGTTATTTATTAAAACATGGCATAAAACCCATAGCATATTGATAAATATTGATTACTCATGTGAAATTCAGCATCTTTTTGCCTTCTATAAATTTGCTATGATCATAGGAAATACATATCAATAAAATTATCACATTTTCCTAACCTTTACAGTGACTACTTTTATAAAGTATTACATAGCTCAGGATATACTCATTAATATGAAGGATGTTGACATGTGGCACATTTATATTTTTTCATATTTTAGACTTAAAAATAGTCTGAAATAGTGAATTTAAATATCTTGAATAAATATTTAATTTCAGTCATCTACAGTGCAGAATGCAAGTGATGGTAACATAAACATCATGGTCTTAGAAAGGTTATACCTAGGAAATGATTGCTTGTTGTATTCCTCAAAAATTAGTTTACTCCAGCTTCTAGCAAGCTGCAGCAACTTCACATCTAATCAAAGATTCATCATCAATGACCTAGAAACTATGTCTAGTGAGTTCCCGTGGCTGTTATCTAACCATTGATTAGATCATTTTAGAAGGCTTGGTCCTCTTCTCCCTAATCCCCAAAATACAGTAACCTCAGCAGTGATGTCAGGCATTAATATGCATCATGCTGAGAGTATAACATTTCACATAAAGAAGAAGCTCAAAAAACACTTTTTTCCCTAGCTTTTCCGTTCTTCAGATGGAAATATGAAATTCATAAAGTTGAACAATTTATCAAAGGACCTTCTGAATTGGGGATGAGCCAAAAGATCCACTCTCATGAGCTTTTCTCTACACTCCACCTCCGCACTAACCACAGACCGTCGCCAAGTCTCAGAACCTGGGAGTTGAGAAAGTTATCAGAGTCATCCGTTTCAGAGCTTCTCAACCAAAATTAGGCAGCTGGCAGACCTCAAAACCAAGAGTGTCTCTTCATCCACAAGGGTGAGGTTTGTGGCCCCCAGATCCTGTGGCACACGTCGGCGGATTCCTCCGTCAGCTGTACACGCTGAACACGTACGATAAGAACATCTACCGTGTGCACAGCGGAAAAGTCACAGGGAAGTATCAGCCTATCTCAACATACCTCTCAAGGCAGAATCCCCTTCATCTCATCTCCAAATGGTGACCATTCATTCCTCTTGGCCATATCTTTTCAACAGAAAAGTGGCATGAATGGTGCAGGGTTAACTGCAGACACATTATCCAGGTCCCTGACTTTGGCCAAGATCACTCCACATCTTCTCCATAAGGGGAAGGCTGTGGTACACCAGTGTGCAAATGTTTACTCGATCTCATTAACAGACCCTATGTAATTTAACTAACTCGAGAGACAACCCTAGACCCGTGCCAAGCTCCTTAAGGTGAACCTTAGCCTAGAATTTAAAAAAGCAGTATCAGGCAGCACAATGGAAAGTGCTACTTTAAAGAATTAGGGCAATCCACTTGCTGCCCATTGTCGTCAGTGCATCTTCTAGGTTACAGTTTAGTGACTCTTGGCTGATGCGATCTGGATAAAGGGGGACAGACATCATCATGGACTGGAAAAACAACTCCAGTGGCAAGCTGTCCTGATGGTGGCTCATTTCAATTTATAAAAGTGAGTACCGGCACTTTAAGTACTAGTGTGGTTAAGCTACTTTCATAAAATTTAAAATTACATCCTGGAGTTCCCTGATGGCTCAGCGGGTAAGGATTCCTGGCCTGGGAACTTCCACATACCTCAGGCATGGCCAAAACAAAACCAAAACACGACAAAAATAAATAAATAAATAAATAAATAAAATTAAGTCCTGTGCTCATGATTATGGGGAAAGAACAATTCACATGTGTTCCTGTACACTTCAGCTGGCTTTCGCTGCAAAATAAGGCACCTCAAGACCCCTAGTGGCACACAACAGTAGGCGTCACAGCGGGGGCTAGACAACTCTGCTGACCCAGGCTGCGCCCTTCGTAGTTCAGGGTTGGCTCATCTCAGAGAGCTGGGGAGACTGGGGCAGTGTGGTCAGCCCTTTTGGCCTCTCTAGCCAGGGCAGGCACTCAAGGCAATGGCCAGCTCGTGCGCGGCCAAGCCCAACTGTGCACGCCCTGTTCGATCCTCTGTGTGCACTGTGTTTGCTAAGAGTCTTGAGGCTAAAGAAGCTGTGCTGCCGAGGCCAGAGTTAGAGGACTAAGAGTCTTGAGGCTAAAGAAGCTGTGCTGCCGAGGCCAGAGTTAGAGGACTAAGAGTCTTGAGGCTAAAGAAGCTGTGCTGCCGAGGCCAGAGTTAGAGGACTAAGAGTCTTGAGGCTAAAGAAGCTGTGCTGCCGAGGCCAGAGTTAGAGGAGGTGGGCCCTTCAAACTGACAGACCAAAAGGTAGGGATTTAAGAAGAGGTTAAAAATTGAGGCCAATTTTCCAATTTACTGAAAAATGTGGGTTTCTAAATCAAAACAATTCTGTAGAAAAAATATCTCTGATGTTTCTTTTACAAGGGCACAATGAAATGACAAACTTCAAACACACACCTAATACGTTTGCTTTACTTGTAAAAACACTATACTTCTCTTTGGCCTCGAGACTCATATAATCACTTTTAGTACCCTGTGCCTGAGTTGCCAAGAAATGCAAGGTTTTTTAAATATGCATTCAAGAAGGCTTTTTTCCCACAAAACCTATTTTTGCATACTTCTTTTCTTACTTTAATGTGAATTTGAGCTTCTATTTTTAACCACATAACCTTATCTCTTTTATTTTATGCGCATGGATTCAAATCATTCAACAAAGCAGGCAGATTATATTTCGTAAATAAAGAATGCACCGAGTTTCTTACTGACATCAGACTCCTAGTTCAATAACTAGAATGGAGGGTTTACACAGGAATTCAACTGACAGAACAGCACTATCCTCAAACTCCACTGTACTTATACAGTTCATTTCCCTTTTGATCCAAATGGCAACCATCCGGGCATGTTCTGGATTCGAGAATTTTTACATTTTAAAATTTTTCATCTGGCTGAGGGAGAATCAAAGTTATACGTTTCACAGACGGCCTGCAAAACTCTTCTGTAATATTGAGCTACGTTACGTGAGGAAATGTAGACATGCTGAGGCCAAGTGATTTACTCCATCGCACGACTAATCGATAGCAGGGTAAGGAGGAGGCCACGGTCCCAGCACACATTAGGCAAGTGAAGCCTTATTAAACAGCGTGGACTTGAGCATGTCCCACACTCAGCCCGGAGTATTGAAACTGGACCACCGTCTCACACAGGTGGAAATGTGTGTACAAGGTCTGTTAAACATGATATATTCCTAAAGTACTGCAATTACTGAAACACCTGTGGCATAGAACGCACTATTCTTGGGGGAAAATGTGTAGCTCATTCAAACAGTGTGCCCCACATTTCACTGCCTTTACTTGCGGTTATATGACCTAGTGATTCCATGTTAGGAAAAGTCCCAAGAACTATTTCTTAATTAGAATGACTCTGGGGTGTGACTGTGTTGATTTGTGGGCTGTGTTTGCTTTTTTTTTTTTCTTAGAATTTTGCTAGTTTTTGGTAGCTGGTTATGAAAAAAAATGTGTTTCCACTGTCTGTGTGTTTGTCAGCTCTGGGAAAGCCATCTGCCTAAGTTATCAATGGGTGGAAAATACTCCCACATTGAAATAGGATTCAATGTCCACTTCGAATCTGGAAACTTCCCACCTAAATCCTTTGGATCCATAATACACCGCAGGCTTACGGTGCCCAACAGGTGGAAGTGGGTTTGACAGAGGGATTGAGAAGGCAGTTCTCTTTCCATGGCACACTCAGCCTTGGGGACCCTAGCGCCTGTGTTTATACAGTTAGATAAGTTCAATCCCTGATTGTTTCTGAGGGATAAAAGAGTAAGCGGGGAAAATATAAATAAAGAGCGTGGTGACATTACAAAGGTGAGAAGAAATAATTCTTTCAGGTCAATCTTCTGGTCAAAGATGAAAAAAAGCTTTATGACTCTATTTTTCATAGGTTTAATGGTAGTTTACAGATTTTCAGGATTCTGTTGTTTCACTTATATTTCCTGGATGAATGGTGTATTTATAATGCGTCTAACTACATGCAATAACAAGAGATGAGAGCATATGGCTTGTGAACAAAGTTGGAAATTTTCTTTAGCAGCTGACAGAATTCCCTGATGCTGGGCCTTTACTGTATCCTTTACTCTACCCAGCAGAGAAACGAGCACAGCCAGTGTGTAAAGCATACCTAGAAGCATAAATTATTAGGCTGGAAAATTTTTAAAGATAATGTTGAACAGTAACGGCCCAGCCCTGGCTCCCAACCCCCAGTAATATGAAAAACCTTAGAAAAATTAATAAACTTACTCCAAACAAGAAATGATGTGCTCTAACCCCAAAAGTATCTAGACCAGCTAAATTTTGAATCTAGGTTTCCTGATTTCAGAGTCCACTTCTTTTTTATCATTTCCTTTCATTCCATTGATTTTTTTTTAATTCATGGTTTAGATCAATGCACTTCTTCTAAACTTGAGCATTATGTGTATTTGTTTCCTCTCTTCTTCCTCTTTCAAGAATATTTTGAGGACCTTAAAATATCTTAAAGCTACAACTATGATTAAAGACTAGTTTAAAATCTGTGTTCCTAACTCTTCATGTATGAAATTAAATATTAAATATATAAAGACATTAAATTTTCTTTTCCACCTTTCTAGTTTAACCTGGAGTGGATATCTTTTTTCTTTCTTTGGTGAATGTCAATTATGCTGATACTCCACTTTACACTTTTACTACAGACGTAAACTTCTTTAAAATTCTTAAATATTCACAGCATTGTTTATAATTATATCGTAATTATACCACATGAGGTGTGACCTAGTGACATTTCCTTCTTAGCTCTGAGACTTGTCCATGCTTATATATTTAATACTAGCTGATGACTTTTACTCCTGTATGTTATTCTGTCATACACAGTTCACTTCAGTATCCACTTCCCTACTGCACGTGTGATGATTTAACATTTTCTCAAGAATGCATGGCTTAAGCAATATTTGTTGAATAGTCCATCCATTCCTCACTGATTTGCAATGGACTCTTGTCATTCATGGCCTCTTGCATTTATGCGTGATTTTCTTCCTGGATTTCTATTCTGCTCCAGTGTTTTACATGTGTATTTACCATATCATCTCAATCATTGATATTAGATCTTGATATCTAGTGGGACATTTTCCTTTACCCTCTTATTCTGGGCCATCATGACCGTATTGCTCTTCTATAGGAAAGTCTGCAATTTTCAACGTGCACTCCTCCCCCAAATTTGGGTTTTGATTGAAATTTACATTGGTTTTACAAATTAAGTAAAACTGTCATGTTTCCACTAGGGAGTGTTTTCCTCCATGAATATGGTATATTTTTTCAGTTAGGTCTTATTTAATATATATCAATAAAGTTTTAAATTTTCAACCCAAAAATATTTTGTTGGACATGTTTCCTTATTTTTGTCATTTGTAAATTAGATCATTTAAAAAATTTTATTTTAACCTTTACTGAATTTTAGAAATCAACTTGATATTTTTGATATTCATTTTATTCATAAGCCTTGCTAATAGCATGAGACCTACATTTGGGAAGTTATTACATAAATATAATATTTAAATCATTGGGTTTGGTATTCGTTAGGGTGAGAGCACAGGAGTAGAGAAGGAGGAACTCTTAAGAAATCAGACAGAGGAGGGACCTGGTTGGTCATTTATGAGGAAGAGTACAAGAGAGTAGCATCACATGGCCAAACATGAGAGCGTTTCAAGTAAGAAATGGTCAACAATGCTACTAAATAGTCAAGTAAAATGAAGGCTGGTAATTTGATAGAAAGGAATGGGGCAGAAGTCATACAAAAAAAATACTGGCAAATGAATAGGAAATTAGGAAACAGTATTGCATGTAAATAGTTTCTTTGAGAAGTTTAACAGTGAACAACAACAGAAAATATGAAAGTTTCTATGCTTAAAAACTTGGTATAGTATCACGAATTTCTTGAAAATTCTTTAGCTCAAAAATCTGCGCTTGTGTGTAGACAATTGTATTATCTTCAAATAATTACAAAAATTTTATTAAATTCTCATTTACTAGAGGCTCATTAGGAATTACAAAAGATAATATGCAAGGAAGAAGGAAACAGCTGAGAACAGTGCAATGAAACAATGGTTATGAAATCTGAAGACCCACTGAGCAGGTCAGGTCCCAGGCAGCCAGTGGACCCAGGATGTGGAACATGTGCTCACGACACATTCGTCAGTGATGGACATGCGGATGTCTTCAAGTGTCACTGGGATTTAATCTCTGGGGTGCCAGGTTCCTTTTCTATTTGTCTTAATGTGCTCTTGCTGAGCTGGGAAAATGCTAGTCATCAGGGATAGATGAGGAAGAAAAAAAATTATTCAATTATATTGTTCAGGATTTTTACAATTTACGTTTCAAATTTTTAATGTGATCTTTTGGGTTTCTAGGATTTGTTCTTTGTTTTTGCAACAAAAAAATATATAGGAAAATACGCAAATACTGCTTAGCTAGTTCACCAACATCTGAAGCTTTCTTTCTTTTTTTCACTATTACATTGAATTAAGAGCTATGTTACATTAGCACTCCAATTCAACATCACAAGAAGACAAGAAATGAGCCACCGTTATATCCATGATCTAAGTGAAAGGTTGTGGTAGGAGAGAGGAAAGCAGCAGTTAACCGAAGAAGCTATGGACCAACCTGCCTGAATTCAAACCCTGACTCTTCCACCTGCTTGACACTGGGCAATTTATCTCATCTCTGTGAGCCTCAATTTCCTCATCTGAAAATGGGGATGATAGTAGTGGCTATCTCCTGAGTTATGTGATTATAATGATTTAAGGAGTTCATGGCTGTAAAGAGCTTATAGCATTGCCTGCCATGTAACAAGCACTCAGTAAATGAAGTGAATAATTATTAACTACTATAAAGAATGAAATCAGAACCAAATGTTGCTCTCAGAGTTTTCTGGTGATGCCAGGATCCTAGCAGGGAAGTAAGCAAGATGAGAGAGTAAGTACATGGTCTACACTTTTTACAACACACTGTAATCTATCATCCTCTTACCATCATTAAACTTAAAAATTTTTAAAAAGGTTCCTTCTTTACTTTATATCCTAGATCTTAACAGAGAAGCTGCAACACCACTGGTTGTGTGTGTGTGTGTGTGTGTGAGAGAGAGAGAGAGAGAGAGAGAGAAAGAGAGAGAGAGAGAGAGAGGGAGAGATTCAGACATAAGTAGCACAGCAGGTGAGGAATAATCACTGCTGAGCCTTGTAGATTATGGTGAGAACACATTCAGCTGTCTCTGCCAGCAGTCTTATTGGCTAGAATCTGTGTTTCATGACCTCATTCTGTTTGGTGGCCTGCTTATTTCTTATTTGATCAAAAAAGGGCCTCTATTAATGCATATGTGTTGTTTACTGTCTTTTGACATAAAAACTATTAAAAAAGAATTAGCTCCTGCTCCGCACTAATTTACAGAGAATAACCTGGAGTACTTTTAATGCAGGCAATTGCTTTAAAAGAATTCAAAAATATTATAAAATTAATTCTTTTTCTATGTAGTATTGGTCATTATTTCAGCACTCAAACTTCAAGAATTTTTGTGATGCTAAGTCTAGGAAATGAAAATCTGAGTATTCAAATGAACCACATTTCAAGGTAGATTACATGCATTATATTCAACACTACCAACGTACTTAAAAAATAAATCAGTAGTTTTGCATGATTATATTGTACACTGTAACTGCACTGAAGGTGGAAAAAATAGAACGAAATTGCTTTAGGGGTAAGAGTTGGCTATTTTTATGGGCAGTGCATGAATTTTGAAAGTTCTTTTGTACCTTGAGTGTCGCTCTCCAAAGTATAGAAATTAATACAATTTCTAGGGAAATTTGAATAATAGGGAAATTACATCCACACACATTTTACTGTTAAAATTTTAAATAATTTTAAGCAAAATAATGTTCTAATTTTAATAAAATCTGTAACCACTAAGCTCAAAGAAGTACCATGTCTGTGCCAATACTGACTACTTCTACCTCTACAAGCAGAGTGCTACAGTTCTTTAGCCAGTTAACATGCAAGATAAATCCATTGCTACAATTAACAATTTTCTTCATATATCAAAAGAAAAAATGTAAAACAACAAACACCTATAATCAAGGGTAGTTTCAGAGTCTTAAATTTTCTCGGAATAAATGATATTTACTAGTTTTTAATGCTACGAGTGCACAATAGAATTTAGTGCATTTATTATTTAAAGTCAACAAAATGTATATTTTGATTAGCAAATTTAATGCACTCTTTTGTCTCTGCAGAAAAGCAATTATGACTGCTTATTCTTTATTCACAAAAAGGCTGCTTCAAAATTTCAAAGTGTTATTTTTTTAAGCTGTTGGAAATTGTTTTCCATTTTCACCTTTATTGTTAAAGGTTTGAATAATTTGTTTTCAACATCTTTACTGAATGTGTTTCATCTTGAATGTTTTCTATCAAATTCACATGGAGATGCTAAGGTACAAAATAAACTTAGTAATTCTGCACAATTCTCCAACTATTCTAGATTTAGAGTATAAAACCTTTAATGGTGTAGTACAAAATTCCAAAAAGCAATGAATAAATACTAATGTTTTCCTAATTAATTCTAGTTCTGTTCAAACACCTTTTCAAAGCTAAAATAACATTAAAAATAGAAGCTTTAAACAGAAAGATCAAGACAGTTTTGTTACATCCTTTTGATAGGGATGATTTTTGGCTGCTCTAATGAAGCTCTCGCAGTGGCTTAAACAAAACAGGAAAGTTCCCCTTTCCTGTGGGACAGCCTAAGAGTGAGTAACCTAACACTGACATGGAGGTGTCACGGTGTTTCCCAGCTGGGCCCTTTCTGTTATTCACTCTGCCACCCTCAATGCATGGTTTTAACCTCCTCTAAGATGCCTGCTCAAGGTCCCATCACTGCATTGCATCATCTGAAGATGAGAAAGACGGCATATGCATATGGTAATTGCATTCCATAGGCTAGACTTGATCCTATGGCTCTTTCTTGGTCCTGCTATGACTGTGGCAAACATATGGTCTTTATACTAAGCATCCAAGTGTCCCACAGAACACAGGGCTTCATTACCAAGGGAAGAATGTGAAACTGGATTGGCGGACAACTGGCTATCTCACCACAGTACATTAAAAAATTGTGGATCCAGAGTATCTATTTTATCTAGCCTATAGAAAAAGAAATAAATTTGTTGTATTTCTACTGAACTTGAATGACAATTTTAGACTCAACATCTGTATGCTTAGTAGCTAAGCATTAGGCATTTGAACTTCTCAAATACATTTTCCATTCTTCAAGAATACATTTCTAGATTAACCTTGTTTTTAGTTTTGAATACACTGTAGTTGTTTGGTTTTTTTTTTTTCTAGTTTTACCCTCTTTCTGTATGAGTGGAACATTAAGTATTCAATAAAATAAATCATAGATAATAGATGTTAATAACATCATAATGCTCTAGCTATACCCTATAATTCGCTCTTATTTAAACACCACACGAAAGTACATTATGCAAGACTAGAACCATGTGTTAAGCAATATATACAGGATTTTACTTCAGAGGGATATAGAAAACTCGGAGACAATCCAAAATAGTATAAAAATAGTATATATTGCTTAACACACTTAAACCATGTGTTAAGCAATATATGCAGAATTTTACTTCAGAGGGATATAGAAAACTCGGAGACAATCCAAAATAGTTTAAAGAACTGGGAAATGGCCCCTCTAATGAAGGTAGAAGAACTGGAAAGTTTTAGCAGTAAAGACAGAAATGAGTAGATGGTTTAATAACAGTATTTACACCTATGAGACATCTTTTTTTTAAAAACGAAAACCAGGTGACATTGGCTCTTGGTTTCAAATAAGAAAAGAATAAAAAAGACTAAAATAAAATTCAGACTCACAGGATCAGGACTATATAGATCAATGAATACCAAATTTTTCCTAGAGGTCATGTAATTCAGTCAGGAAAACAAAGACTTTAACACCAGAAAGACACGTAATAAAATATACAACACCAAAAGACTTCAAAGTCTTTGGGTTAGGTAGGATGAATACCCAGAGGAAGGTTCTGTAGCAGATATACTGATGCCTCATTAGATCTTCATGTTTGCAATAATTGCCAGGAAACCCCGTAGATGCTTTTGAAATGGAAACACACTTCCAAGTTTAGAATCCTTTAGATTCAGTCTTATTAAAGAAAGAGGAATACACTGAGAAAGGGAACTTTATATTTTGATGAAAACTCTAACCAGTATTTTTTTTAATGAGATGTTTTTGTAACATGGTGATGAATCAAAATGAAATATTCTCTGGGGCTGAAGCTTTGACCATTTCTTTCTCACTTGGATATGGATAGCCTATGGCAAAAAACCTACTGGAAAGAAGTGACTGCACCCATGGTTTTGTCCTTACTCCAACTCATTTTGTTGTTCATTGCTCAGTTTACACATGTTTTAAAATACTTAGGGACTAGACAGGCAGAAAGAACAAGGGCTCAATGTTGCATTCAGGCTTTGTTGGCTCCACTAACTTGCAGTGCTACCTCAGGCTCCTTCAACACTTCTATGTCTTAGTTTCCTCAGCTTTAAGTGGAGATAAGAAAGCTAACTTACACAGACAGGTGTCAAGTGGATCAAATAAATCACTATTTTAAGGGCACATTTTAATGCTACAATTAGTCTGTTGGTTCTCACTGATCATTGCATCCTATAAAATACACCCACACTCTCCTTATACACCTCTATTAAAAACAGTACTTAGTTTACTAACATTTAAGATTTTGGGATGCACAGAGACTGTGTGTAAATGAAAAGTCCAGCCCCCTTTGCAATTCTGCAACTCTTCTATAAATTAATTTTGTGATCTGCCATATTCTCATGTTTTCAGCAAAGGTCAAGTGTGTAATATAAGGTCATAAAGGTAGAATGCAAGACACACTAATTGATTCCCAATGATAAACTTAAACTTGAAAATTACTATGCATCCAACCTAAACCAGCACGTTGTTCACACCGTCTCATAAATCAGTGGTGACACAGTGTGTGGGGGAGATGTTAAAGCTCACGGTCGGATCACAAGTGTAAACCTGCAGTGAGAATTCGGTGAACCAAACTCCAACAGAGGATATTTAGGTTAATCTCTTTAAAACGTGGTGAATTTTTAAAATAAGCAAATTTCTAATTTAATCCGGCCAACTGTGTCCCTTCGCCTGGTCTGCTACTTTTGCTCTCTACTTCATCACAATAAATGTTTTTTCAGTAAAAAATTAGATGGTTCATCATTGCATTACACAAGATGACTAGAAGTTATTCTGTCCAAATAAACGTAAGCATGCTCGGCATTTAATACTTAACATATTTTCAAGGTGCTTTCAAAAGTTGTTAATCTCATAAATTTAAAAATTTCTGAGAGGGAGTAATGTTTTCAGTGTTTCTTCATATGATATTAGTAATAAAATTGTTAAAGGTAGTCGTATTGCTACTTTCAGCTATGTCCAGCCTTTATTATTTCTTCTCTTTTAATCTTTTCATTTATCTAAAATATATAATTCAACTACAAGTTAGATTAAAACTTTCCTCAAGAAATCTACATAAAAATGCACTTTAACTAAGTACAGCCCCGCTTGGAATATGAAGAAGTACCATGTCAACTTCGAGGTTAAAAAACTTTAACTACAATTTTAAACTAAACTTTATTCTTCTAGGATCACTAGAATATTACATATGACAATCTTTAATTTAATTTCTATATTTTTTGGCCCTGCTTGAAGCACACAGAAGTTCCCACATCGGGGATCAAACCCATGCCACAGTAGCCACCCTACCCATAGCAGCAACAATGCTGGATCCTTAAACTGCTGGGTCGCCAGCAAACTCTGACAATCTTTTATACAAATAAACTTTGAATAGAAATCTTGCACCTGAAACATCATATAAAATTTTTAGTGACTGCATCAAAATGGAAAGAGCCAGTCTGTCCCCAAACCCCAAATTATTTCCCTCATTTATTCATTTCTTTGAAAATATTAATATTATTGTTGATATTATTAAATAGCAAGTATTAAATATATTTTTTTCTTAGTAGTAATGTGTGGAAGTATTCGCAAATGTATTTACATGAAATTTCTACTAAAACAGGTGCTTGTTAAAGCGGGAATTGTTAATACCAAATATAGAGCCAAAACTTGTTTTGACAAAAATGTTCTCAAACAAAAATGAACATAGTTAAATAATATATATTTTTAATAGGAAAACAGCATTATTATTTAGAAGATACTTGTCAATGTAGAGATAAGCCTAGAACGCATTTTTAACATATGCTTTTCTATAAATCATTTTAAGGACATGCCATCATCTACACAAAAAACTAAGGGACACTGAAATGCCACGGTCCTAAAGCAGAAGTCCCCTTCACCCTCTCCATTTTCCCATAGCTTCCTGATTGGAGAGATCACCATTTGGTCAACAAGCCATAGCCATCATTTTTAGAATCACAGTCTCAGAGTTGTAATCTATTTTGAGGAACATCAGGTGTAAGCTTACCATTTTATTTATCTTTTTCAGTTTCATTGAGATATAACTGACATACAACACTGTCTACACTGAAGGTATATCACACAATGACTTGATTGTGAAAGGATCACCACAATAAATTCAGTTAACATTTATCTTCTGATATAGTTACATAGTTCTATAGTTTATAGAAAAAAACATTGTTTTCCTTGTGATGAGAACTTTTAGGATCTACTCTCTTGGCAGCTTTCAGCTCTATCCACGGCTGTGTATACTGAGCTTACCATTTTAGATGTGAAGAAAGGCAGCCTCAGGGAGGTTAATCCGGAAGTAGACCATCCAACCACTGTTTTTTTCACTTCCATTCAGACCATCACCCTTTGTGAGTTTGGTTATGCTCTCTTTTTTTCCAAGGGCGACTCTATGCTTTCCTGGTCTAGGCTCAAAGTTTTGTCATTCACAGTTGAAGACAGTGGAAGGATTCTTTCCCTTAACTATTCTCATGACTGGTATAGTTTCGGAATGGTGATATCGCATATAAGAGACAGTACCAACCGCAAACTGCCTTAGCAATGAAATTTCCAGTGAGAATACTGGAAATTCCAATAAAATATTCTTACTATACTTGTCATTATAACATAATAAAAGTTATAGAGTGACATCAGAAAAGTTACAGGTATATTTTAACTTACAATTAGTGAGTAATTGTATTCTAACATATAACTGCTTGTAACGTGAAAAATATGTTTCAAACTGCCCTATCTCATCTTTCACAACTGTGATATAATTTACTGTTACTGTTGCCAGGAGATTTCCCACAAATTAGGTTACTCATCCATAAATATATAATCCATTCACACTGAAAAAGAAACTATATTAAACTGTACTTCAGGAATGCTACTCTGAAATTTAAATACAAAATTAATTTCAGTTAGTTTAATGTCCATGCTTGGTCAGCATTTATTTTAGTACATAGGTCTCTGTTACAAGTTACATGTAGGTCAAGAGCATATGGTCCGGTGGTGGAAAACCAGCTGAGCCATTTCCTAGCAGTGTGTCATTTGATAAGTTCTCAACCTCTTTGAGCCTGGATTTTAATAGCTGGGTTTTAGAAGCATCATAACTAATGTACATAAAGTGTAATTTATGTAATATTTGTAATTAGTAATAAGCTTATGCCTGATGTTTCATAATGCTTAATAAATAGGCATTAGTTATCAATGTCACAGTTTTAGCAATAACATAACCACATGAACAATACCCATTATCTGACAAGATCATTTACAGTAAGAAAATATATAGGTAAAATGTGGAAAACATGTTAGACATTAAAAAAAAAAAAACCTTCTTGGAGTTCCAGTTGTGGCTCAGCGGTAATGAACCCAACTAATATCCATGAGGATGTGGGTTCGATCCCTCACCTGCTCAGTGGCTTAAGGGATCTGGCGTTGCCCTGAGCTGTGGTGTAGGTTGCAGACATGGCTCAGATCTTGCATTGCTGTGGCTGTGGTGTAGGCCGGCAGTTGCAGCTCCAATTCTACCCCTAGCCTGGGAACTTCCATATGCTGCATGTGCAGCTCTAAAAAGAAAAAAAAAAACCTTCTGTACTCATGAAGTTACATAATTAAAAGATTATTCAGACAAGAGGCTAAAATATTTCACAATTCTTTACAAGTAAATTAATGATTTTTTTAAGTTGAAGATATCTGTTTCCTGCTGTACAAGTCATCAGACACAACAGAAATGAAAAACTAAAGAAACTGGATTTGATTCATATACTTTACTATAATATATATTGCACTTCAATATATATTAACTCTTTAAAACAACTAGAGCATGGCCTTGTTAACCTAGAGTCCACTTACACTTTATCATTTATGATATTTTATATATATATGAATTCATTTTAGGTCACAGTGGCATATATAACTTATGACATATAAAACTTACATTTTTTCATTTATGAACATTTAGGGTCTCAATTACTTTCAAGCAGTAGTGTTCTTTTGTTCAGATATTCTTAAGAGATATAAGGCCAGTATCTATGTTGGACGATTTCCATAGACACTTTAGCAAGCTCTGGGGATTCTTGTCTGAAAACCAAATACAGTAAGTTAAACTGGTCTTACAGCCAGTACAAGAAGAGAATCAGAGGTTCTTCACCCACTCTGTTTTTGCTCATCCACTGAAGATCAATAACGCATCTACCATATATCATACTCAAGGAGCTGGCATGAGGAATTGTTCTTTTCGTTTACGAAACATCACCCCCACCCACCCAGTTTGAGGAAAGGAGGTGTGAGGAAGCAGGGTTTTTTAAGCCCACAATTAAATGCCACACTGTTAATATAGAATACTATCATGTACTTCATGTTAGCAAGCATTACTAAGTAAAAAAGTATGAAGAGCATTATAAAATCCATGTTTAAATTTATCGTTATTTCAATGAGGATCTCTCTTTTGAAAGTTACACTTTTCAAAGGATCTAAATCTCCTGTCACAGGTCCTGACAATTATCACAGTTTTGAATTTGTGAAGGTCAAGGATGCTGAGGCCAACAGAAACTGACAATCTATAAATGCGAGTCTCATAATCTTCTCCCTTTGCATTCAGAGGTTTTGCCCAAAGTATTTCCACTAAGAACAGGGACCTGGAGTTATACAGGCCTAAAGGAAGAAATAGAACCTGAAAGTCTCAAGGATTATCTTTCCAGCTTCATCATTCGCTGTAAGGTCTTGGGCAAGTCATTTTAACTTTTCAGCACTTCTACTCTCTCTTTTAAAAATGGAGATAATAATTATGTCATTGATTACTGGGGTAGTTAATTGAGATAATGTATGGGAAAGGGATGGTCCCTATTAAACTGCCAGTAATTGTTCCATAGGTTGCTATTGAAAACTTACCAAAAAAAGATTGCATTTTCTTCCCCAGTACTCTCACACTGTGTTCCCCTCCCTACTAGAAAAACAAAAATCTCTAAACATTCTGTTACTTAAGATTTCCAGCAACGGAGATGCCAGCAAAACAATGTGAAGAAGATATCCTTTCAACAATTGCTTCTTAATCTTTAAATAATATGTGATTGATCTTTCTGGACATAAGTGGTCATGATGGGAGTAGGACCTGCTTCTGAAGTTCATTAGGAACAGAGGAAGCTGATGCAGCCGGCTGCCCCAGAGTAGCTGTCATTCACAGATCCATGTCACAACTGAGATGGCATTAGGTGATCTCTAGAGCCTGACAGGTCATGAAGGCAAATTAACTCCATATTGTGAGTGGGTGGAAACCGCTACAGTCCTTGACAGTAGCTGGAGGAGCAGCTCCAGACTGTTAGCTCCTAAGGCCATGGAGAGCTCATCATACCAGAACCCAGTCGGAAGGGGGCTGTAAAGCAGATCAAGGCAAGTGAGAAGAAGAGTAATCTAATCTGAACTTACCACAGTTTGACCCACATCAGATGTCCTGGGAGCGCTGATTGACAGGGAGGGAAATAGGACATCATGACAAATACTGAGACTTGAAGTCAGAGCAGTGTATCCTTAAGACTTGTGTCAAAGCGATGGTCTGTTCTTCTCTTGAGCTCACTAGAGGTGGTTCTCTAATGACTGGCACAGATGATTAGACCTGGCATATGTAAGAGAAATGGAGACGCTCTAATGCACCAATCATGTCTCAGAACTTGCTATCCTGTTGCTTTTATAGAAGGACCATTGTGAAGGGTTCAGTCGGGGGCGGGGGTTGGTGGTGGCAGGGATATTCAGGAGCATACAGAAAGCAAACCAATTATTCCTCCCTGGGTACTGATCCAAGGTGGAGTTCTTAAACTCCTGAGGCATGTGGAAGTGCCTGGGCCAGGGACTGAACCCACCACATAGCAGCGACCCGAGTCACAACAGCGACAACACAGGATCCTTAACCCACTGCACCACAAGAGAACTCCTCGAACTCCTATTTGTCACATATATAGTCTTGGATTATTAGAGTTAGGCTATAAATTCTGCAAAGGTAGGGTTTTGTATCCTTCATCTTGAAGCTGTACCTAACTTTCTGATGATCAGTTCTTCACCCGGGACCTGTCACGTTGAGTAGGAGCTCAACGTATGTGATAACTTAAAGTTAAATTTAAATTAAGCCACCGTAGTTCTTGTTCTGAGGGGTTAGATGAAGACATACTACTACTACTGCTAATAACAGGCTACAAAATGATCTGCTGTTCCCCTCACAGTCAGGCGGCTGCCAGCTCCCGATGAATATGAAAACTGCACTAAAGTGTGCAGGTCAAGGACAGTGACACTCTGCTGTGATCTGTGCCAATAAAAAGGATGCCTCCTACTCTTCCTCCCACTTAATCTTCTGATTTCACTTCTCATAAAACCCAAGTCATTTTAGCGGTATTACTTGCAGTGAATCTAGGACGTAATGTTTTAGCCTTTGAGCTTTTTCAGGAGAGGAAAGCACACAGAGTGGATGCTGAGCGAACCAGTCTGCACCGTGTGACACTGCCCGAGCACCACCTGGAATTGTACTGACTGCCAAAATTCTTTGTCTCTCACGGCTAGGCTATCAGTTCCAAGAACGAAAAGACTGTTTTGGTTTTGTTCATTTTTGCAGCTCTGTCCTAGAAGAGTGCCTAGCACTTCTGGCCACTACTTAAATATTTATAAACATAGAATGAATGGATCATTTAAATGAATGATATGCGGCCACTCTCGAGAAGGATGAAGTGTAAGCTGTGATTCTAGAGATGAGCTGTGGGACAAATGACTAGAGGACATTCTAAGTTTCAGTTCCTCTTTATTAAGATAATAGTATCTAACTCATGAGTATACCATGGGAAAATAAATGAAAGAATGCTAAGAGCCACCGATGTAACTGTGTTCTACCCTCAACTCTGCTCCCACAAAAGCAGAGCCTGAGACAAAACTTGAGCACAGGGACCTTATTGAGACGTGATTCCCAAGGGCAGGACAGGAGGATGGGGAGTGACACGCAGAAGGATCCGGTACAGGGTCCCCACTGTACTGTTCAGATCTGTCTGGCCCTCTATTAAGTCTAGTCCTTTTACGACAAAATCCTATTCAAAGTGGTGGACAACTGCAATCTCTGCAAAGGCATTTTCATTTTTTTTTCTAGATTTACTGAGATATAATTGGTATATAACAATGTGTAGGTTTAAAATGTACAAAATGCTGATTTGCTACATGTGTAGTGCAAAATGAGTACCACCACAGCGGCTGACTAACACCTGAATCACGTCACATAATTACTCTTTATTTTTTGTGGTGAGAATATTTCAAATATATTCCCTTAGCAAATTTCAAGTGTATAGAACATTATTAACTATAATCACTGTGCTGTACTTTTGATCTTCAGAACTTAATCATTTTATAACTGGAAATTTGTACTCTTTGACCAATATCTCCCTTTTTCCTCCACCCTTATTCCTCCAGCAACCATCGTTCTAGTCTCTGTTTCTAAGATTTCAGTTTCTTTAGATTCTACATGTAAGTAGAATTACACAGCATTTATCTTTCTGTTTATGGCTTATTTGTGGTATCACATGGCAGGAAGTGTTTCTTTCTCATGGCTGAACAATATCCGTATATTCGTCCTTCTGAACTCCCTCCCCCGTGCCCCCCCCAAAAAAAAGAGGTGGAGGAAAACACTCCCAAACTCATTTTACAAGGCCAGCATTACCAAGATACACAAACCAGACAAAGACACTACAAGAAAGAAAAAAATTACAGGCCAATATCTCTGATGAATATACATGCAAAAATCTTCACAAAGGTATCGGAAAATCATATTCAAAAGAATATTAAAAGGATCATGAACTATGATCAAGTGACATCTATTTCAGGGATGCAAAGCTGGTTTAACATTTGGAAATTAATCAACATGAAACACATTAGAAAAATCATCCACTTTTGATTAAAAAAAAAAAAAATCACTCCACAAAGTGGGTGTAGAGAGAAGGCACCTCTGCACAGTAAAGACTGCACAGGCAAGCTCACAGTTAACATCGTACTCAATGGCGAAAATCTGAAAGTTTCTCCTCTAAGACCAAGAACAAAATAAGGATGCCCACTCGTGCAATTCTTATTCAACATAGTACTGGCAGTCCTATCCTGAGCAATTAGGTAAGAAAAGTTAATAAAAGACATCAAAATCAAAAAGGAAGAGGTAAAATAGTCTCAATTTTTAGATGATGTGACATAATATATCAAAAACCCTCTAGCCTAGACACAAAAAAACCTGTTAGAACTAGTAAACATATTCAGCAAAACCGAAGGCTATGAAATCAATATACAAAAATCTGTTGCCTTTCTATACACTAGCAACTCTCAAAAAGAAAATAAAATAAAGGAAAAAAAAAGGTGTTATTTACCACAGCACAAGAAAGAATACATAATCTAGAAATAAATTTAACCAAGGATGTAAAAGACATTTATACTGAAAACTATAAGACCTTGATGAAATAAACTGAGAAAGACATCAAAAAAATTGGAAGATATATCGTTTATGTATTGGAAGAATTAATACTGTTAAAACATCCATACTACTCAAAGCAATGGATAGATTTGTTGTAATCCCTATCACAGTTCCAATGCCATTTTTCACAGAAGTAGAAAATACAATTCTAGGAGTTCCCGTCGTGGCTCAGTAGTTAACAAATCCAACTAAGAAGGATGAGGTAGGAGTTCCCGTCGTGGCGCAGCGGTTAACGAATCCGACTAGGAACCATGAGGTTGCGGGTTCGATCCCTGGCCTTGCTCAGTGGGTTAACGATCCGGCGTTGCCGTGAGCTGTGGTGTAGGTCGCAGACGCGGCTCGGATCCTGCGTTGCTGTGGCTCTGGCGTAGGCCGGCAGCTACAGCTCCTGTTAGACCCCTA